>VXAC01001276.1:247397-459858 GCA_013399225.1 Rhipidura dahli | reverse complement strand
CCACTCCCGGCCCCGCCTTCCGCGCCCATCCCGCTCTCCTCCGCCCGGTGGGTGTGAGCGGCAGTGCTGTGCTCCGTCCCGAGCAGCGGAGGGTGGCGGCACGGCGCGGCCTCGGGGGCTCCTGTCCGACACCGGCCGGCCCAAAGAGCGCCCGGCCGTGGGTGTGCGGGGCCCTTGGCCGGACAAAGGGCGCATTCACCTGCTCCCTTCCTGGCCGGCCGCAGAGAGGAGGAGGAGGCGCCGAGGTGTTCTCCCTCCCAGGCCCCTCGCCTCCGCCAGCCGGACTCCTGCCCGCAGCCCCGCCGCAGTGACGGGGTGCGCTGAGGGGCCACAGGACACTCCGGAGGCTGCTCCTGGCCCGCCACTGGCCCGCGGCCCTTGGGATCCTGGCAACCCTTCTCCTTTCAGTCCGCTCTCTCTTCCTTGCCGGTTCCTCCAAATGTGTCACTCTCCAAGCCTGACAAAAAGCTCTATTAATCCCTGCTTCTCATATGAACAGTCCTCACTTAATTTTTTTTCCTAAAATACCATGATTCTGTACGTTTGTTTTTTGGGTAGGTGTTTTGTTTTTTTTTTTTTTTTTCTGTTACACAGGCATCAAAATTTTTCCTGTCAAANTTTGGTTTGGTTTGGTTTTTTTTAAACGTGTGCTGGCGATTTTGAGAAGGCAGCTGTCTCCTGAAAATTTAGTCCCACAACAGTGTGAACTATCATTATCTTGTGAAATCTCTGTTTTAGTGGATACTTTGACATCTAGTGGCTTACTGACGTTGAAGAACACTTGGCCAGCTCGTCTCAGGAATGTTTTCATACAGAGCTCATTACATCCTTCTGAGGATGTCTTCAAAGAAATGATGCCAAGTTCCTTGTCTTTGTGTCTTGGGAGGGGAGCAGATTTTTCTTTTTTTCCTTTTCAGTAGATGTTAAATGGACATAGACTCCAGCTGAATACCACATCTGGAAGAAAAGAGATTGCCTTAGAAGGAATAGAAGACAGAATAATTGCATCTTCCGTGTTAAAACCTTAACTTTAAAAAAAAAAAAAGTTATCTTCATTAGCATGTTTTTCTGTGCTTTGCATAAAGGCTTTTTCCCACGTGTTTTCCATTAGTTACTTTTTTTTGCAAGGGGTGCTAACTTGGGTATGCTGTCACTTTGTGCAAGTGCCGTTGGATTTCCGTCCCTGCTCCTTTTATTTTGCGCGGTCGGGTTGGGATTTGCCCCGTTGCCATCCGCAGGGTGACGCCTGGCGGTGGGAGGCACGGGAGGAGGCTGCTGCGGCACGGTGTGCCGGACGGGTCCTGCACTCCGGCCTGAGGAGACTTTGCAGGCCAAAGGGCTAAAGCCATGTTCCCAGTGAACTCCATGGCAAAGCGCTCAGAAGCCCTGGTGTAAGCTCCTGTTGTGGGAACTGCATTTATAAAATACAGCTCAAGATGCTGAGAGATTGCAGCATCTGTGTATGCTAAGAATAGAATATACTATCTTAAGGATAGAATATCCTTAAGGTGTCCTTAGCCTTTTCATAAAACACACAAGAGCAAAGCTCCTGCATATGCATTCTCAGAAGATGAGATGAAAAGCCAGCCAAAGTATGAACCTGGCTGTTAAATAAATGCCTGGTAAGATGTTATGCACAGATGCTTCTAGGTATTTCTGGACAAGTAATCCCCTCTCTAGTCTGCATCCTGAGTAGTATTAGGTGCCTGTCTGTGAATAAAAATGGGAAGCTCATTCTATGTGGGTGCTGACAAAATGGACATAGATTCAAATGCTGGTGAAATCTTTCCTTTCATAGCTACCCTAAGGCATGACTTCCACGTCACTCAGAGCACCACTTAGAATGGTTACTGGAAAGCAAACTGCACGGCAGTCCTGCAGACCATTATAATCAGATGATACCACTGCATGCTCACAGCTTTGAACTGGTGTTTATGAGATGTTCTTTGCAAGAAGTCTGAGGCTGAAAGTAGGAAACACCACAGGAATCAGGATCTGATTCAAAATGAGATAGTTTCTCTTGGCTCATGCAGAATGGGCATGATGTAACTGACAAGAATGTAAAGTTGTGCAGGTTTGGCTAGCTCCAGAGGTTTAGATGAGTGTCAGAATGCTTTAACTCTTGTAGGAGTTGGGGGAGAAAAAATAATACTTTTGTGGCTGCTGAAGTGTGTTGGGGATTTTTTCCAGAGAACAAAAATACTCCGGTGACACTGTCTTAGCCCGTCTGTATTTTATTCCTTCTATATTCTAGTCAAAATCTGTGTGTGATGTTGACAAAGAACATGAGGGAATGCTTGATTACATTTTCTGGAGGAAAAAAAAAATATTGCATCATTGACAAGATTGCCAGACAGTTCTTTAATCTTGATAACAGTTTCATCAGAGTTTTTACATGGAGAATTCTGTGGTCAGGACAATTTGTCTGCTTCTACAACTGCTGTTTAGACTAGGAGTTCTGAGAACAACTTGCCAAATGGCTGGAAAAGTGGTGCAGTGTTCCAGTAACACAAAGACCTACATATAATCACGCTAACAGTCTTGCTCTGAACTTGTTGAGTAAGCTAAGTGTAACCATTAGTGTCAGCAGGATGACTACAGCATGTGCTTGGGTGACTCAGAAATGATGCTACAGAGGGGGAACTGCTGTGGAAGGGTGGAAACCATTCCCTGTAATTTAACCAAGTGCAAACAGGCTTGGTTCAGCTGGGTTGAAATGCTTAAAGGGAGACCAAGTTTCCAGGATGGCACTTGATGAGTTCACTAAGGGCTTGCCAAGGTGATAAAGGGCTCACAGCTCATGCTCCCCGCGGAGAGACGTGGGGGAACTGGGCTTGTTCAGTCTGTTGAAGAGCAGACTAAGGGGTGACATAGTAGCAGCCCTCCATACTTGAAGAGAAGGTACAAAGGTGAGCAAGCCCAACTCTTGCTGGTAGTGACAAGGAGTGTAAAAACAGTCAGGGATCACAACTGGCAGTATGAAGGTTTGCATTGAGTACTAGGGAAAAATTCTTCAGTGAGAAGATTGTGAAAATCCTCATTGTGTCCATTGCTTCTTGTCTTTCCTTTGAACTCCACTGAGAAGGGTGTGGCTCCATATTCTTTACTGTCTTCCTCCCTCAGGTATTCATATGTAATATTAGGAGCTTCCATGAGCCTTCTGATCTCCAGGCTGAATAGTTCCAGCTCTCTCAACCTCTCATTGTAGGAGAAATGCTTCAGTTCTTTAATCCCTTTCATGATGAGCTGCATGGCAGCAATTTCAGTACATCTGTGTCTTGCTTGTACTGAGGAGTCTGGAACAGAACGCATCAATGCAGATGAGTCTCAGAGGGGCTGAGGGAAGGGGAAGAAGGACCTGCCTTAACCAGCTGCCAGTGCTTTTCCTAATGCAGCTTAGGACTTGATCTGGTATTGACAGGGGTCTTTCTTTGAGTGGGACAATGAACACATAATTTTACTGCATTAATGTTTTTGCCTGTGAAAATATGTGAGATGACACCAAGAAAACTCTTGCTCAGAATCCCCAAACTCAGCAGTCTGTGAAAAGGAACATAAAAATGTAGGTGCTACAAATAATCATGTATGACTTTGCAAAATTATGAAAGAAATTGAAAATTCATTTTGAAATGCTATCAAATCTAACCTGATTTTGAAAATAAAAGCCTAAGAAACTGCAGTGTTGACTCCTCAATAGGAGTCGGGAATGGAAGTGGCAAATGCCCTGTGTTCATGTTGAGAGTAGGAGTTGCAGATGCAGCTGGTAGGGAATGTTTGTCCCTTGTGGACTAAGGTCACTTGAGAACAAAGACATCAGACAACATATTTGATTTACTGTCATTTAATAAGCTACTTTATCCAAGGGAGTATGTCAGAAAGAGATCAGATAAGCAGACAACTGCTCTATTCCCTGCTGAATGAGTATGTAGTAAAGGACCAGCTGTTCTTAGTGAGGAGCATTGTTAAAGTCAAACAAACTTCTTACTTGGCCTGGATTTATCACACAATTTCTGATTCAAAGAAGTGGCACTCAAGTTACTTGAAATAGTTGAATTTCTCTGGAGGATTTAAGTCATTGGTGTCAAGTAACAGGACGCTGAGGAAAATAACTACAGTGAAAAAACAGAGAGGCTCAAGACTCTTTGAGAGGGCTGTTTAATCTCATCCAACATGTGTAAGAAAATTATGTACTACTTCTCCTGAATTATGAGAAATCAACAAAGCCACATGACACTCAAATAATTTTTTTAACAGTGATACTTTTAGACATTGTTGAAAGTACAAGTAAAGACCACATGACTGCCACAGTTAAAGTTCAATGAAATGAGTTGAAAAACAACTCAAAGTAGAGGAGAATAGCAGTATTTTATTTTCCCATTCCCTGTAAAAATTGCATTCTGGATTTCAAGTGTATAATTTATAGACAAATACAGAAAGAACTTCCATTCTTAATTTGTTGAACTAACACCTTTCACAGCATTCCTTTCTGATAATGCATGTTGTTTCTTGGAAGCAACACAGAATTTGTTTTATATTTAAGCAAAAAAAAAAAAAAATTGATTGAATCAGACATAGTGATATTCTTTGGGTACAATCACATACTGTTAAAGTAATGCTTGCCCTTCCCAGTGTGTTTGTCATTTTTCCTTACATAACATCTAAAATTGTACTGTCATCCCTTGAGGCAGCTGTGGCACTTCTCTGTGGTGTTTTGTTGATTTTAGGGTTTTACCACACACATGTCACTGGAGTATAGAGCTGGCTGCCTTAAAATACTTATAATAATGAAACCAGTGATAATAAAAATAACAGTAATTTATATACAGATTAACAACAACAACAAAGCCACAACAACCCTGAAGCACTTCAAGGCTGTAAAATGTAAAGAATACAAGGGTAGGAATAGACTCACAAGGAAAGCGTTACTGAACAAAGACAATATTGGCCATACAGAGATTTTTTACAGAAAACCTTTTTACCTAAATCTGGTTACGTAATAGCAAATAGCAGTGATATATTTTCTGCTGTGGTATATATGGGTATTCATTACCTCTAATTGTTAAAAGAAATTCTACAAGAATCCTTTGAAATTAAAATGCTTTGGAACACATCTTGTGAAGAAGTGTGGCTTATTGCTCATAGCCGTGGATGGATTTTGTTGGATGGTTGTTGTTGTTTAACCCCAACCAGCAACCAAGCCCTAGGCAGCAGCTCCCTCACTACCCCCTGAAAGGAATGGGGAATTGAATTGGGAAGAAAAATGTAAGAAAACTGGTGGGCTGAGATAACATTTTAATGAGTAAGAGAAAAGCTCTTCACAAGCCAAGCAAAGCCCCTTCGCATGGGCAGGCAGGTGCTCAGCTATCTCCAGGGAAGTAGAACTCCATCAAATGAGCGTGACTTGCTGACTTGGGTGACAAATGCCATCACTCCAAACATCCCCCCTTCCTTCTTTTTCCCCAGCTTTATATGCTGAGCATGATGCTGTAAGGTCTGGTATATTGCTTGGGTCAGTTGGGGTCAGCTGTCCTGGCTGTGTTCCCTCCTAACTTCCCGTGCATCCTCAGGCCATTCACAGATGGGGTGGTGTGAAGAGCAGAAAAAGCCTCGTCTCTGTGCAAGCCCCACTCAGCTATAACAAAAATATCTCTCTATTATCAACACTGATTGCAGTGCAAATTCAAAACACAGCCCCATGCCAGCCATTGTGAAGAAAATGAACTCTACCCCAGCCAAGACAGCACTGTAGTTTAGGAATGGCTTTGAAATGTCATTATACTTCCCGTGAGGAGTTACAAAAGCATGTGGTGACACAGAATTGTCAAAATGTTGTAGCATCCCTCCCACAACCATGTTCTTTTCCGAGTCTTCTACCTCAGAAATTTATCAGAAAATCTTGTTCCAATACTGTATTTTAAAATCCTTACAGTTTGTATGGAATTTTTTGGCACTACTCCTACTACAAAAACCTAGAGTTTTTTTTCCTACCCACTTAGTGCCTACAAACCACAGTCCCTGGGGTTAGATGCGGTGCAAACACAAACCATGGCCACTGACACCTTCTCTGTAGGCCATGATGTAGGTTTCACATTCAAAGCAGTAGGAGAGAGGTGATGCAAGCACATGGGGAGGAAGCTGAACTGGGCATGGTTTTAGAAATGTAATGAGAGAGTGATGGTTTGGATGTCAGGCTGTGGTGATAACTGTCCAGTGTGATGATAGCAGTCTCAGTTGCTGGATGCTCTTGTAATAGCAACCAGCTTCCTAATTTTAAAGAAGACAAAGAATTTGCTTTGTCAGAATTTATAAGTAATTTCTTGGTTACTAAGATGTCTTTGTGAGTTAAGCAGGTGGGAGAAATTCTTAAAACACTATGTTAGGGGTGCTGATATACCTAAAAAGATCCTAAGTTTTAGGATCTTTTGTTAGAAATTTGATATGATCTAAACAACAGTGGAACAGAACCTGCTGATGCATTTGAAATTACTTAAATACTTTAATCAAGTAATACCATAAGTAATTTAAATAAAGCAAAGTTGTCTGCCATCCAATTTTGGGAAAATGCTTTTTATGTGGAACTATTGCATTAATAAATTTATTATGGTTGACTGATAAGGGAATTGTTGCTCACATGCAAAGACTGACAACACAGTTACACATATGTCTTCAATATGGAAGTAATTGTGCTAATTAGAGCTTGTTAAATTGGATATTTTGCTAGATTTTGAATTAATATTCAACAATAAGTGCTAATATTGATATTATTTATCAACTGTAAGTTCTTAGAGCAATAGTATTTTAAAATCTGAACAGTTTTCTTATTTACAAAGGAAAAGACCTTTTGTTTGAAACTTAACTTTTGGGATTCTGGTTTAAGATTCTGACTGTTCAAGAATACTATCCGTGGACAAAATTAAAATGTTCCTGTCATCCAGAGGCACTATTCTATGTGATTAACTTCACACTACAAACAACAGTAGATAGCTGAAGCTAATTGTCAGAAATAATCCAAGAGATTATATCTAAAATGAGATATTTGTTTGGACTTATTCCCACTGCCTGGGGCACTGGTCTACTCTAGAAGCAGAGCAGGGACTCAAAAAATAACTGGAGCAGGAAATGAGGCAGGGCTGGAACAGACAGGGAACTCAAGCAGAGCAAGAACAGCATGCTGCATGTTCCAGAGAAAAGACTGTAAGCTTCCATCTAACAGCCATCCCATCAGAAATGAGCTTTGCAGGAGACACAAAAACTGGGAGGAGTGGTACCTGTACCAGATGGCTGTGCTGTCATCCAGAGTTCCTTCAGCAGGCTGTAGAAATGGGCCAATGTGAAGTTCACCTAAGTCCTGCACCTGGGAAGAAATAAACCCATACACCAGGACAGGCTGCTGGCTGACCAGCGGGAAAGAACGTGGGAGAAAAGGCCTTGGAGGTCCTGGGGAGACACCAAATGGACATGAACACCCTTGGAACAAAGAAGGCCATCAATCTCCTAGGCAGCAGCAAGCTGAGAATTGCCAGTGGGTAGAGGGAAGAAGTTTTCCTTCTCCTCATCTGTCAGTCCACATCTAGAATGCTGTGTGCAGTTCTGGGCTCTCTGTACTTGAATGAGCCCAGTGAGGGCTGACAAAGACAAGGAAAGGATTGGAGCATCTGACTTAAACAAAGATGGGCTGCATAGCTTGGAGGAGTGAGGGCATGGGGATGTTTTATCTCTGTGTAAATACCAGGGAGTGGAGAAGAGACAGGCATTTCTCGATGACAGAACAGGAGGCAATGGTACAAATTGAAATACAGGAAATTCCATTTAAACTCAAAAGAAATATTCCTGATGAGCTGTGGTTGAGATTGCATTGATTGTGAAAAGACTGAGGTCAAACTCCACCCTTATGACTATGGATAGTTTCAGGAACTGGTCTTGAGAGTTCACTTATTTGAATATAGAGGTTGAGTGACGACATGAGCTCAATGAGAACTTTAAATCCATATCAGAGGAAGTCTAGTCAGAAATATCCTTTCAGGTAATTTTTTGTTTGGTTATTGCCCTTACTTGAAGTCTAGAGTAGAAGTCTGGTTTTCTGCTGTTTTGCTACTTACTTTGGCACTCTTGTTTTAGTAGAGTTGTTGATCTAAGGTGACTTACCATTAATGGTTCTCTGAAAATTCCGTCTCTGCCAATTCTACTTGAGATCTTAATGAAAATGGAGGCAGAGAGTGTAGTGAAAGCAAAGACACTGACATGGATTTAATCATTGCAGGCTGACAAATTTAATCTTGGCAATTGCTTCACAAAGACATGAGAGTCAAGCCAGAAGGTCTTTAAACTTTAAACTTAGTAGAAAAATTGCATGTATCTTGTCTCCTATCTAATTTCAAAACAACATTCGAAGATGAAACAATGTAGAGGAACCCAGTCTGGGCATTCATAAAGAGCTGCAAAGCTAAGGAAACAAGGTTTTCTTAAAATGATTTATTATTGTAGTTCACAGGTTGTCAATATAGATCTGGTATAATCTGCAACATGATTTTTTTTCCCCTTCGTAATCTGTGTCAGCTGATAACATTGTCCTGACTTTCTTAGTCAACAGTCCATGAAAAAAATAGAGACTTCAAAGACAGGAGCTATGCTCCTAAATATTCAGGTGATTTACAAGGGGTTAAGGGTTGCTATATTTATCCTTTACTCTCACTTAAGTGATCCCCTGTGATTACAAGCACTTTATTCTTATTGCCTAAAACAACTATCTGGAGCTCTGTGAATTTCATTCTGCAAGGCATCTATCTAACTTTTAGGTGTTGTGGTGCTTTGCAAGCCTAAAAAACTGAAGTAGGCTGATATGCTTAAGGATGCCTTAGTGTCTTTGAGGAGCTTGCCTAATGACTGCTGTAGTGGTATTTAATGAATATTCTTTAATAAACTGGTGTGGTAAACTATAAACCTTTTATCTTTGTCTGTAAGAAGATACTCCTTTTGACTGACTCATGACTAAATTGTTCCAATTCTACCAACTGCCACTTCTTGTAAATTTAGAACTTTCAGCAAAAAAAAATCATCCTAATATACAGTCCCAAAACACAGCTTAGAGGGGAAAGTTAAAATAAAGTACTCTGAATAGATGTAATTTAGTATCCTTTGTGTTTTATAGCCTAGAGTGTTACTTAATTTTGGGCTCACAAGTGCTGTAATACATTGACAGAAATTGAAAATCCTGATTTTCATTACTATTCCTGACTATCTTGTTTAAAAGTAACTCAAATAATGTGTTTTTATTTATGTAAAAGTCACTGATATAAAAATAGTTGAAATAATTTATTACATTTCAATAACGGTGCAGGTAAAGTTACAAAAATAAATTATAGAATTTTTTTCCAATTTTGGTTATATTCATACTGAGTTCTGCTCTATTATTACTGCTTTGATGCTGAAGAAAAAAACAAATTCTGTCTGAGTATGTTTTTTGCACTGTTAATTTGTGTGAAGCATGCATAGGTATTTATAACCCTAGAAAAAATGACAGGCCAGTTTTTTTAATAATGGCTTTAGAAGGAAAAGAGGTGTAACACTTTCAACAGATCGTAGAGCAAAATAAAATGGTGATGAAATAAGTTCTTTTGGTGATACGTGAATTTCAAATGCAAGTTCACACAGAACATTCAGATGTTGCATGAATGAGTTAAATAGTGTATCAGTGCTAGCTGTATATACATACAGCTGTAATTAAGAAAAGGGCTAGAAATTATATAAGAGAAAAAGAAATACTCTTTTCCCAGATAAGTCTTTCTTTCTGCTGTAAAATGCAGTTGTATTGTAGAGTCAGAAGTACTAAATGAAACACCGAAGCTGTTTGGTATGGAGTAGTGCATGTGGAATAAATGGGACTGCATTGAAGCAGAGAATGATGTTGGCTTGTGTTTAAAATGTAATTTAATTTAAAATGAAAACAATTGGTTGTGGTACCTAATTCTACTGTTGGAGAGTTGATTCAGCATCACGTCTGCCTGACACTAGTGTTGTGTTATTGTTGGTGGAATTGTTCCTTCTTCAGCATCACAAAAGAACATGGCTTAACCCTATAGAATGTCCTCTGTGGAAGTTCCTCAGGAAATGTTGGGACAATTTAATTCATGTGTTAGATAATGGAATATTCCATACTGAAAGAGGTTGTGGTCCTTTAAATATTGTATAAATATACTCTTAGTTTTACTTTTATCCTTGAATAGCAGCACTTTATAGCTTAATACACAGGAGCAAAGTTAATCCATATGCTAGCAAGCCCCTTTTCTGCTGGAAAGGCTTTTGAGTTTTGATGGCATGGGAAATGACAAAACTCTCTCATTAAATAGCTTCTCCCTTTACTGCCATGCTGACCACCTCCACTTTCATTCACAAATTCATCTAGCTATCTCTCTGAAACACATAAAGTTATATTTTGACTCAAGGGAAGAAACAGCAGCTTCCTATATAGTCTCTCTTCTCATCCCAGCTGTTGACTTTTCCATGTCACAGAGAATATATTTCTCTGTGACATCTCTGTTCTTCTTCAGAACAGCATACTTTGGATAATGTAGGACATTACTCTTTTTCTGGAAAACAGCTTCTACTCTTCTCCCCTCATTCTTGGCCATGTTCTGTGGCCTGAAGAGCAAAACTTCAGTTTCTGTGGGGGGTTTTTTGTTTGTTTGTTTAGTTGGTTTGTTTGTTGTTCTTTATTTTCTTCTTGTTGTTTAAGACCAAAAATGAGCTGAAGAATTAATATCCATTGTCCTAATTAAAACATTTTGTTTTATCTGGGAGAAACAGGAAACTTGGATGTGGGTGACTTTATTTTGAGAAAAGGTGCATGAAGTCCTCTAATATGATAAAGAAAATCTCTGGGTGAAGAGAAATAAACAAATACTCGGTGTTGGGTCTTATTTTGTTTGGGTTCTCTGAAAAGCCCTTTTTTGTTCACCCCCAGTACTACTATTACTAAATTAGCTGCAATGCCAGAACATGCTCATACCCTAACACATCCCTGAGAACTTCCAGCTTGCAGCAGCCAAGCTTTCTGCTAGTGATATAAACTAGCACGTAGTTTTTGTAGGGGTGAAAGCCTGACTGAAAGGTTACTGAGGTCAAGGGCAGATATTTTGCCACTGAATTTTTATCTGGTCCTTTGTAAGACACTGTTACACGAGAAGTTCCAAAATGCAGGTCGATGTCAGACTCAGTGCTTGCCCTCAATGCTTCCCCTGAATCTGAACACTAGAAAGTGGCTGTGGTTCCATGGTGAGCACACACAGTACCTCGCTGACACTCTACAGAGGCACCTGAGATGGCACCTGAGGTACAAGAGTGGGTATTCTTTTGGCTCCCTGGGTGTTTTTTAGTTTATGTTTTGCTGCAATATCTCACGTCTGCTGTGCCCTAAGAACAGGAACATGTAAAGTTACCGTAACTCAGTTGGTGTTCAATAACTTGTTGAGCTGCTGTCAAATTGTAACAAGGCGTGAAGTCTGAGCATGAATACAACTACCACTCCCAGCAACAAATGGGAATTAAAATGTTGTACCAATTATGGTTTTTATAGCAGGAGTAAATCTGTTTTAATTACTGAAATGGGTTAAGTCATGTCCAACAAGAATAAAAATGCAGTGAAAACATCTATTTCCTAAAGTAACAGGATGACATGAAACAGCCCTCCTGAAGTAGTAAACACTTAGAATTAAGCTGTGAAATCTCTGTAATTAAATACTTTATAAGGGAGGCCTAAACTTACTGTGTATTCATTGAGTGTTTCTACAATAGGTGTTTACTTCATAAGTCCACTATGAACAGAAGTTCACCAAGTCATCAAGGGTGCTGAAAAGGAAGGTGACAGCATGTGAGCCAGTATGTGAGCCAGCATATGCTGCTCATCAAACTTTTGACAAATCCCAGAGCGTAAAACAGATAATTAGTGCTGGAGGGAGATTCCAGAATGATATATTCCAAGATGCTCATATTTTATCTGGATGAGATGTTCAGAAGTGTAAACTCCAACACAACAATGCTTCCCAGCTGCTTCAGAGTATCTGTTTTCTCAGCTGAACGTCTGTCCCCTGAGCCAGACCCTGCCTGTGGGTAGTGTCCTGAGGGAGCATTTTTAGAGGGACTTTTGTGTGGTTGGTGGGGTTTTTTGTGCAGACTGGAGGAAAGTGTCCTGGAGTAGGACTCTGATGACTTCGTTCTTTGCCGCTTTTGACAGCTTACTGGATGCCTTTGGAAAAGCTCACTGCTTTGTGTCTCTGTAGCATAAGGATGGCCATCCTGATTTCTATGAAAATATTTTGAGATCTCTGAAGGCAAATACTACAGGAGAGAAGGGAAGTAGCAATTGCTGTACTTAGCATCTTGGGATATGCTAAATTGTAAGACTGAGACTTCACTTTGTCTGTAGCACAAAAGTACAAATGCTTCTGTGTATATATTTATAAATACTCTTCCTGCAGGTTTACACACTTCTCTCCCACATGTTCCTGTTCTTACCCAGTTGAACGGAGAAGTGCATTCATGCTCAGGGTGTTCTGAGTTCTTACTGATTTTGATTCATTCATGCACTGTGTGGCAGCCAGACAGTAGCTATGCTGCTTCCTGAATGTGTAACTTTTGGTGAATGAAAAGCCCTTAAAAAATGAGCAGGTGTACTCCAGGTCCTAAAGCCAGTTGGTCTCAGCATATGATAGATACTTGACTCTCTTTTGTGGAGATAATAGGTAAAATAATATTCATCTCTCTTGCATCAACAGTTTTTTTTTTTTTAATGATTTATTAGAAATGGTTTCACTTGGAAGCAGATTTTGGGTTATGTCTCCTGGGAATAGTGGATGTCTTGGGTGGTGCCTGTGAGAAAAGGTTGTTAGGGATTAGGAATGTCTGATGCTCTGCCACTATGCTGCACATGTCAGAACAGCCTTAAAATTATTTTAAGTTTTAGCAGTCAGAGCTGATGTCATAAGAACCATTCATTGCATGGAAATAATAGGTTGGGTGGTGATAGCCATTCATCCTCTTGGCCTTTTCTGGTGTTTCTCTGCTGAGACTACAGGAAGTAAGTGGAGAGAGGTGACTGCCAGTCCCATGATTTTTGAGGCTCCACAGTCCTGAAGGCCATTACAGATTCCTTGAGGAATCAACAAATGTAATAATATTGTGCATTTGCTTTGGAGTGATAAATATTTTGTTCATGAGTAAAACCTTTACTATGTGTCTTTATACAGTAAAATCTTCTCCAATTGCATTTTAAGTGCTGTTGCTGTTTAAACTTTCCATTAATTTATTTTTAATAATAATTTATTAAATGTTATGTATGCCTTTCTATGATGCCAAGCAGCCTTAATTGTGAAATAGGATTCTGCTGTACACTAACAAATGTGAATTCTAATAATGATGGAAGAGTAGCTAAATATCGGGAGAAAGCAAGTATATTGTGGGAGCTATTTATCTGTGGAGAGAAAACAAGTAGATACTAGCTCTTAAGTCAGTATATCCAGAGACACTTTATAAATTTGTGTTCAATCAGAGTACCTCAGGAGAGCTGTGTATCAACAGTGATGAACCTTTCTGTAACAGACTTCAAAATAAAATAAATCTGAAGTTTTTTCTTGTCTGACCTTTTTCTCGTTCCTTATGTTGTTTTTTTCTTTCTTTTTTCTTGTTTTAGACTTTGAAAATGTTGAGATTGAAAAGTTGTATTTGTATGGTCTTGCACATTCTGATCTGGATATACTTTTGGATATACTGGATATACTTTTTTTTTGTTTTGAAGGTTTGTTTGTTTGTTACGCTGCTGTTTGTGTATTGCTTTTAAAAAGTAAAAATATAAAATAATTTTAAAAAGAAAAGCAATGAGAAAAAAAGTTTGACCACAAGGTGGCAGTGAAGACACGCAAAATACACAATCCTTCATTTGACTAGAAAACAGATAAAAAGAAAAATCTAACTCGCCTGAACTTTAAGAATATTATTGTTTAAAAAGTTTCCAGTTAGGCTGCATGTTAATGCACCCTGAAACTCCAAAAGAAGTTTGGCTTATTGAAGTAACTTACTGCTTGATAAAAGTCTGCTCTTGACTTGTGTGGACTGCGTGCACGACAGGGAAAGAACGGCTTTGCCTCGGCGTTGTCTGATGCTCCGAGAATCGATGACATGGGCTCGGATGGCTGGGATTGAAATGGAAACACCCGAGGCACTGCCCGTCCATCATTGCCAGTGCACCACAATCTGCATGGCTAACCAGCCTTTCTTGGCTCTTCTGGTTCTGGCTCTGCTCGAGAGCAAAGGAGGAGGCAGCAGTTGCCCTCCTTGGCCCAAGGTGAATGTCCGCGTGCTGTGCTGCCGGCTGCAGCCCGAAGGGTGGCTGCGTCACCCGTGTCTTTGGGGCACATCATCTCCGGCCCTTCCTCTGCTGTGCCTGCCAAATGTGTGGCCAGGCAAGTAACACACCTGACATGGCATTCTTTTGCTCCAGAAACTGATCTTGTCTTAAAAATTTATTTGCTTTGTTATACTTGTTAGTTATGACTGTAGCTAAATAATCGAGTTGTGCTCTATAGAAAATTATAATTAAGCGGATAACTTCTTCCTTGAGTAGTATTACCTTAGGGCTAGTTTCCTTTTATGTTCTTGAATTGTTCCTCACTTGGACAGAAACATTAAATTTGAGGAACATACACACACACGTATATTAATGTCATTGCTGAAACACTCAGATTTTGTTTCTGGGTTTAGCCCATTGGCAAGGTCGAATTCCTGTTAATGTCTTTTGTTAGCCGTGAGTATTTTTCAATGCATTTTCTCCTGAACATTAGTCAAGTATATTAAGGAAACCAGGGACAATGTGTATAATGAAAGACAGCTTCATTTATTTATATGGCTTCTTTTCACAACTTTTGATCCATGAACCATGTGATCTATATGACATTAAAAACTTGTCTTTAGAAAAAAAAGATAGTTTTAAACAAGTTATGATGTCTTTAGCATAAGTAAGCAAATAAAATAATGAGAAATGTGAATTAAAAAGCAAATATTCAAGATTTAGCCTGATTTTTATTTGGATGGAAATTAGAATGCATTGTGAGCACCCTTTTTTTTACAAAGCTGTAAGTGGTTCTCCTTGTGAAACGAGGTTAAACAACGCTGTTAGCCAGTATCCTCCTGAATGTGTGATCCAGCCAGCTTAAAAACTGACAGCCTGTCCTCTGGGAAGCTGCATCACTGTGTGATAAATTTCTTTGCAAGGGAATTTTCATGCCATGCTGCCCAGATTTACTTGGCATCACACGATGTTCATCAGGTCCCACTATTTTTTAATCCTGAAATAAGCTGGAAGTAAAACCTACAAATGCTGCTGTGTTTTAAGACGCTGTATTCTTAAAAAGCCAATGGATAATTTGTATAAGTTAATCCCATTAAAATTAGAAACAAATTAGCTTGACATTGAGGATGGGAAAATCAATCCTTACTTTACTGAGAGCAATCCTTTATTTTCACACCAGGAATTGGAAAATGCTTTTCCTGCCTTGCCTGCTTTCAGAACATGTATTTAAGAATTTTTTTTCTTCTCAATGCAGTTCAAGACAACCAGGGGAAACCACTGACATGAGATACATTTAATGTATTTACTTGAATCACATATCCTTCTGAATAATAAATTTTCTGAATTTATTAAATGAAGATGCCACAGAGCTTGTGTCATTTGGGTTTCTTTTTCTTCCAAGGACTCACAGCTGTAGATTTCTTAGATTAGCTTAGTTTGGAATGTTTGTGCAGTTCTGATGGCAATTGCAAATACTTAGTTAACTTGTCCTAATTAAATTCTTTGCCAACTGTTAATGAGCCCTGAACAGAGGAAATAAAATCAAGGAGATAGAGACGTCATAAACATATAGTTAAATACTTGCAGAGACCAACATGTGGAAATTGCTATTATTTTTAAATTCATGCTGTGAAGCACCTTTTTAGCTTTATATTTTTAGCTCCTTTTTTTTCTCCTTTTTTTTTTCTGTGTGTGTGTGTTAATCAATCAGGGTGAAGGCGTCGTGTGAAAGTCTTAAGTAGCTTCCTGGGAGTATTGGGGTGGCTACTGAGAAACACAGCTGTTTTGTGGTCAGTAGAGCTGCTTCCCCACTGGAATGGGTGCTGGAAATGCCTGAACATGGCAGGCATTTCCAGCTGTAGCCTCCTTCATTGGCTCTGTGTGTATCAATGTGGTGCTCCCTCTGTGCTGTGTGGCATAGAAAACATCGCAGCACTGTTGATTTGGCTCCCTGAGATGGGACTTTCTATTGTGAATCTTCTGTAAAAGCAGAGTTCTCTTGTCAGATTTGGCTCTAAGGAAATCTATGCCCCCCTCAATGGCATTAATTTCACTTTCTCCCCTGTACTGCTGTTATCACTGCTGCATGGACAGAGCTCTTAAGATGGAGGAGTGATGTGCTGTGTGCATGTCCAGCTGAGGCTGGGAAGAGACAAAGGGGTGGCTTCTCCCCATCAGGAGGAAAATCAGTGTTGAAATGAGCTCAGATTCCTTCGTGGAATTAAGGAAATGCCCCCATGTTGCTGACAGCACCCTTGCAGCAAGTGGAACCCATGCCCAGGGGAGGGCAAGTCCCTCTCTGTTCGCTTGCTGATGGGGTGTAATCTTCCCACAGCACAGGTAGGACCTACTGTGGCTTTTAATTCCCTTGCCTCCTTCTGAAAATGCAATTTACTTAAAGCATATATAGAAGGCTTTGGGAAACATTGGAAAATATACATCTGTGCTGGGAACTACAAGAAAAGAAAGACAAAATGCTGTGCTTTGGATGAGATACAAAATATCATATTCTGAAATTTGACCTGAGTTTAAGAAGTATATATTTAAAAAGTCGTTCCTTTTGTGTGTTGCAATTAGTGGTGCGGAAACCTGCTGCCTTTTGGAAGACAGACTGCAGGTGTTAAACAGTATTTCTTTTCCTTTATAATTATAAAAGAAAAATAATTATTTGTAAACAACAAAGAACCACCTTCTTTCCCAGCTGCCAAAAAATAGTGTGTGTACTTTCTGGGGATTTTTGTCAGTAATATTAAGCAGTCCTTCAGTTAAAAAAAGATGAAGAAGTATTTGGTTGCATTGCTACTATTCCATGTAAACTTGAAGTAACTCCAAAATTTAATTTAAATTAAAATTTAAAATTTTGGATGAGGTCACTGGTGATGTGAAATTCATCTCTTATATGGTGGACAAAAAAATCCAGTCATTTGGAAAGAGATTTATGTGGATGAAAACAGATAACTTTTTCATATTTGAACGTAGAGGGAACGACTTTCTTGTACAGAAAAAAACCCAGGAAAATTCATATCAACAGTTTCAGAAAAGGAAAGCAATCTGTGATATTTTTAGGGTTGCTTCAAAATACAATTTATATATATGAGCTGAAATGTCAAAAAGACAGTGGTACTTGAATTTTATTTAATTTCTTTGGGAAGTGTGTACTCAACTACATATTGTCCTTAACCTTGCTCATTGGGTACACCCCTTTTGGTTCTAAACGTGAAAATTACAAATCTAAAACATGGTTCTTTAAGTCCTACATGTTATGCAATATAGAAGGTCCCATTAACATTGCAGTTATACTGCACTTTATACTTAAAGTTTGGATACTGTTTCAGATGCAGCTTTCCTTAGAATACAAAAAAGTTTTGCTGAGGACAAATTTTCCCAACTTCCACATACAGAATATCAGCGTCAGTAATGCGAAGAATCAGCTGGCTGCTGCTATGCTTAGCTGATAACATCCATTTGTTGTGCCTGGATTTCCCTCTGTGGAAGCTGCAGTGCTGAGGGTTGGCTAGATGCATGCCTGGATCTTGCCCTGATAAGGAGCTTGGCTATGCTGTAAATTGTGCCTAGGCCTGGGAACTTGAAAGGACAGGATTTGCAAAGTAAATGTAGCTTTTATGAAACTGTTGGAGCCCAGTCAGGGGGTGGCAACCCTTATCAGTGTCTGTTAAAGCTTCAAAGTGAGGCATAGAGAACCTCTGGGTAATGGTTTGTTTGAATAAATCTTTGAATAATGACTCCTGTTATTATCGTTGTACTATTATAATCTTTGTCTACAACTTTGGTTATACAAAGGACTGATGACTTAGCTTGTCCTGTTGTGTACAAAACACATCCTCTTTCAGGTTATCCTCCTTAGTTCATGCTGTTTATTTCCCTCTCAAGGTATGTAGTGAATGCTTTTTACTTTCCCCTGCAGACAGAAAAATATCTTCAATTAGATATTTATCTAAAGCTGTTATCGGCTTTAGCTGTGTTTGTCACAGAATGGAATTCCCATGCAGCAAACCCAGGCAGGCCTGCCCTGCAGCCCCATCCAATGACAGCAAGAGGTGCACATTAAACTCACAGTATGGTCACATTGGTTTCACAGCAACTTTTATACATTATCACAGGACAAAAATAAAATTAGCAGCCAGTAACGTTGCAACCAGGAAAGCAGCATATCAGAGGGATTAAAGAAAGAACAATTTAGAGCTATCAATTATGAACATTTAATGATGGCAAGGTACTTTTTTTGCAGAGCTTATCTTAGCTGGATCCCTCCTTGCCAACAGGAGCATCTAATTTTCTTTAAAGAAAAAATTTAATTCTGGTTTAAACAATTATTAAGCCCTTTTGTCCAATTTCTCATGTTCCTTCTTATACCCTTGGTACATGAGTTCACACTGAGAGCCTAAAGCAGGCTTCACCTTTCTTCCTATTGAAAACATTTTGCTTCTTACACCTTGGGAGATAAAGGTAAAGACCGAAATAAAAGAACATACAACTACTAAGTGGGAATTGTGTTCTTTCCCAATGCATTTTGCTCAAAATATATTCTAAGTTGTTGTTAGTTGTTAGACTAATATAAACCAAGCTTTTTACTTTTCAGATGTTGTCATTGATTTGTGTACCTGAAATCTGCAAGGCTGTTGACATCTGCTGCTTTGAGACTGAAACACGCTGAATACTACTAATTGTTCATTGAGCTATGGAGCCCCTTATGCAATTAGGCCACTTTTTTTTGATGAGAAAATCAATTTTAAATTAAAGGACTGCACTAGGGAAAGGTGTAACTTAGCAGTTCTACCTAAAAGAAAATTGGAAAACTATGCTGGAATTGTAGTGCTTTATCATGCAGCAGATCTGAGGTGCTTTTATTTCTGCAATGTACCTCGGTACCTGAAGATGAGCTTTTTGCAGAACATGGTAATTCACTTTCAGAAGCTTAGTTACATCATTTTGGAGCTGGCATGATTGTTGTGCTGTTGACAAGACAGTGTTTGGAGACCACAGAGTATGCACGAATGACAGCAGAAGCATTCACAGGACAACTGAACAGTGGTGCTCGGAGAATCTTATTTGATGCACTCACATGTTGTTTAACTGTGGAAGTATTTTTCCCTGTGAAGTACAAGTGCATTTTTTGCCAAGAGGGTAAATGCAATTGGTACAAAGAGCACCCTTTATGACATCCTGAGGCCATGGTGTTTTCCTTCTCTTTATTCTTATGCTGCCAAAGCAGGCAAGCAAGCTTGGACATAGAGCTGCCAGCTGGGCTACTCCACTTTGGACAAACTAGAATGACCTGAGCTTACATTCTTTCACACTGCTTCTAGCTGATGCTGCTTCTCCTTTTCACCCTTAGCTTTGCTTCTAGGTGGATGTGAGATGCCTCTGCTTCATGTCAGCTCAAGGTGTGAAACTGGGCTAAGTATTAGCTTTGTAAGCTCCTTAGTCAATCTTCCTGTGTTCTGTCTGAAGACCTCCAATGACCTTTTCAATTACTATCATTACTTAGTCTGGCTTGGCTTGACTGTGTTAGGTGGTGAGTTCACACTGATACGTTGAGACTCGTATATTTAGGCTGAACTGCTTGAATCCTTGCCTGTAGTCATGGACAGATGGACTGGAGATGGACAGATGTATCAATGTCCACTACCCATAAGATGATCCCTTCACAATGTCAGAGCTATTGACATTTCCAGGAATAAAAAAAGTCTCACTCACATGTAATCTACTTGATCTTCTGAGAAAAGAAAATAAAATTATGATGTGAAAAGGTTGAAATGCATCCTTTCAGTCAAAGCATTGGTTGGTTTGAGTCATAAATACTTATGTATATATAAGAAACTTGAGTACTACATAAATACAGGCATATCTGTGCACATGCAAGTATGAAGCATTTAGATGATGTGCCCTTTACATTTCTCAAGTATGGCATGTATATGTATTAAAGAAAGATTTTTGTTCCACCTAAACTAAACAGAGAAAACACTTATCTCCTTGGGAAAAAAAAAAAAAAAAAAAAAAAGAGGCATTATTTTAATTTGTCTCATTGATGGTGCTTTCAATTAATTATGCAAATTTTCTGACACAAAAATGAAAATAAAAACATTGGAAAGACCCTTCAGTTCAATTCAGTTCAGTATCTTCTTCTTTAACTAGGCTGCCAAGGACTTTTTGTTAGATATAATACGGATTTCAACATAGAATTCACACAGTATTATTTTTATATTTAACATATCTTTTGTATCTGAACTTGTTTAAAATGTAATTTCATGCACTACGTTCCATAAGAGGAGTTGCAAAGAGATGCTGAAGGTATTGTCATGTGAACTTGATATGCTCTCCTTAGTCTGGTAGATTCTTTTCTTACAGACAGATTATTTCTGCACAATTTGGCTTGGTGAACTACACAGAATGTTGAGTTGTGCAGTCAGAATTCAGCAAGTTGTTATGTGCCTGAAATGCAGTAGTCTTGTTACAGTAAATAAATACAGTAAATAGGTGCTACCCTTATTGAGATGTGGAAGGCAATGTACCAAGTTCTTATGTAAATGCCATCACTGCATCTGCCCTGTGTCTTTTACTTTGATTTCCCCATATTTCTTTTCCAACAATAAGTTTCTTCCATCCCTGCTTTGGTGCACAAAAATGTAGGAGTGGCTTTGTCTGAACAAAAGTGCTTTTTTGCCCAAAAGTTCCTGTCTGGAACTTTTATCTACTTGAGTCCTGTGCTAACTCAAGTTTGTGGTAACAGACATAAATTACATTTCGTTGTGCTGCTCCAACTGTGTGCTAAGGGGATTCATTTCAAGGCAATATATATGTTTCTGTTTCACTGTTCCCTGTGCCTTCCAAAATGGTGGGGCAGCTTTAATTTGCTCTGAAGGGGTTGGTAGTGAGGGATAGTGACTCAGTTTCTTGTTTATGCTCTGCATTTCTTTCCTCCCTGAGGTAATGCGATTGACAGCTTGGGTTACACAAGTCTCTTTGTAGAGAAACATTGACCCAGTCTTCCATTTGTGAGTGTTGGTCTCAACCTTGTCAGGATGTAAACTGATAAAAATATTTGTGAAGCCCTTATCTGTGTGCTGAACCATTTGTCTTTGTGTTCTTTTGAACGTGGGCCCTGTGATGAAACCCACAGAAAAATGTGGTGACCCTTATCTAGGGCCATCTCCAGCACAGGCATGGGGAGAATGGCCTGTAAGGGGAAAAAATTCAACTCTTGCGTGGAGAAGCAGCACAGGAGGATCAGGAGAGGCCGGATCCCTGGCTTAGCTGAACCGAGACCAAGCAAGACAGGGTGTCTCATTCCATGGCTGGTGGCTGCTAATTCTGGGGGTTATTATGAGTAAACACTAAAGTAGTTTGTGCAGTTAATTTAATGTCAAAGAAACCTAGGCATTCATTCAGACAGTTTCAAGCCCAAGTGCATTTAATTTAATGTGCTGTTATATTATTAGTGAAGCAGGTAACTTCCAGCAGCTTGCAGTCTGCACTTAGCAGTTGTTGCCTTGATCAATTCAAACTTTTAGAATGGCAATTCCGGTTGTTTATTTGCCCAATCCTGATTCGAGACTGCAAATATTTTTCCTCATTGCATTTTGCTATTTCAGAATATGCCCTGACCTGCAAGAACTGAAATTCCAGGGAAGCATATTTGGGACCACAAAAGCCTTGATCTTAGAGCTACATCTCCCTCAAAACCTTCACATAAATTAGGATATAGGTAGATTGTGATAATTTAATATAGAAAATTATACTTTCCAGTTTTCACAATTGGTTCTTTAGAGATATACTTTTATTTACTCATGCACTAGCTCAAGACCGTGAATACACCAGAATTGCAATCAGTTTAAATACAGACATATTGATGTGCTATAATGCATGTGCCCAGTGCAAAAAAAATTCACAAGATGTTTGCAGATGGGTGGCAGTGGTGCTATTCAGAAAAGGATATGAAAAGTGTGACGGAGAAAAGGCTGTACAGAAAATTGTGTGCCTCTGGACAAGTTCTGCAAATGGAGTGTGTGGGGCTGCCCTGAATGAATACTGGATGAACATGATGGAATACAAGATACAGGAAGACACTGACTTATGAAGAAGTAGTATTGTTATGAATAGTTCAGTTTAGGGTCCAGGGAAAACTATTCAGTAGGAAGGTTACGAGGTGGGAAGGATGTGAAACAGGCACAACTTCAGAGTACTCTGTTACAGAGTAGGACATCTGTATTTCTAACATGTCATGAATGTTCCATGGAACAACAGAAGCACACCAAAAATCATAAGATTAGTCAAATTGTTGGATAATTTATACTTTTTATGATGTGCAACATAGAAAGGCTACTAAAGTCACTAAAGTGTTAAAACATTTGTCTTGTGCTTTCTGTAGAAGAAAGAATATGTTAAAATTGCAGTATAAAGGTCTTCTTAAACTGGAAATGGAAAGAGAAAAGAGGGAGTCATGATTCCAGGAAGGCTTTGAATATCAAAGGCAACCCTGAATATTTCATTTGCTTTGAAAGGACACTGATCAAGCTTTGAATGTTTCATTTGCATTAAAAAGGGACAAGAATACACAGCTAAGAGAAATCATCCAGGATTGGAGGAAATCAGCCAGCAGATGGAGTAATTTGATGAGTTCTGCACCCTTAGCTTCTGCAACAAGAGTTTTTGGGTGACTGTTATTTTCTGAGCACCCAACAAGAACACATTTTGCTATTAAAATTTATGTGTGCATTATTAAGTATAATTACTATTTTCAATCCAGTTTAAAAGTTTGTAATTAATTGTCCGAACTTTATCTTCATAAACTAGCATTTATTGTGCTTTAAGCTTTCGAATTCACATAGTATATTATAGGGGAAGTTTGGGTGGAGATGAGAATTTGGGGATTTAAAATCTCATTGAATGTAAAAACAATTTATATGAAACAGCTTCTTGGGACAATCTGCACATAAAATAATGCTTTTAAGGAACATGTGTGCTTTTCTGGTAAGCCACAGGAGCTGGTATGCAGCCTATTAAATGCAGAAATCGGCCAGTGAGCAACCATCCTAAAGGCAGCATGGAGATACCTTACCACAAACTGTGCGGAATGGAGCGAGTTCCTGCAAGAGTTTTTCATCTGCTCTACTTGACCTTAGGATCAGTTGGATTGGAGCAGAGTCAAACTAAAGCTGCTAAGCTCTCTCTTATCCTCTCATAAGATTGTTTGCGAGTTTGGCCTGAAACCATGCCTAAGTGAGAGAGTTCAGTTCTACAGTAGCTTTCAACTTTTATTTTCTAACTCCACCCCTCCCTCCCCGCAGACCCTTAATTCAGTCTCTTTACAACCACAGAGCACAAACTTGTTGAAGTCTTCACAGCATTTGTGGAGGTCCTCAGGGATTCCAAAAATCTGGCATTACTTTGCAGATAGGCATAGAATTTGTGAATCTCGTCTTGCCAGTCTGGCATTTTTTAAAAAGAAAAATGTTTAGATTAAATTAAGGAAGAGTGATATTGGTGAAAACACCAGTGGTGAGTGGGTGCTGATACAAAGAGTCAACCTGCTGACTAGAATTAGCCATTTTACCTCCCAGTCCTCCTCAACGACATTTTGGTAAGCAAAACCAGAATTTACAACAGAGTTGCAACAATTAAGGAAGTTGAAGAACCTTCATTATAGAAGTTTGGAAGGTACCTGTGAATGGCACAAATTACTGCTCAATTTATTTGATGTATTGTGACACGAAGGTTCTTGCCAGAGCCCTTGGCTTGTAAGCTGAAAAAAAACCCCAAACCTCTTACTACTCTAATTAGACACATAAATCAGGTCAGATTTATTCTATTTTGGCAAGAGACGGACAACTCATAAATACAATTGTAATTGTGCTTTGTAGGAATTTGAAGGAATGCTTTGTAGCATTGCTGCTGGGCACTAAAAAAAATAGGGTTGGTTGGGATTTTTTTCCTAGACTTTGAAGGAAAAGGATTCAGTGCCCTTTTAAAGAATTAGATTAAATTGTTGTATATGAACCCCTCGTTAGGAAAAATAATAGCTAATTAGATTTCAGAATCTTTTTCATTAAAGAGGGAAATCTTTGCTACTCTTCTGTGTTCTGTTGTGTTCTGTAAGTTATATGACGAGTGCAACAAATTAAAAAGTTTTTTGCAGACGATGTCTGGTTCTAAAACCCATGAAGTCTTGCTTTCAAATTATGAGAATACATTGGGAACTGTGCACATAATGTGTGTGCAAATGTTGCAGAAAATTCTTTGCTCTAGGATAGATGAAATAGAGTTTTCAAGTTTAGCAAATGACATTGAAATATCTACGATATTAGAACTAGGAAAGGAAAATAGCTGAATGTGCTGGTTTGGGTTGGGGTAGTTATTTTTCTCCACAGTAGCTGGTGTGGGGTTCCATTTTGGATTTGAGGTAGGAAAAGTGCTGACAATATAGAGATGTTTTTGTTGTTACTGAGCAGCACTTACACAGTATCAAGGCCTTTTCTGCTCCTCACTCCACCCCACCTTTGAGTGGACTTGAGGTGCACAAGGATTTGGGAGAGCACACAACAGGACAGCTGACCCCAATGACCCAGTGGACATCCCAGACCATATGGTGTCATTCTTTGCATATATAAATTTGGGGGAAGAGAAGGAAGGAGGGGTCTGTGCACTGCTCAGCAATAACTGAAGTATCTCTGCAACAGAATCCCCATTTTCAGCAAAAATCCAAAACGTAGCTCCATGAGAGCTGCTGCGAAGAAAATTAACTCCACCACAGCAAAACCAGCACTCAAAATCAATGCCATTATTGCACCAAGCACTGAGAACTGGTTAAATGAAGGTATTTCCTCTTAGACTCTCTGAGAAAAGAAAGATGGACATTATTATTTCTACCAAGAGTAATTAAGCCTTAGGGAGATTCCTACCTCTATAGTAATTTCAGAATTTCTCTTAAATTTGAGAAGCACCTTCTTACCCTTACTCTGACACTGTTTGGCTTCTAAATCTGTAGTGGTATTGTATTTGTGATAAACCAGGCCACACAATGTCTACTTTCTATCACAAATGCAATGCCATTGTGGTCTAGTTCCATTATTTATGGTTCTGGACTTTGAATTTTAGTTAATGTGCAGTATTCATTGGACCAGTCAGATAAAGGCCTGCTTGGTGTATCAACATCTGTTTAGTCTTCATCCCATGTGGAGAAAGTTTCAAGCTAAAAATTGAAGAGAAAGGTTCAGAAAAAATTGGCTGCCTCACATGTATATACACACCTCCAAAAATATCTCTGTTAGTAACTGAGACCTGGATTCCACCTATCTTGAGCTGCCAAAAAGTCTAGCATGTTCTCAGAAAAGGCAATATGTTTAGATATATCACATCAGAATGAAGTCCCAAAATATTTATGTCACAGAAATACCCAAATCCTCTTCTTCCTGAAAGTGGTACTATTTATACAGACTACCAGACACGCAGTGCTAGTTTCCACTGACACACCAAAGTTCACACAGACAAGTACTATAACATTATAAAAATGTGCTTACATAGAAAGAATGTTATGTATTATAAAATTATATATATATGGATTATTCATACACGTGTGCACATGCACCAGTAGGCAGAGACGCACATAAAGTTATAATATGTAACAAGAATTGTGAGAAAACACTTCACTCACTTAGAATAGAAACAGCAACATGGGAAATAAAAGGAGCATTCTTTGCCCATCAAATATATCTCATTCAATTTTAACAGAAATGCCTTGGCCACTTCAGGGGCCTTAAGAAATAGAAGTTGAACCAACTGACTGATGCTGAATGTGTAGGGGAAGAAATAACAGATAGATTTTTGTTCAAGTTGTGTCTTCCAAAGTTCGGGTCTAATATCAGTACAATTCTAATACACTTATTTGTCCCTAATAAATGGTGTCTGTGTACAGTGTAGAGCAGGAAGTTTACTGAATTTTTGGTGATTGTGACATGTGAAAATACTGAACAAAAAGCACTTGCTAAGGAACCTTAGTCCCCTAGAGTCTGTTAAATGGATTCTGTAGTTGGAGACTTAGACAAACAGCTGGAGTTAAATCCATAAATTTCTTTTCTGTATTCTTTTCCTCTCTTCTTCACTTTGTGTATTTTTCTCTCTGACTTTATTTGCCCTGTTTTTGTGTATTTATTTGGCCTGTGTTTTTTTTAGTGTGTGTCATATTAATCAGTGCAGAGGAACTACTGTGTTCAATGTTCAATATACAGGCATCCAATCACTGGGAGAATATTTTCATCTGTTCTCATGTTTAATATTTTTTTCTTGTGTTGACACAATTTGTTTGGTTAGATTAAAAAAACAAAGATAAAAACAAAGGAAAGCCAAAAATATTTAATAAATAATTAAGGGGATGTGTTGACAACTCTGTGACAGGCAGAGAAGGAAATACATAAAGAATTTTAAATGAAAATACAACCCCAGAAGGACATGAACACAATGGTTTTTGAAGTATGCCACAGACACTTTATCCATTACACTTAAAAAAATGGTTTGGTTAATACCCAAAGAATGCTAAAAGTGTTATTTTGGGTGGCAGATTCACAAAGTGCTCTGTTAATTGAACAGGAATTGAATCTTAATCCCATAAAATGTGTAAGAAATTTTTCTGACATGGCACAATAGTATTTTTAAGGAGGAAATACTAAGAAAGCAGAGCACTCATTGGTGAGTTCTGAGTCAAATAATTAGAGAAGTCTGAAGTGTCAGAATTTTTAAAACGTGAGCTTCCTGATACCCCATTTGTGTCTTGTTCTCTTTCTAATGTAAATACTTCCTTTTTCTATGTTAAGGACTTAATCATTTGTCCTTGTGGAGATAAAGTTCCTATTTGTGGACATAGCAACCCTTAGATAAGATGGGTGCAGTATGTTTCCCAAGTTTACATGAAGTAGGCTGCAGCAATCCAAAGACAAGTCACTGTACCCACGTATCTTTAACCAGAATTTGATTTGAAGGATATGTTTTGTATTCTGAATTTAACCATCTCCTCCTTTGACAAAAACCTGTCCTAATTTCCTAACTAAATGTGTTCATAACCACATTTATCCATTTATTCCAGTCTACGTGTTGCATTTTGGCCACAATAATTATTCTTTTCTCTGGTGTTTATCCTTCTAATGTAGAGACTCATCTTTTTCACTCCTCACATTCATTTTGCTAAGATAAGCAGACCAAATCCTTGTAGTGTTCACTGCAGTACTTGTTTCTCTAGCCTCCAAATCATCTCAGCATCCTTCCAGTTTGAGTTCACATTTTTTGGAAAGAAAGATGTCCACTTAAATAAGTACTCAGTGACTCCTGGTGATATAGCAGTAATTTTCCATATTCCCATGGGAGTGCTGACTCCATCTGATATAACCTAAGATCCCATTTGTGCTTTCCATGAAGCAGTAGGCAAATTGTGTCTAAAACTAACCAACAGTTCAAGACTCCCACGTTCTTTTTCTACCTTATTAGCATTTCCCTACCAACAAGCTCCCAGGTTATGGCAGAAATACTTGTTATGTCCTGACTGTGGGTCTTTGCACCTTTTCCTATATAAATTCTATTTGTTTCCTAGTACATAATTTCTTCCCATGCAAGTTTATAGTCATCCAATTGTATAATTTTTTAAATTGTTCTACTGTTAGAAAATTTCATCATGTTGTGGTCATTAATGATGACTTTTTATTGAGAAACTCCACTACAATGAAAATTGTTCTTTTCAGAACAACTCATTATTTTATTTTCAGTCAGGTTTTACCTGCCCTCAATTCTTGTAGTCCCAGTCTTTAAGTGGTGATTTCTCATAGGGTGAACACAGGAAAATTTGTTGAAGACAACTTTGGCAATATCTTTTCAGTCTTAAAACTCAGTTATCGTATTGAAGAAGGGATCTGGCATGATTTACCTTTAGTCAATTCATGCAGGATTTTTTATATCACATTTTATTTAGTTTCAAGTCTTAACTTTTAAGGTTACCAGGCCATTAATTCTATTGAGTTGTTCATTTTTCTTGCTATATTTAGAAGTTTTATATTTGCTATTGTGCAGCTGTATGGAGCAGTCCAATTTTGATTTATTAAACAACCTCTTTGATCTTTGCCTTGGATTTCACAACATCCCTTTAAATATACACATTGTGCAGTTGTCATTGTCCCACTCTTCTGGGACTCCAGGAGTGCCTTTTCTTTCTGTTGCTAAAGTCAAAATGAAACTAGATTCCAGGTCTTATCCTCTGGCTATAGGTTGTTCTGCCTTCTACATTCCTACATTCCAATCCCTTTTTTCTCTTTGAGTCCATCCACTGGTTGTCTCCACCAGAGATTCCCTGTTTCAAATGGAGAGGGTTTTGTGCCTTCTTCCCATTCAGTTTTTTTTTATTTTAGCAGAGGAACATGGTAAACATGTAGAGGATCTCTCTGATTTTGGGCCTATAAAACACCTTGAGTTCTGTATGGTTGTCATTACTGCTCATCTAGAGGATTATCTGGTCTTCATCCCAGTGTGGTCCATGGAGATCGTACACCTTGGATCCTGTGCTCCTTGCTGTCTGGGTTTTGTCCAAAATCAAGGTCACACTAACCCACCTTAGGATTCACTCCAAAATTACTTTATTTTTTTACATCACATTTATGACTGATGTTTCATTGTTGTAGATTTTAGAGGTTAAGGGTTTTTTTTTCTCTTTTAAGGAGTGAAATGGGACCAGAAAAGAAAGGATTCTGAGGCTCTCTTTACTAGTGGGATGCTAGTTTTTGAAGTGTTGCTAATCAAAAATTTACCTAATTGATTGTAGAAATGCAAGAGAAACCATGATGATGACTCTGAGAGCTTGCTGGATTCTATTTGAACATTCAATTAGATATCACTATGAAAACACTTCCTCCTCATTTTTCCGTTAGTAACTTTCAGTCTCTCTCATGCCATCTGCTGTCTGCTGAGATCTTTCCCAGGCCATTTCAGGTCTCTCTTCTCAATATATTTTCTCTCAAGCTTCTTCACCCACTTCACGATCAAGAAATGTTCCAGTATGCCAGATTACTGTTACAGGAACTGCTACATGCCCTTTCACGTGCTTTCGATCTTCTGTGAACACCACTGCTCTCTGGTTTTTGTCTCACTGGACTGCTGGACAAACAAAAACTCAGATCTCTCCAGAAACATGCAGAGTTTGTTCCATTACACATAATCTGTTCTCGGAGAAGGGTGTTAAAACAGACACTGCATGTAAAGTCCAAAAATCAGATCACATGGCTCTTGTGGATACACTTCAGCTGTGCATATCCCAACCACTTGCTGCAGATTGTTCTGCTGCCTTTGGACATCACTGGGAACAGTACTGGAATAAAACTTCAGGTTTATGGCCAATGGGGCCTTCTCTTATTCAGATATGTGGAGCCCTGTGTATACAGTAATATTATAGACCCTCAACATAACAGAATTAGGCACATGGCATTCAGCCTCTCTCTGAGGAGTTAATTTAATGAGTGGGACACTAACAGACAATTCGTGTGGTGGAACAGCTGACAAGAGTGTGGAAACTCTGATGCAATGGACTTCTTTCCTCCCACAGTTAAAAATCTGCTTTTCATTTTACTTTTCCTCCTGCAATGTAACATCTTGTCTTTGACATATTCATAGATCAGAGATATTTTCTCTCCTGACTGGAGACATAATTTACTCATGTACTGTTTCAAAACCTACTGAGCTCAGTTGTACCATGGTAGCCATCTCTGTGCATTCAATCTGGGCTGTCCTCTCCTACATTTGACTTCCAAGTCCTTAGCTAGTTTCTGTGTTTGACTCTGCAGGTTCAGAGATCCCCATTGTGCTGGGAAAATAAAGAAACCTGCCTGCCATAACAAGAAAAAGGGTTGTTGAACAGACTTCTGTGGTGGCCATCTCAGGTATGTAGCCTTTAGAAATCAACAGCAGCAGCATTCAAGATCCCAGCCTTAACACCACTAGAAATCAACTTCATAATGCTGTCAAATAACTTGTAGTTCTTTGGTATCAGGAATTTTAAATGTTTCTAGCTGAACAGGAATCAAACTTCTAATCTAATTCATAGATAAATAAAAGATATGTTATATATAATTATAAACTTGATGCCTTTAACAAGGCTTTCAGTTTTCATGTGACGGATAGAAACTGATGAAATTGAATCTTGAACCAGGTTCCAAAAATAAATGATGAATAGACTTCTAATGAGGTTAGAAAGACATAAACAAATGGTGAACAGGAGGAACAGAAGGGGAGAAGTACTAAGGGAAGAAAGTTAGGGAAGAGAAAAACTCACTAAGTAGTTAATTATAAGTAGGATGCCACAGGATGTCTGAAAAGAGGATGAGAGTGTAATTATGGTTGCATAAAACTAGGCTGCTTCTAAGGGCTATTAAAGAAAAGAGAGGTCATAAAGGGAATGTGTCATGCGATCTGCTCACAGAGATATGTGTAAATTTGAGTCTTGTTGGCCAGAGAAAAGAGTGCAACAGTTTCTTTGCATCAGGGAAAATTTGCATTATTTGGGAAAATTTTCCAGTATCTTGGACTAAGTGGTCTGCAGGAAGCGTGGACTGTAACAGGACAGCTGTAGAGAACCTATAGGTCCAATAAAATCCTAGCAAATAATAGCATAAAATTGTTTTAGCATTTTATATCCTTCAACTTTCATTCATGAATTTTATGCTAGAAAATAAGTTATAGGGTTTTTTAAAGATAGAGGATTATTACGTTCGAATTGGTTGAGAAAATTGAAATTGAAACCATAAAGATTCACAAATATGCTCAATTTTGGCAGAAACTGAAGTTATGAAGCGTGGTGAGTGGTAATCTGTAGTTCACCGTGATCTTACTGTGGGTGTACCAAAATAGCATTGCTTTCATAAGAAATCAAGGTTTGGCAGTCTGTGAGACTTTTAGAAATGGAGCATCCTTAGAATACTGAGCAGGGGAATACCTGTGTAAGCACATTTATAAAACACACATGGAATTCCATTTCTCTTAAGATTCTGCCTGATGTCAAATAACCTTTTTTTTTTGGTCTGTGTGACAAATAACTTTGTTTCTGTACAGGGACAGAAATCCCTGTTGCCTTTGCTCACGCTGTTTCGTGTGTGAAAATAATCAGGGCGAAAGTTAAGTTGAGCACATGAATTGTGTGGCATGTTCAGGAGATCACCAGATTCTGTTCACTCATTAAATACTTTAGAAGAAATGCCCTAGAATTGAAGTGTGCTCTCGCAAGATCAAAAACTAGTGCTTTTTTCATCTTATCTTTTAAAATTAAATGCTCATAATTCAAGTGGATTGAGATAGATACATCTTGTGCTACTCTGTTGCTAAAAGCATAAAGGTAAGTGGAGATAATTCTAATGTCAATTCAAGGGGTTGCCTACTTCTCTTCAGCTTTCAGTTTCAAGCCAGCTCCCATTAGTATTCAATAAATACACCCAGATGCAGGGGGATGTGAGTTGTGACATCCAGTGCTTCCAAGCTGCAAAGTCAGATGCTGGAATGGAATTCAAGAGCCTCTTAAGGTCCTTAATTTGCTTCCACAGGAAATGAGGGCTGTCACATCCCTTGGGTTTATAGCACAGCACGTGTGGGAGTTGTTGAAGACAGCTGGTAGAAAACACTAGAGAAAGAGCTACAGATGAGATTTTTCTCCTGTGTTAGGTCTCTTTCTGAAACAGCTGTTCAGAAACAGAAACTGTTTCCAAGGTTCACACACGTGAGCTGGATAGGTGGGTGCAGAAAATTGGATCACTTTTTTCTTTAAAACGGGCACTTGATGTGCATTTATATTCACCCCATTCAGAAAATGCCCTGAGATTGTTCAGCACATTTCAAAATATTTCTGTAATACATAGGCATATTCACATTGTGTCCTAGTTTCCTGCTATTGGGGTAACTTTTATTTTAGATCAGGGGGCTAAAGCGAATAAATCTTCAGAGAAAGAGATGCATTTCCAGCTCTCCACAGTGTAACTAACAAAGTATAATAATAGCCAATGAAGAATCTAGCATCAAGAATATAGTAATAATTGACTAATTGCATATACAACAGGTGTAAATGAAATAAGTAGATAAATGAAGCCTGAAATAAACAACTCTATGGGGAATGCAATTAATATAACAGATGATAGATGTAGAGAAGAGCTGCTCACAGCACGACCACAAGAAAACCTTCTGCAGGGAAAATGTGTTTTATAGTTCTCTCCTAAGGTAGGCAAAAAGATTTGGGTGTAGCTACCTCTCCAGGTTCAGAGGAATGCTTTGAAATGCTACTTGTAAAGCTGAAATTATATTGAACAGCTGTCTATCAAGGAGTGCTGAGCTTCATTAAATATTGTATATGGCAGTAAACTGAGTAGAAAATGAAAGGAGGAATTAGTGCATTAACAGCTGGTTAAATGGGCTGGTTGTCTGCTGATTAGTAATTTAAAATGATTAATCAAAACCATGACATAAGAAAACAGAAGTCAAAGAAAGGCTATGAGAAGAAAGACGAGTTTTTCAGTGACATAGTGTTTTAAAGGACATTGGAGTAAAGGACCCTGCAGGATCTGGGAACCAATGGCAAAGAGGCAGAAGGAGGTGGATACAGAGCTCCAAAGACTGCATTCAGCAGGTGCTCCTTTTTCACATAAGCACAGCTCAGAAGAATAAATGGAAGGTAAGGGCCTTTCATGGGAAAATCTATTTGCATAACTGCGCTCACACAGTAACCAGAGCTTCTGTGACCTCCTTCAATTTGTTTCCATACTTCTTTCATAATGTCCATTTCTTTATTGGCTCAGTTTCTTCTTTATGTGTTCATAATTGTTCATTCCTTCCATTTTCCTTGTGTTGTAGAACAAATATTTCTAAGAAGACAGAGTTTTAAGTGTAAACACTCTATGCCATACCTCTTCCAAGGAAATATCTATGTTCCAGCTGGTTTTAACATGACCAGTGAATACTTTTTGCAATGTATATTATCATCCCACTTCTTTTTTATCGAGTTTATAGCCATTTTGCTTTTAGTAAAGAGGGTCAGAACTTGAGAAATTGTGCAATGTAAAATTTTATTGCTGAGTTCTTCCACTTTAGCAGTTGTTGCTACACAGGCAAATTGTATTAAAGATTGAAACTGCAGCTTCACTGAACTTGGCATATTTAGGAAGAAGGTAATACTTTCTGAATTCAGGCTTCTTTTTTATGTGTATTGAAAGCAGAAACTCATTTAGTGGCACATGTTGATAATCTTGAGAAATCCTGTATGCCTTTTGTTAATACTGCCAGTTGTATCAGAAGGTAATTGTGGGGAGGCCTCCATTTAACAGATCTTGAGCAGGTTGTTAGTCAATGTTTCATTCAAAGTGATGAAATATATAAGATCAGGAAGGATGTTCATTTCACAACTTGAAAATAATTTTGTCCAATTCCTGAACCAATCCTGTAATTCGCTTAAACATCCCCAGAGAAAAGAAGGACACAATCTGCATGATTAGTAAATTCTTTACATAGTGTCAATAGAACAGCTGTTCATTTTATCTGGATGCTTCAAATAAATTGTTACATCTCTAAATATGTTTTTTTTAAATGCAGTTATTAACAATGTACATTAATTCAGGGAAAAGTTCATTCTACCATGAAAAGCTAAGACAGAGTATTGGAAATGTCTGTGTTCTGTGGAATAGCTAAGGATATATGCAAAATCAAGACCATGTATTGTCTTAATGGGGCTTTCACAAAGACCACTTATCTGCACTTTAACATTACATTCTGTGAGAAGCTAATATCCTTTTTAAAACCTAAGGTTTCATTTTAATTCTTGTGATCAATTTTATAGATTAAATTACAGAGAGTGAGCAATCTGCCATGAAAGACCAACTGATTTCACAGTTTCTTTAGATAGAAACAGAGAAAAGCTTTGGTTCTGTCAATCACAAGGGAGCTCTATGAGATCAGGGCAGGTTGTTACTCTAACTCACTCTAGCTCATACAGGACACACAGGTGTGCTATCTTATTTCACTAGGGAGATTGTCTCTGAATGGTTGGAAACAACTAAACAGTGGGAAGTGGTACCACTCATTATAAAAAACTTAAAAAAACCTTGAAGTTTTTGCCTGTTTTAGTAGGTTTAGTTGTATAGCCAGAGATGAACAAGGCAGCAGTTGTGCTCTGTTCTCTCAGGTGCGTTCGAAGAAGAGTTCCTCTCAAAATTTATTTTCACATGTAAGCTTAACTCTGCTTTTTCCAAGTTCTTGCTTCCTACTGTAAGTTTGTTACACACTATTCAAGAAGACGAGACCAAAGGATGTTGAGGGCAAGATGACAAGAAGGCACACAGCACCATTCCAAACGCACAAGCTACTGGCCTCATGGAAAGCCCTTTTAAGTTCCTATGGAGCAAGATGCTGCACAGGTCATCTTTTACCACCTTTTTACATGTACCTCTAGAAAGATTTCTTCCCCATTAACAGATAAGGGTCTTTGGAAAAAAGTTAAAGAAAATCTATACAAATGTATTACTTGACTCGTTCCCTGTTTACGCTGAGATGATTTAAACTGGCAGAAGGGCTTGTTCTAAAAGGTTCTCTCCTAGGGTTAAAATTTCACAATTCTAAATTTACCATGTCTCCTATATACAATAATTCTTTTAATGTATTTAAACAGGTTATTCCACAGACTATACATAATCTTCAAAATGACAGCTTAAAATTCATCTTGACATCCTTTTTCCCTTGTCTGAAATATGGCATATCATCTCTATATTTTTCTGCACTGTATGATATCCTGGCAAACTTTCCAATACTCTAAAATAATAAAGTTAATCTGTATGTACTTCTTCTGTTCAAGATCCTAGTTCTGAGATTGGTTGTGTTCCATTTTTGGAAGATTGGCAGGATAGCATCATGTTATAATTTATTCAAAGAAAGAGAAAGGTCAATCAAATATTTTTTACATTATGGTTTTTTTTCTGGCTTTCAGAGAGCAGAATTATAACCGCTAGCAATATAACCAATTCAACAGAATTTTCTTCTTGCTCAGTTCTAGGTAGTGTGTACCAAAATCAGTAAATCATTATCTCTCTAGAAAGCAAATAGCAAAGGCTCAGAACTGGGGGATTCAGAGTATCTCTGAAGGCATTCTTTTCAAGAGGCTAAGAGTTTGCACAGCCACTGCTTTTACTGTACCTGTTTTCTAAGAAGTATGATTTTAAAACCTACTGAGGAGATATTTTTCACTGAGCTTTGAATCCCCATGGACTGTGTTAGCCTTTTGCTGTGCTGTGTCCCGTTAGATACAGAGGTGACCCATGACTCAAATTCTTTGTCGTGAGCAAAACCTTGGCTCTCATCAGCAGAACATACTGGAGGGAAATACATAAAGGTTTAGAATGCTGCAAAACAACTGTAACCCACAGAATGAAATTAAGAAATTAATTATGAAATTAATTTTTTTGGCTGTGATCCACATCTCAGAGATGTTTGTATGATCACAATTAAAAAAAAAAAATCTATTATTTATTGATATGCAGATAATAAATTTTAAAAAGACCAATTGAACAATGAGAGGCATTCTTTAAATAGCAAAATAATTAGCAAGCTTTTATTTTGCAGCCAACATTTGGAACCTTGCAAATGTGTTCTAGAATTAAAGTGTCAGCATCTGTAAAAAAGAACCATGTGGCATTTCTGTTAAATTCACTGCATCCCCCTTTTTTTCTATTGTAACTTTCTGGGTTTTTTACAGCTGATAGGTATGAATCATTTATCTCTAAAACAACTTTGAAAATTAGCTTAATTTTTGTAATATTTTACTTCAGGAAGAAAATGTAGGTAATAATCTTATACAGCATCTTTTAAGACTCTCTATGTCAAAGTCTTTATTGAAAATTCAAAGTATCCATTTTTTACCTGGAAGGCTTTCTTCAAAAACAGAGTGAAGTACAACACTGAACTGACTCATGTTTACATGGAGATAGAACTGAAAAGGCCTAGTGGGTCCCCTCTACTCACAGACACTGGTTTAGCAAAGCCATACCTCTTAAACTGTGCATACTAATAGGAGATACTCTTGGAACCAAGCTTGCATTTGCCTCTGCATTTTGCAATATAAAGGTCTAACTCAACTACAACTGTCAAGGATAAGCTGTGTAGGGCAAGCAAGCATGGTGTGGCAAATCACCAGCAATTTCTAGCAAGCAGTGGGTTTGCTAGAAAAATGGATTTTTTTTGTAGCATGTATTTATTTTTTATTTTAGTGAACTCACCACATGATAAATTGAAGATTTTCTCCTCAGGAGTTTGGTGCCCAGTTTCCAATAAAATTTGACAGGTTTTTGGTGTCTCATTTCTTTAGAAAATTATGGTTTTCTAACACCACGGATACAGGTTACAACATGGTGTTAGATAAAGGGAAAACACTGTAGAAATTCTGTGGTAAATAAAGTACATCAGTGCAACAGATTTATATTGCCTTTTGCCCAGAATAACCACTGCAAGTTAGTCTCAGAATTCATGAAGGAAACCACTGGTTGCCATCCCAGTCCATCCCAGACAGACCAAGTTAGTCTGGCTGCATCCCTGTGTGCAAGCGTTGCAGCAGAGTATGATCACAATTAAAGGGCAGACCCTCTGCTGCAGAGGGCCCAGGTGGGGCTGTGCAGAGCCCGAGCGTTTTGGGCTGCCACACTCAGCCCTGTGCACTGCTCCTCTCCAACAGCCCCAGCGCCCTCACTGATGGGACCCAGCGCCCCTCAAACACGACACAGAGAGCAGCAGGTGAAACTGGTTGGGAGATCCTGTTCCAAAGCACTTTCCCGAGCTGAACTGAAAGGCCAATGTTGATATATCCTACAAATCATTTGTGGGATGCCCCCAAATCTCTGACAAGACAGCGCCTTTGAAACGCTTTTTGCCTCTGCTGTGGTGCTCTGCATACACAAGCAGCAGTGGACCTGCTTCTGGTTCTTTGTGGAATGCAGCATGGAAAAATGTAAGTAAACAACACATTATGAGTGCAATATCTCAGAAACACTCCTGATTTCTCTGAAGTGTTGAAATTCCCCAAGTTTGTCTCAGCACATTTGGATAAAATTACCTTGTATGACAGCAATATGCTGAGTGTGGTTGCCTTAAGTGAGATGGTTAAAAGGTTCCTGTTTTCTGAAATTACTAATGCCTTGAATCTTGCCTCCACATTCTTGGCTGTGCCAGTAGTATTTCATCTAGGCTATGTGCTAGTTGGCTACTGCCAAGGAGTTGAGCAGCAATCTTATTGCTGTGATGCAGTAGCAAGATGCTTGCAGTACTTTAAATTGCTGTAAATGAAAGAGGCGATTTACACCTTGAGCGTCATCAAAGATGATTTCAGCACATTTTATTTCTTGTCACTAGCAGCATAACTATTTCTGTTATTCAAGTGGAAATAAGCACTGAATTAATGAAGTCCTGGAATTTTTAACCTACAAACTGGCTCTGCCTGGCTTCCTTTTAACCAACAGAAGTGTCAGATCAGGCCAGCAGAATCCATTCAGAATTTATAAATTTTCTTATCCTAGCAATGTAAATGTAAAATGTTTGATTCAAATCTCTTATTTATTTCACTAGTCTCACATTCATTTTAACTGAGGTGGAAAACCTGCATAATTTATTTTGTGGCTGGATGTCTCCTTGATTCAGAAAAAGTTATTTGGTGGGCATAGTGGGGTTTTTATTTAACTGAGTGGCAAGGGCCTGAAGGTCTACTAATTTCACATTGGAATAGAAGGTGTTCTTTCTACTTTTAGCATAAAAAAATGGTTTCTCTCCTACAACCTGAAAAATTAGGCTATTGATCAAATTTGCTGGAAATTTTCATATAATGAATATTATGCAAATTATAAAATGCAATTTTATGGAGACATTGAAATATAATAACTCTCTGCTGCAGATATTAATGCATCAATAGATAATCCTGGAATTCTGACCCACTGATTTTTCCATTATGTAAGATTGTCTGTGAAAACTTTCCAATGGAGACTTTTTTTCTCTTTATATTTGCAGAAGTCTGAAATTTAAGTACTGTTAATATAAACTCTCTACAGATTAATGTAACTTTACTGGGTACAGGGTCATCTGAGTGACTTCAGCAAATGACTTATTTTAATTTAGAATCCAGATTTCCATTATATGAATTTCTTTTATAAACCAAAAGGCTTAAGTACTATGTCAGTGGAAGACATGGACTATTTTACCACATCAGCTTACCTGAATTTCTGCTTATTAAGGGCAGAATTTATCCTCTTATGACATGAGTCTATAACATATGTGGGAAGAAAAACATTAAATTAGAGATAGGTAGAAACAGAAAGACTGATTTAGAGAAGTGTTTTATGGTACAAGAAATTTCATGAAAATGAAAAAATAATTCCCAAACAAAATGCTGACATATACTGTGCTAAAGTGCCTCAAATGTCAGCCTCTCATCTTAGACGATTCTTGAAAAATATAGGAAAATATATTTGAGAGCATTTGATTTTTTTTTGTCTTTCCATGAACTGAAAAAAGCTGTGATTATAAATTAATATATATATATATTTTTAAATTAGAACAATAGCAATCTTAATTCATGAGCCAGCTTTTAAAGAAAAAATTACAATATGGAAGAAGGAAGAGCTTTCGTTAAGAGAAGTTTAATGTCATCATAAATGTGCTAAACTATTGACCAGCTGCTCTCATACATGGTGTTTCTGTTTTCCAAAGACAGATGTTTTAAATAATTTATTACTTGTTTGAAGAAGTTAATGAACAGTACGAAAAGGGGACACTTTTGTTCTTTCCCTTTTTTCATTCTGTGATGATGTTTACTGTCTGGCACAATGATTATTCAATTTTCAGAGATGTTCACCACCTTCTGCTGCTGATTAAATTCCTGTTTGGTTTCCGTGCCAAATCTGCTGGATTAAATTAACAAACTGTGTCTGCTTTAGTGGAAATGACCTGCACTGACCTTCAGCTTGTACAAAATAATAATCTTTTCAGTGATTTATTGATTCAGTAGTCTTTATCTTCTTTTAAAGTAATGTGCAGTGGAAATGTTTGCCTTTACCTTGACAGAATTTGCAGACATGCTCTGCTTATTTCATTATGCTAGAGACTTTGGCCCTTTATATATAATAGTTTTGTACTCTTTGCTATTATTAACACTTTGTTTTCTTCAGAAGATTCACTGGAGCTTGATTACCCTAAGGAAAAAACTTCATATGATCCTTCAATCTGTAATAGGTCCCAGTCTTGAAAATTATCCACATCAAAGGACCAATTTAAGGAGATTAAACCCTTTCTCTTTTTTCTAAAGTAAATTCAATTCTTGTTTAATTACTTCCTTAATTCATTTGTTTTGTGGTTTGCAAACAGGTAGGGAGGAAACTGTAGAGAAATTATGTTAGGAGCAAATGTGAAAAGGATCTAAATTATAGTGAGTATAAGATTCTTGAGTATTTAATCATACTTCCATTGCTATTCCTGTTGACTTAATAATCACTAAGTGGAGAAACTACTTTTGAAGTCCAGAGAAATATAAATACAAACTCTCCTTTCTTTTTGGCAGGATAGATTTCTACTGGGTGGTTTTGCAATCCTTGCATTGTATGTATGGGCTGTGAACGGTGCCTTGACTCATGAAATCTGATGGCCATTGCTAAGGCATAATATTTGTGATCTGCTGCAGAAAAGAATGCTCTAAGGGCACAGATAACTTCAGATAATCTCTGTGGAATAAAGAAAGAGAAAGGTTGTTGAAAACAAAGAATGTGTCCAGGTTGAAACAGAAACATCGCTAGGCCTTTAGCTACAGTTTGGTCAGCTTCCTCTCTGAGATTATTCCTTAATACTCACTGCCTTTTGTAGTGTCTTAAAAGGCACCATATTTCTAGAAATGACTGGTTGATATGGGCAGGTGTGAAAGACTGCCCACTAGGAAAGGGATCTACATTCCTTTTCTGAGATGTTAGGATAATTTTCTAGCTGATACTGTACCAATTTCATGGTTTACATTGAAACTGATGAGCTCATGTTGTACAACCCGTACATTTTCTGCTGCCTCAATACAGATTATTTTGTCATTCATGAAAATTGAATCCATGTCCATATTTCATAACCTTTGAGGCCATGACCACATGGGTGGTTTAACAGCCGAAGATACAGAATCTCAGAAAGAACAGTTGTGTGTGTTTTGGGGTAATTTTGCACTCTTCAGCTCAGGACTGCAGAACTAGAGTCATAGACTTGCTCATGGGGAAGCCAGAACCCCGGGCCCAGGTTCATGATTTGCATGATCCAAAAGACATCTGTGAAAAATTATCAAAATGAATGGATTATCATTGCTGTGATCATATTACATTGCAGAGCTAAATACTGTGTGGGGTCTCTCACATTAGGTACATGTGGGATACTTTATGTAGTGACAATACATAATGACAATTGAAAGAAGACATTTCCCTTACATAAAGGCCTAAATACCTGTTGACTTCTGAAAAATTTCTTTGCTAACCAGTATTTTTATGGTTTTGATATCATATTTTGATATCATATACTTGAGTTTAGTATGAGCATTCTAGTTGTGCTTTTGCAAGGTGTGACATTTCATCCTTTGACAATGCCTGGTTTGGTTGACTTCAAGGAGACCCACTGCATTTGGTCTTGCTGACCAGGTGAGTTGAGAGCTATCAGTTGAGTAGCAGTGTGATAACCTGACACTTCAGCTAAATACTCCAGTGGTGTCAGCTGAAGGCTTTCAAATTTTGTGGTCCATTACTCCTTTGAGGTACTGCTGGTAGATATTCAGAAAGTCATTCTCATGATGACCTGTTCTCCATCACATAGGCAGGGAGTCTTACCCATGACACACTGGAATTCACAGAATCACAGAATTACAGCTTTGGAGCCAAGAAGCCTTTCAAATACCTCTGGTGGGTCATAAATTGGCCAGTGTAAATTTTGCTTAAAGCTGTGGATACAGGAAAACTGAGACTCTGCAGAAAAAGTAAGAATTGCTTCATTATTTTTCTATTTATTTTTGTCTTTCTCTTCTGTTGGGTTTGCTAAGGTGAAGATATTTTCATTTTATAGAATTGGTTGTCACTTCACTTTTGAAAATACAGTTAATAGTGAAGTCTTTGTAGATCCAAAGCCCATCACCCTTCAGGTGAATGTTGTTTTCCCCATTAGACAGCTGGGAAAACTTTTAAAAACAGATTCCCTTTATGCGTGGCTTTGGAATAGATATTTTTCCTTTGTTGTCAGAAGGATATTTTTAAAAATCTGCTTTGTTGACACCACTGCAATAGTAAACCATTTCTAAGCTATTTCAGTAAATCAGTTCTTTGGTCTATCTCAGTTGCAGAGCTTCAGCAAATCCTTTTTATGTGAAATGTAACGGAAAAATGGTTGCAATAGATTTCAAGCAAAAGACAAGATGAGCACTTACAGACATCTTCTTAAGTGACCAATTGATTTGTTGACGACACTGACACAGGGCAGTGTCCCTTAGTAAAGAGAGATGAGGTAACCACACAATACTCTGATACTGGTGGTTTTGTGTTATCGTTGTCTGTGCACACGGATAAAAACCAAAATGGCCATCTAAACCATACCTTAGTGCCTGTATTGATTGCTGGTTATCAAACCAGCCCTGTTATGAATTGGCAATTTATCACTTTGGAGGAAATGAACATCCCCAGATTTTGAGCTACAACTTCTCTAACGAGGGTCTTTTCAGATAAAAACTCAACGTGTAAGATGAAAGCAAAAGTAAGAACTGTATTTTCTAGCCTTACGAATGTGAAAGAGCCAGGCTAGCACATGGAGCTCAGGATGCTTACTGCATTTGTGGTGTCTGTTGTGACACACTGGCTGCACTCGATCGAGTCCTCCTGCAAAGCCCTTTGGTTGTCTCACTCTGCCACCCCCGGGAGAATAATAGCTGTCAGTGCTCTCTCTGGGACACATTCCTGTGCATTACAGCTGTAATAAAAGTCATCACTGTGCTCAGATAAAATTTCAGTGAGGTCCAAAGGCTGTAGCTTTGGTCTGAGCTTCATGTTCCATTTAAAAATTGTGTTTGCCTTCATTCCGTAGCCTTTCATGCCCTGCTTTTCTTGTTTTCTCTATTTTATGTAAAATGCATAGGTTTGCTTTGAGAGCACATAAATTTCACAATCATATTTTACTGATGATAACTTTTACTTTGAAGAGGGTCTCACTTTCCTGCTGTGCTTTTGGCAGCTGAAATGGGCTAGTATTATTTGCTTTACACAAGAAAATGAAGGATTTCTGAATTGATTGTCTGAGTCTTAAATACATATTGAGTGTTCTAGTTCAATGTCCTGTTTTCTACAGCTGTACTCTCTCTGTTGCTCTGGGGTTTGGAGAAAAACCTGAGTAAGCAGTGCTTTTGAATACCAGACCTGCTGGGCTTCTAAATTAATTCTTGACCTCTTGCTAAATGGTTTGATTTTTGGGTGTCTTGCTCTTGTAAACATTTTTGCTAACTTTGGTGGGAACAGCTAGCTGGTTTGGCACTGTCACTTTAAACTCCATTCTTAATGTGATTTGGCATTCCCTGTACATCTTCCCTGTAAGTATTTCTATATTTTGATCTCAGTTATCCAGTTGCTGGTTTACTATCATTTTGCAGTCTCAAGAGATAAGAGACATTAGATAGTTATTTTGGATTAGGAACCGTGCATCAGTCTATCCAACAGGGCAAGCAAAGATCATATTCCACAGGAAAACTTCTGAAATTTCTGTGAAGGCACTCTAAAATGTAAAAATACTTTAAAATTGTAAAATGGGTCTATGAACGTATCTGGTCCTTGTGCCATTAGCCAGTCAAAAAACTAACTTACCAGAGTTATATTCTCTGACCCCCTGTATAGTCTATAGGGGAAAGCAGGTTCCTTCATGGAGAGTACCAGGTCTTGGATGAAGTGTTTTGAGATGTCTTAGTGAGATGGGATGGATTGGAGCAGTACATCTCTATGCAGACTATGTAACCCTTGTGACTTTGATCTGGAAGGAATCCTGCTGCATCAGAAATAAGTAACAGGAAAAGGTTGTTAATAATAGCTATTGTCTTGGGAGTATTTTTCCATGTTAATTTTTTGTTTCTGGCAGAAACCAATTCTTTCCTTATTTTAAAATATCATCGCTGTCTCTAAAAAAATAAAAATCATGACACAATGATGAAATAGACATCCTTACACCTGAGAGAAAATCACACTTTCAGTGGGCAGGGGCTGTTCCACATTATGTTAGTGATGAATTGCAGTTTCCTGTACGAAAGATTCATTGACTTCAACTTTTTGTCTCCCTATCAGCAGGCAGAAGATAGGCTATCTCTGTCAGAAATGTGTGATATAGTGACAGGATGCCAAATACATGGACTTGGGAAGAATTTGCTTTCTCCTGCTGTGAATCATGGATGCCTGAAAAGCATTTTTTCTACAGCTTGCAAGTGACTGTAAGGATATCCATACTGCATAGAGGCAGGCATACAAAACCCACAGCTAAACAAGGACCCAGAACTTCTCAGGTGTGATTTTAAAGTGAATCACAAGATTCTCTTATCATTGCATGACTCTGGGAGAGGCTGCCTTTTGAGACTCACCCTGAGCCAATGGGATTTCTGGCTTGCTCCCGCTGCAAGAAAATGGTGATCAAACTAGAAATCAGTCAAACCATGCTTAACCCAGTCACAGGGAAAAGTCACTAAGGATGAACTTCTGGAGTTGAGAATAGGTGGGAAAAGGCTCTTTTATAATGTGTGCTTCGCTGTTAAGGTACAGTTGATGTGGAACTGCTGTGTCTAAAGATGAAACAGCATCTTTAAAAGCAATAAAGAATTTGCTGCTTTCATCTGAAGTGCTAACTGCCTTGAGTTTGGTGACAAACAATGCTGTTACATCCATATGCACACTTTTTCAAACTTAGCTTTTCCTTTTTCTCTCTATAAACTGCTCACTTGACCATATCACAGGTTTGGAGAGCCTGTAGAATCCCAAGATTCAGATTTGTTTGAAATGTAGCTTCATTAACCCAACTGCAAAAAAAATTCTCACTTTTTTGGGTTTTTTTTTGCAGCCGTCTGGTAAGGATAATAACAAGGATGAATAAAATGATCTGTATTTTATAGAATGAAGTTAAATGCAACTGTGTAATTTTATGATGACTGGTTTTTTTACCAGTGGTACAACTCCTGGTTTCTTAGCATGTTTATTTTGCTTTGCAAAATAAACACAGAGCATTAAGTAACAATGAACCCCAGAGAAACAGGCTAGCTAAGGATACCCATGTATATTTTGCAATGATATTATGACAATGTTAACCTGATATCACATCTTTGAGGACAGGAAAATGTGGTTACAGAAACTGACATGGTCAAAATATCTTGAATATCTGTAGGTTAGAAGTATTGTTAGAACAGCCCTGAAACTGCTGTAAATAACTCCAAAGAACTGACTGATGAGGTATGGGACAAAGCACATGATTATGGAACTACAAGTGGGTCTAAAAACCCTATTTAGCTTTTTCTAATCCAAATACTGATATGAAAGCAGCTTGACCTGAGTTATTAATAGTTTCTATTTTTTCTTTGTTACCTGAAATAAAGCAAAGGCACATTTCAATGTTGCAGTGACTAGTACAGATGGCAAGGTGACTGGCTCCTTGGATGAACACAGGGAATGCCAGGCAGCTAAGAAAATGCTGCATATAAGGTTAGTATGCTAAAGTTAAATGCCTCAATTAAAAAAGAACTTCAGATTATGATCAACAGCTGCCCAAACAAATGCTTCCCTTAAATAAGATAGAAATAATGCTGACCTGCATCCACGAGGAGCTTACAACTTGTTTGCCAAATGTCTTTTTTTGTTGAAGCAAAAAAAACCCCACCTTATTTTACACTGTTAACACATTTCTTCTTACGAGCACCTAAGCCAAATTTGATCTGGTATGTGGTATAATTAATGTTTTATCTGGAAGTCAAAATAAAAATGAGATTTTTTTTGTTTAGACCTTGACTAATATTAGACTTCATTATGACAATGTAGCATCACTAACACATTCTTTAAAACAAAGGAAGAACATATTCTTGAGTTCACGCAATGGCAATAAAAAATAACTGCATTTTTATAGTTCATCTTGCATGGAACATGCTCTCAGGAGAAAATCAGAGATAAAATTTTTCTTTGAAGGTGAACTGAAGGGGGGAAAAAACAGATCTCAGTTTTTCATTCTTATTTCTGTCACCAGGATTGACTGTTGCCTGTTTATCACTGGAATTCCTCTTCCTCCTCTGCCTTTGGGGCTCTCATGGAGAAGGCAATGGGAGCCATACACGAGGCATGTTGCTTGGTGATTCTTGAGGCAATAGGAAAAAAAACAAAACAAAACTGTGGTATTTTCTGAATGCTTTCTAAAAGTATTCTCTCAGCGGGATGGATTATAGATACGTGGCAAGGCTGGGTATATCAGAACATACAATTCCAGTTGCTTTCCACCAATGACAGTGGTACTGCCTCAACTCTGATAAGCAAGGTAGACCTGAAGATTATTCTGAAGCCTCCTGTTGCTGTCCCTTTCAGAGTTAAACTCTCACTACCACCTGTCCATCCTGATTAGACTGATCTTACTGTTGCTTTTCAATGGGCTTGATGCTTTCTGCAATGCTTCAAATTCACTTTGTGTTGGTGGATATAAGTCTATAATTCTGTCAGCAGTGAAGCCTCTGTGCTCTGCTTCTGCTTCATAATCCTTCTATGTCCCTTTCTCCCTTTGTCAAGGACCAGCCTAAAAAGTAGACTGCATGTTAAGTTGGACAGAGGGCCGACTTTGGGTGTCAAAGATGTCAACATTGGTGGCAGTAATTGGGCTGTGTTGTAGCAGAATGGCTTCTATGTCTCAGTGTAGTTGAGAACTCTCTGAAGCCTGACCCTAAATATCAGCATGAACAGATGCTGTGTCTCCTTCTAAAGAGGTTTCTTTTTGTTTCTTCTGGCACAACGCAAGTCCTCATGACTTTTCTGTGGAAGATGTGTGCTGGAAGCATCTTCTGTTTGACTTGCACAGTTAATATTATATATATTTGATGCTGTGAGAAGCAATGAAGGCAAAAGATTGGGCCAATAGGGAGGACAGGGAGTTCAGGTCAAAAGGTCAGTGGAGATGCAGCTGTAAAACTCCTTTTCTCCTACTGGTGTCTGAGCTTTCTTGGCTTCTGCTAAAGGAGGGCATTGATCACACTGGAGAAATGAAATGTGGCTTTGCATCTTTGTGCTGGCTGAATTAAAAGTCTTTTGTCTGATTTTGGACACATGCTTTTAGGTACTGCTTGATCTCTACAGTCAAATAACCCTCATCTTTTGTTTTTTGAACTACCTTGCCTCAAGTAAGTTATGATCACAGTGAAGGATCTTCTCAAGTGTGGATAATTACCCAGTATCTAATTGACATCCATAGTTTGTACATGTGTGCTATGTCAAAAGATAAATCTTTCTCTTAAAAGTTTCTTAACTTTAAAGATCTTCCAACCTACAGCAAAGCGCTAGGGGCCAAATCATCAGGTAGAGTAAAGCAATGTCTTTCTATTATGCCAATGGAAACTATTTTGATTTACAGCTACTGAACCTCTCACCCAAGAAATTGATTTAATATTTTGTTTTCTAATGGGAACAGAGTCTGAAAAGCTTCCACATTCTTTTTGCTTCCTCTGTTCCTTCTTCTTCCGCATATAAAAAAATTTGATTATTTTAATAACAAATCCTGTTGCAGTTTTTTACACTATATAATAAAATCCCTTCAGATTGTTTATGGAAGCTATCTCATTTATTTATGCAAAATTGCTGCATTCTTCACTTTTGTCTCATTTATCATGGTGTTCAAATTAAATATTTTATTCATTGGTTGCAGTTGTGCCCACCATGCATATTACTTCATCATAATGGAATAAGATTGATGTGCTGTCTTCTAAGCACCTATCTATTCAAGCTGTCTTTGTCAATACTGGGTCATTTTTCTTTTTCTTTGCCAAGAGGCAAGTGCAGGAAATCGAATAACCGTGTATAATACCGCTTCAAAATTAAGTTTATAACGTGAAATCTCAAAAACGCTAGAAAAATAATGGGAGACAGCTGGACAGAGTCCAGGCCACTCTTGGAAGGTTTCACACTGTAATCAATTGGGTTTTTTGTCAGTGTTTCCTGGAGGATTGAATGGGTGAATATTATCAACATTAAAATATATTCAGCTTGAAGAAGAGTCTGCTGGAAAGTTAACATTGTAAAACTGCTTCACTTTCTATTTTAGTGCAGACAGCTTTGTTTTAATATTTCTTTTTAGTTATTCAAAGATTTTTCTTAATAAATCCTATTATACATATGTATAATATCCCACTTTTCCCCCACATGATCATACTGTATCACATTTTCTCCATCTCAGAGTACTAAAAGTATACTTCTTTATTTTTTTAATTAGCTTTTTGGAGCAATGAGTTTTTTCATTTTGTTCATTGGTTGGCACAGGGCCTCATGCTGCCTCATGAACACGGCAAGAATTAGGCTTTCTGCTCCATGATTCTTGTTAGAATGCAGTCATGGTTGTGTTTCAGTGTGTTCAATAAAGGCCGTCGTCTCCTCTGAGAAAATGTTAATGTTAAAGGCTTTCCCAACAGTTCTAGGTCTCCACTCCTGACTGTTCAACAGTGTCTGAGGGATGGTGTAAGACACAGAGTCTTATTTCTTATTTAACTTCCATAAGGCCACATATAAATGTGTGTGTAGGTGTAGGGTTGGAAGAAATGCTGAAGTCACAGACCGCTATGTAACTTCAGGACTGAAATACATCTTGTATCCATTTCAGCTTTTCTTGAGCCTAAAGTTAGTGTGTGACTATCAGGATTCAAAATATGGCTGTGCTGGAGACCATTAATCTTAGTAGAGTCATTTGCAAAATACTCAGATTGCAAAGTTCTTTTAAGATGACTTTTTGTGTGCTTAGAAAGGAGCACATGCAAAAATAATTGGCTGAATCAGGTCTTAATGTAAGCACCAACATGACTTGTTCCAACAGTTCTTAGGAAAAATTTCAAACTAGAATTCAATTATTAACAAAAGATTGAAGACTTTTGTAGGAAAATGAATTGTTATGGTTTGTTTTGGTGGTTTTTTTTTGTTTGTTTGGGGTTTTTTGTTGTTTTAATGGGTTTTTTGTTGCTTTTAAAATTTTTCTTTCTTCCTTTCTTTTAAGATTTTAATTGTTCTTGAATGCCTGCCAAACAACAACAACAATAAAAAAAAACCCAACAAAACCAAACCCAAACCCAAAAAACAAAAAACCCCAAAAAACCACCAAGAACCAAAAAACAAGGAAGTAAGCTACAAAGGTAATAAATAACAACATGACTCCAACTTAGTTGTTGTCATTTTTCTTTATATCATGACCATTTATAACCTGGTGGGCTTTCTACCTCCAAGCATGAGGAGATAATGGCATTTAGCTACACAGCAAAGCAGAACATATGTCATGGTTTTATAAGAAATTTTTGAATTCTATACTGGCAGTGGTGGCCATATGTTCTCTTTGCTTGTTACATACTACCTGTAAAACACATTTGTCTCCTGCTAAACTATGTGAGCAGTCACATTTGGATTTTTATTTTAATTGAACTTTTACTTTTTTCCCCCAGCATTTGCTTCAGGCAGGGCAGAACCAAATTCTGTTGAAATGAATAGAAATATTTCCCAACATTCTATGGCTTTAGGTTAATAAAATTTTAATCAACTGGCTAGGAGTGCCAATCTTTTTTTTTTTAAGCACTTCTTTCCCAACATTCCCCATATTTTGTTTCAAAATGTACCCATGCTCATTATATCCTGGCTCCTGGTCCTCAGATAAAGAATGATAAACAAACTACATCCCTTGTACATGTACAAAATCACAAGCACAATATTAGTTTTTTTACCATTGAGCTGTTCCACCTCTTCAAATTGCACCTGCTGTTTAATAGGTCCTAATATCTGACTTCAGACTTGTGCCTGAACATGGTGCTGTTGAAGAATTATTACATTTTCAGCTCTTGAAAGAGACACAGAATTAAATTTCAGCTATTTTAAGTAGTTCTCTGGATGAAAAATATTTGATTGTCCACAAAATAAAACTTTTATTAACTCCTCGATTTTCACAGTGTAAGAAATGATTTATCCTATTTTTCCCAACAAAACTTACCTTTCATAATGTTCAGCATCTGTCACCTTCATTCATATTTGTACTTAGAAGCTCTGTTTTGCAAGATGTTGGAAACCAATACTGAAGTAGGCACAGTAGGGGCACAATCACCTCAAAAATGATTTCCTTGTTTTAAGTGACACTTTGGCTTAAATGTATTCTCAAGTTTTGTGCTAATAAAGAAATCTTATATTTGTGATAAATGGCTAAACCAAAGCATTCCTTTATGCAGTGACAGAGATTAATATAATGAAGTAGATGGTATAAAGGGTTAAAAGTCTGAAATGGATCCTTATAGTGTAGAGGCTATTAACAGCCTGAGCTGCCTCAAAGATCATGCTTATTTTCCTTTTCCAGACTTTTTATGTTTGAAGTGGGTAGGTGGTGATGGCAACATTTCAGGGTTCAGTACAGGACGGCGTTCTATAAATTTTTAAATTTAGGAACGTGTCGTCTGCCCCTTGCCATTTGAGATGCAGGTTGTGTAGTAAAAGAGGGGCACTCTCAGATAGGTGAAAAGGTTAGGTCACCACTAACATACTACATGGATAAGATCCCACAGTGGAGCTGCAAGCCTGGTCCTGTGCTTGGTATCCAACGGTCCATGAACATTCACTGCATGTTGGACATGTCTGAGTACTTGCTTAACTGTTTGAATAAGTCATAAGTGCTTCAGTTCTGTCACCTCCAGTACAATTTTCAGAGTACAAAGGGGGAAGGCACATTGTAATGAATGTAAAATTAACTTAAGAAAAGGTCTTTTCAGTTCAAGTCTGAACCCAGCTGGATAAAAGCACATTTTCATGTCTGTGAGAGAACAGCTGGAGTTTTGAATAAGGCAATAATAAAAAAAGGAGGAGAGCAATGAAAATGGAAATGCATATTCAAGCTAAGTTATTTTTTTAAGATTTTATTGCCTTTATCAGTGAATATTGCTTTTATATTTTTTTACAGTGAGATATAGTTTGTTAAATAAGTTTTTTCATTTATCTCTATAGAATCACCTCAATTATCTTTTAAGTAAGTGTAAAAATGCTTTTAATTCTTCTTTATTGTGTTTCACTGATTTACCAAAAATACAGAAAAATAGAAAGATAAGTATTATGCTGGTGTCCAGGCTATGGCATCTGCTATTCCATGTGTTTTATGTCATTGACAAATGGTGAAGATTTGGTGTGCTAGTCTGAATAGAAGCTCTTCAAAGGAATAACCTGTCACAAGCTAGTCAGTGGTGTTGACAATACTGTTATTATCTAGAGTCAATGAGAGACAAGTACAATGGAAACTTCCTGGAGTGGAGAAAATATTAGTGAATTTTTTCATCTATGAATGTAATGCATGCTGCCCCGAGGTGGTAAGGACTGGATAAACTGGTAAATATAACCAGGGGACATATGTGAGCACCAGTAAGTTGGATGGATCTTTTCCTTGCCTTGCCTTGCCTTGCCTTGTGTTGATGTAATCTATATGTGTATTCACTAAAGAAAGCTAGGTTAGTTCTTCAGAAAGCAAATGGTGTGGCAAAAGAAAGTCCTTCAAAGTCTTCAGGCTAATCTTTTGCTTTGTGTTTTAATGGAGGATTTAAAGGAACACGAACCAACGCTAAGAGAAGAATCCCTTGGTTTTATCCCTAGTGCTTCCAGTTTACTTGGCCTTTGGAAGACTGACTTCCACGACTCCTCAAAGATTTGCTGACATGGGCCTGTCTGTAGGTGACCCTTCATGGTCAACTCTCTTCCATCTCCACTGCTGCTGCAGCCCATGCAGCCTGGTGTTAGAGAAAGATCGTGAGGGAAGGACATGGCAAATGGAAAATAGGGGAAGCAATAAAAAACAGACCAGAGGAGAGCAAGTCTTGGTTCCTCACCAGGAAGTGAGCAGAGGAGTGAAGTATATCACAAAGTCTTTAATATAGCTCTTAGCAGGAATGTAATTCCTGTTTGTGGTAGTTTCAGGTTTTCACAAGTGTATTTGTCCTTTCACACACCTTTGGATAATAATGTTTTGCAACGGGACTAGAACTCTGGTTAAAAGGATGCATTTTCTGTCCTCAATTTCATTCCTTTCCTTCTGCCCCCTTTGGAAATTACTTGACTGTGGTCAAAAACTCTGGTACGCTTTAGAAAATGATCCACTAGTCAGAAAGCTCTCACAAACCATTCAAGTGAGTCACAAATACCTGTCATCAGAAAAAAAGGTATACAGCATGTTGTGATCAGATGCTGTTTTTCTATTGTTTATCTGCAATTTTTGTAAGGTTTCTACAAAAATGAAAACTTACATAACAGTCTGGATGGTATGCAGAAAAAATAGATATGTAATTCATAACTTCAGTTCAAGCAGCTCTTTTTTTTTTACAGAAATATCAGGTTCCAGTGGAAAAATACAGGAAAGATATAGATCTTCATGAAGAAATAATTCAACAAATAAAAATCTGAATAATGAAAGCATTTGGGAAAATCTAGTGAGTATTTATAAATAGAAGAAAAAAAGAAGTCAGAATGTGAATTCTCTATTTCTCTCTCTCTATATAGAGAATTATTAATTCTCTCATTCTCTATAAATGCTCTATTTTAAGGAAAATATAACAAAACAAACCCAAAACAAAACAAAAATCCACCATCCCAAACATCAAAAACCAGAAAGAAAGGTTCAAGTGACTGCTGTTTGAAATGAATGAGCAATGGAGATTGTCGCGTGTGAATGAGGAGGTTGGTGAAGGAAACGAGGATGCTTGAATGGTAGATTTTCAATATTATTTCAGGAATTAGATGATCAATGCATTAAATTTTAGTTTTCTAATAATTTATTTCCTGGCATTTCAAAGGAAGTTTCAGAAGTATTAAAAAACTGAGAGTATTTACCACTGACTGTATTGTGGACTCTGAGCAGCTGATGCTGAAATAGGTCATATTTTACATCACATGCTCTTGCATTTGGCTGACTGCTTTCTGGATTCTCCCTCATTGGGTATTTCTCTTTCTGCAACAGGAAACCAGGGACGCTGTGCATGCAGAGTGTTTCAGTGGATATGCTAAATCATTGTATTGACATGCTGTTGGTTTCACTCTACAGACCTTGCTTTTGGTCATGTAGGATGCTGTCAGCTTGAGAAATGCTTGTAAAGCCTAACAAAACACTTAGGACACCATACACACTGGGGACTGTGTGATGGAGTACAGGGAAAATTCAGTCTGCTGGGAACCAAAGAGTGACTCTCCATTCCAATTTACTATTTGTTATGTACAAAAAGATCACAGTGAAAGGTGCTACAGCCTTACTGTGAATCTCTACATCCTAGGAAAGGTACAGGACAGTACAGACTTGCCATGTAAGTCAGGCCCCAGCTTTGTTCTGGCAGTAATACTTCTAGAGATGAGCATCAAACCTGACTTAGAATCAGTCTCAACTCTGAGGCTTAGAGCAGCTTCTGGAAGAGATAGCAGGAGCTTCCTCAAGGACATACTATATAAATATTAAAAGCAGTGGATTAGGGTACAAAACAGAGGCTGTCTGGTTGCCTTTTTGTTCCACAAAATTTCTTCCTTGTACTTTCAGTGTGTGGTGAAGTGCGTACCTTCTGCATATCTGGGTATTTTTCTGAATCCCACAGAGGCTTAAAAGGGATTTATATACCTTGCAGCTCAGGACAGTCAGTTCTGAGTGATCAGGAAAGCAGAACTGTCTGCATATATGTGCCAAACCAAGCAGGGAGCTCCAACTGAACTCAAGGGTATGTTGGTGCTGAACAAGGAACTTCTTTCTCATAAATGCTGGGGTTAAAGATTATTTGTCTCTATAAGTCCTGTGTTAGTTGCACAATTCTCAAGTTTTAGCAGGCTTTTGGTTGATCCAAGAAACAATCATTGCTTGAAGGCAACAAGACATCTTTAAATATTGCCATCAGCACTTATGCAAAGCAAATGAAAGAAAACTTCTCTGAACAAAAGTATTACATGCCCAAAGAAAGCAGAGAGTCCATTATGGAGTTTCAGCTATTCTAAAAAGAAAAATGTCTGTTTCAATACCAAGCCCCACTCTCCCATGTTGCAATTCAAGCTTTTTTAGTATACATTGCCATATATATATATATATTTCTATAGATGCTTGCATATAAAAAAAATCTTATATGCTAGAAAATGTGATTGTGTCAGTTTTTTGTTAGACAAAACTGTTGTGGTTTTCCTTAATGTCCCCTCATAGATCATGTTCTGTACACTGTTTTTCAACCCACCTGACATGATTTTATCTTGAAGTTAGTTCTCTGGTTTGTAAACGAGAAGGTTTAAATTTTTTCTAGGTATTAGGAAGGCCTTAATAAAGTCCAAATATGTCACAGCTGTGACTTTTCTGTTATCCAGTTAGGCCAGTAATCAAAGAAAGAAATAAATTACGTTGACTTGGCATGATTTGTTCCTGATAAGCCCATGTTTTCTCCTTTTTATTACCGTCTTACTGTTTTGTGCCTTAGAAATGAATTTTTAGTAAATTGTCCCAGAATTTTTCAAGGAAGAACAGTTCAAGGACTGGTTTGTACCCTCCCAGGCAGAGATACTTTCCCCTTTTTGAAGTGTGACATTGTGCTTGTCCTCTATTTCTCTTCGGGGAATTCTACATTTCTTCATCAGCTCTCCAAGGTAAGTGCTATGATTCAGAGATTACTGGGGTTGCTTTGTTAAGGGTACTTAATTGAAAGTCGTTGAACTAAGCTAAATTGAAAATCTCTATCTTTTTCAATGTCCTCACCCATATGCAGGAAGACATGCCTATTACCTCTAAAAATTTAATTTAATTAAGTATTGGATCACAGTTAACATCTGTTTGAAAATTGAAAGAATGCATTGGATGCAATGGTCTTCCTTGAGTTGTGCATTATTTCATCTCCTTAATACTTCCATTTACTTCTTTAGTGTGTCATGTATTTGTAGGATCTTTTCTTGTTGCTTGCTATGTCCCCTGTTAATTGCAACTCAGCCTTAGCCTTGCTGAATTTAACATATCTGAGCAATTCTTTTGTACCCTTAAGATATATGCCCTTGTTTTCATTCTGTGTGCAGGTCCTTTTTCCATTTTCAGATCAGTAAACTGCTACTAATATAGTCAAAATATCTTCTACTAGAGTTCTTATCTTTGAGGTAGTTTCAGTTGTGTTGTTGGCACAATGTTTCCAGTAACCACCAGGTCTCTCACTCAAAAAAACCCCCAAATTATCCATGCAAAAGACCTGACAATTAATTCCTTCCACTGATGTCTACTTTCTCAGAGTGCTGTCGTATTTTGTAGCTCCCTTTTTTTTTCTGTTTCAAACACCGTCTCTTTAAATCTCAAAATGATTTTCTGCCTCTGGAAGAATATTTTAAAAACAGCTACTGCCCTAATAATTTCCCTTCCAAAGAAAAGATTGTCTCCAGTATATGGAGCCAATTTTTTGGGCCCTACAGTATAATTGTTCCAAAACACATAAAGGAAAGTCGTGTACCCAGTCACCAACAGGCTGCCTCCCTTGGCTTGTCTCTAAACAACCATATCCAACAGCCTCTCATTGTTTTAGCAGTGGAGATAGTGCCTTAAAATCTCTTTTTTCTACCCCAGAAACCATTGAAACTCTCATTCACTGTATGTGACTTTCCCAAAGTTCAGAAAGCGCTCTTGATAAATAACCCTTCTACCATTGGGTTATTTATCTTGGGTACTTCTCATCCCTCCCTAGGTGCTTCCTTGTATGCTTCCTATATTCCACTAGTAATCTGTGACACCAATTATGCAAATCAGTTAACCCTTTGAGTTACTCCTGTTTGTTCCTCATGTCCTGACCATGTACCTAGAAGGTATTTCAGACATTCAATCACTTGTGACATTATTCTTTTACTTGCCTCGTAGTTTCTCATTTCTTCATCTCACTTTCTAGATGAAGGCTGGTTTTCCCTAAGAAGGAAAAGTGGCTACAGACAGCTCTTTGCTTTCATTCCTAAATTTTTTTAAGCCAAGCCTGTGTTATCACTGAGATGCTGTCTTATTTGCACTGCAGATTGCATATCCATTCCCTGTCCTGTCCTTTGTGTCACAAACAGGCTAACTACATTTTACAGATTATCAGTGACTGCTCCAGGTGACAGTGACATGGCCCTGGGATTAGTGGTAGAAAAGTAGGAACTGTGCCAGTGCATTAAAGTGTATTTACCAGCTTGCAGTCTGATGAAGTACAAAACATCTAGCTGTTACATTTGGTATTCCTCCTTTGGAGTAGATTAAGGAGAGTTACCCTTGCCCCAGTACTAGAGCTGAAGTGGCCACATCTACACGAATAAATGACAGCCATGATTCTCTTCTTCTAAGCCATGATTTTCTTTCTTATCTAAAATCAAAGGAGAAAAATCATTTTTCCCCACATCCCTGCATCTGAGAAAGATTTGGGGTGGACCTTCTTCTGATGTGAAGGAAAAAGGCAACATCAGTAGAAGTATTTGCAGTGATCTGGGTGAAGATCACATTTCTGTCTTTAATAGAAGAGATCATATATGTGGGTAAGCCAGGGTAGTGTCACTGCTGCTGCTGTTAAAATGCAGTTTGTTCAGTGACTGTCTAGTGAAATTGAATCTTTAGATATTTCAGCAGCCTGAGTTACAGCTTCTCTTGGGAAGCATGATACTGAAATACAGAGCCCTTCATTCCAAGGTCAGTGACTCAGATCTGCCCCTAGGTGAAAGAGCAAAAAAACCCCCCACACCTGATGGCTTTTTGATGATACATGTGAAGAAAGCCAATGGATTACAAACAGAGAAGTGCCCACACTGCAAAACTGCTGTCAGAGTCACTGATGTCTCAGCAAAATGGCCAAGGACAAAATAGTCACGGCGAATCTACTTACAGCAAATTCCTTCTGGCAGCTGCTGAAGCCAGTGATGGTGGACATACACATGTCCTACCCCTGCACTGAGATTTTGTGGGGAGCAGTGGTGGGTGGGCAGTGAAAAACTTCAACCTGTAACTTCTCTAAGAGAAAAGAATCCGTATCAGGAAGCCATGTGTGCTCAAGGTCTCACCCAGGATTAGTAATTTTTATCACAGGTATCTGAAGCCCTCCCATCCATTCTGAGATGAAAGGTAAAAGTGTTTGACAGACTAAAAGCAGTTCTGAAATCTGTTCTGGCAGGAGCCTTCTCCTGATGGGCTGTGCTGCAATAACTTGTTTTCTTTTAGTGCCACCCAATGTGTTAAGAAGAGGAGTGGGATTCAGTGCAGTCTGCCAGGTGTGAGGATTCATGCTCAGAGCTACGTACAGAGCAGCACTGCAGGAGTTTCTAGCTCCGAGGGAGGAATAAAGCTAACAGGGTACCCTTGGATCATCCACTGAATTCAGAGAAGCTCTCAAATGAGCTCCTGTACTATGCTTTGGTTTGCACTGTGGAGCAGCCTCAGAGCACTGGGCTGGGCTCCCTTTGTGTGGAACTTAACTGGAAGATGCACTCCAGGAGTTCACCACTGGCGAGTTGGCAGTCAGTCTGTGAGCAGAGAGCAGAGCACAGCTAGTTGGATGCAGAAAAAACCCCATGTAACATGAGCAGGGAGGATGCCAGGTGCTCACCAGCTATTTCACTTTACAGAGCCACTTCCATTGCTCTTTATTGCTGACTAATATCGATGTAGTTTAGCTGGACTAAGGGATTTTGGCATCCTATAGACATGTATTTTGCACTTAGGATCAAAAATTGTGTGCAGTACATGCCTAAAAATGAGATAGAAAAATAACATTTTTTGTTGCACTTAGTTCAGTGGTTTTGATTCCTCTGTCATCTGTATCAAAGTAAAAGAAAAAATCCTAGTGGATTGAATACTTCGCAATTGTCAACTGTATGTCAGGATAAAATATGTCTTTAAGTATAAAGTATAGCCAGTCTCATTCTTAAGCTGATATAGGGAGTTCTTGAAATGACCTTGGAGGCTGAGAATGAGGAAGAGACATAGTCAAAAATGCTTTTTGCCTTCTGAAGTCGATGGGCTGGATTTGACCACCAGTGTATCACGGAACATCACAAGCTTTCACACTGAATATAGTAATTTTTGGTAGCTGTGGAAAGTATTTCTACACATTTTTAAGATTGAAATGTTAGTGGCTTTTTCTCCTAATCTTGGCAAACTCAGGTTTTTACATTTCTGCACCAAACATATTTGCAAATCTGCTTAATTGTAGTAGACCCGTTAATTATGGAAATAATTCAAGGGTAAGATTAAAACCCCAAGGACAAGACATAAAGAACTTTAGATTTTTTTTTCTTTTCTGTAATCCTGTGACAGTCATGTTTTATTTCATGTGAAGAAAATAATGTCAGGAGGATACTAATCATCAGTTTTATACAGCTGAAAACAGCACAGCTGGCAGATGAGTATTTTAATGTATTTCTAGATTAAGGAAGGCAGTTTAAAGAAAACATCATGGAAAAATTCAATCTGCTATGGGTTTAAAATAAAGTCCTCATCTGTGCCATGGTAGAGAGAACAGCTACCTTATATTTTATAATATTGCAGTGGATTATTTTTCTAATGAAGCTTGTGTCCCCCTGAAGCATTCTTCAGATATTTTGTGTTCACTTTGCTCTATAATAATGCAATAATTGAGTACAAGAGTGGATTTTCCTTTAGTAAGGCTCTATCAGGACACTAGATATTAGTTAAATTAAATTTGTTAAATTAACAAATCTAACTGAAAGCAATCTATACAGGCAAGGAAAACAAAATGCTGTATATTAATTCCAATAAGCTATTTTATTCTCATCAAATTGGATTCTTTGAAAAATTAGTAATGGTTTGGGAAAGGGAGGGAAACAGAAGTTTGGTTCTTGCTTATATTTGTTTTAATTCCTCTTTTTCTCTTCTAACCCTTAAATAATAACTCCATATAATACACTTTAGCTGGAATAATAAAGTTGGGTCATAAGAAACTAAAAGATGGTATTCAACAATTCATCTATGGCCAGAGATTTCTTTACTTTCAAGAAGCTCAGATTGAGGGAGAGCTAGATCTTAATTACTCCTGAGAATTAGCTAGAATACAGTGGTTATTAAACATGTGTAGGAAATGGCTTCTAAACTGGAGAACATGAAAATATATGTAAGGAAGGTGCAGAGAACATCTGTTTGGAGTCATTTGTACCTATTGTCTGAAGTTTGGAACAGACAAGGTTTTGTTCATGCCTTGTTTCACAGAGCAGTGCTCGTAGTCCAAGCTCAGAGTTTGGAGCAGGAGGAGGTGTCTGAGGCACTTTGCACTCCTTTGGGTCAATGTGGAGTCAGTATTGACTTCCTGCACACTCTTCCATGAGTTGTGCTGGTTGTCCATGCACTTTGAGGTAAGTGTGATTTCTCTTAGGAGAGTATCCACAGGCTAATAGATCACACAAGCAGGAATCTGATTTTCCCTCCTCTGTTCTCTGCAAGGGTTTCAATCTCTTAATTGCAGTCCATCATGACACATTTTACTGTACTAGCTAGTCTGTATCTGAGGTCTTCCAAATAAGCTAAATATAGCAGCAGAAAGACATCACCATGGCTCTGACTAACCTTTTCACATGATTTTTTCTTGCATGCCTCTCTGGGAGAAAGGACACAGCAGAGGGCATTCACCTTTCCCTTGGCAGTAATAAACTATAGCCCAAAGAGCTGGTCATTTTTTTGCTCATTTTGTGCTCTCTTGCACCAGCTGATCTATTTAAACCCTGTTACCTATTTGCCTGCTTTTTTTTTTCTCTTTCTGGTAAGAAGATGGCATACTCTCTCTCCCTTGATTGTGGCTGCTTTCCCTGCCTTCCCCTCCTCTTTCCTCTCGTCCTTATAGAGCCTTTACTTGGGCTCCTTTCAGTTGTGGCCCTGCTAAATGATTTATGTGGAGCTTTCCTCCTGCATCAGTCTCAGTCTCATCCCTTTCTTTGGTGAAGAAAGTCTGGCATTCTCTCTCCTCAGTCCAAAAGGAATATTATCAATCTCCGCAAAGGACATTATTTGGAGCTAATCCTAAAAACCATATATGAAAAATCTCCTTCTGACAACCTTATCCTACATTTCAACATGTTTTTTTAACCAAGTACCTCTAGTCTTCAAGACTGGATATGGCTTGTGATACCAAGGGTTTGGATGGGTGCTTTTTGGGGATAATATACTAATTAAGACTGAATGTCCATTAAAACCCAGTGGAAAATCCCCAGATAAATTAGGTCATGCTGATCGGCCACTGACTTTTTATCTCATTTTGTGCCTTCTCCTTTTGAAGATAATCTTTCAAAGTTGAAGAACCTAAAAGTCATCAAAATGTTACAATGAGAATAAGTAAAACTGTGCATGATTACTTCAGAGTGATCTGATACTTTTTTAGCTCAAACTCTCACCTTTTCTCTGCTCCAGTCATGACAAAAGGTTAGCAGCTGAATGCCCAAGCGTTCTTCATTTGTTCAAGTTCTATATATAAAGAATATATAGGAAGGGGAAGAGATTTGCTCATTAGTCAAATCTGCAGATGACAGGCAGCTATTTAGAATAGTCCCATTCAGGGTTATAAAACATGTAGTGAAGTGTGTGCAAGGTCAAGGGATGCTGAACAAGATGAGTTGTAGGGGAATAGGACAACAACCTAGTGGCCAGCAGTAGAGAGCAGAGACCTGCTGGCTCTGGTCAGTCCAGCCACACTGACCCCCTCATTTTGGAGGGCAAGTCTGAGCTGCCTTTGGCAGAGCTGCAGAGGAGTGTTTCTGAAATCTTAGTGAGGCACCTTAAACCCATCCTCACTGTACCCAACCTCTCCTCCTGTGAGAGGGATCTGCATTGCAGGTACACAGAGAGGGATCTGCATTACTCTGGGGATAGTCTAAAGAGAAAAGGTGATCACAGTCCCTCTGCTGATAAAAGTAAACCAGAAGGTAAGGTGGATAAAGAAGAAAATAGAAATTAATATATAGTATTATTCTCACATGAACTACTGCACAGGGGCCTGTTATGCTAAGGAAGAATATTGTTAAATTAAAGAGCAATCAGACAAAGGTCTGATTGGTGTGATTAGGTGTTTGAAAATCTCTCTAATTATGATGCTTCAGTGATGGGAAGTGTCTATTTTAGGTGGACCTGTACACGGTTAAGGAGAGAAAATGAAAAAACTAACAATTTAGAGATGACAGATAATGAAATTCTGCTCTCCTTACCTCATAAAAATAGGGAACAAAGAAATATTTTTCTGAAATATTGCAGATCTAAAACTTGCAAAGGAAATACTTTTTAAGACTCGGTGTAATTAATCTATGAGACTTATGAAGGTATTCCCATAAGATACATAGGGTTTACTTTAAACCAATTTTGTTGCAATGGAAAGGTCTGTAGCTGTTTTGGTTATTATTATGTATACAAATGCAACAATATAAAAGTAGGAAGGTATCACTTCAGAAAATGTATAAGGAGTAGAAAGAGATAGAAAGGATTAGAGTGGAGAGATATCACCACCTGTGGATTTAGCCAGGAGACTTGACTGTTTCTATTGAATTTCTGTGTCCATTGTTCAAAGGAATGGTCACAGTCTGTATCTGTCAGGGGTGGGGGAAGCCCACAAAACACAGAGTTCAGTGGGTGAATATAGGTTCACGTTTATGTGGGAATGCCCAGGCACCTCTCCTGGAAGGAGGGAATGGTCCTCTGTCTGCTGCAGCTCCGTGGATGTGCTGGGGTGCGCGCAGCCCCCCTGCTCCTGGGGCACCAGGTGCTTCTGCAAAGGGCCAGGGTTTCTCACTGACCATTGGCACCTCAGTCTCCCAAAGCTGGGCATGCACAGACTGGGAGTGGAGCTCTGGCTTCAGGGGCTGGCAGAACTGAGCAGGAAGCACTGGGAGATATTGTGAGTGGCTCCTACCTGAGAATTTCTGCTTTTTATTCCTGTTTGCCAGTGGGGACCGTGGGCAGCCTCTTCTCTCATAGAACTGCTACAATGTCCTTCCTATCTCCAGTATTCTGATTTTCCTTTTGGATTAAAAAAAGTGATTAAACAGATACAGCTATGATAAATAGTCAAGATAATGAGAGTAAATGCTAAAATAAAGTTCTAGAAGGAAGAGAGAACGTTGTGACACAGGTTTTGAGATACTTTTTAACAACCTGGACTTGGAAAATCTCTCTTTTGTTACTGAGGAGTTAGTGCCCTGTAGTGCCAGTCACCATCTGCAGATAAGGCAATGATCTGTCTGACAGGTCTGGGCCAGTATAAACATTCTTAACAGTATTGCAGCACTAATTGAAAACCCAAAGTAGGTTAAAAATCCTCTGAAAAATGTCTGAGAAATTTATTATTCAATTTAGGAGGGAGTAAACTCAGTTTACTTGTATTTCATTCCAGCTGCAGCATCTGTTCCCAGGAAAGTGTGACTGAGTCCTTGCCCGTGTCTCTCAGTAAGATTAGCAAAACTTTTCTGAGTGATACTGCAGAACTGGAGAGGCAAGGAGCTGGTTATGGGCCTGATTTTTGGAGGTACTGAACAGACATGTATCACTCTGACTGCAGCTGGAGCTGTGGATATTCAAGGTTTCTGGTAGATTGGAATATTTCCCAAAAGTTTAATCAATCTTTAAGGAATTACATTTTTATTAGTTGTGAAATGCATTTTTTTACATTGATTATTTTTCTCCAAAAAGCGATTTAAGTGATGCATGAAAGGCAGAGAAGTAACTAAATTAAATTCAAAAGGTTTAAGGAATAATAATTTGAATTATAAAGATCAATTACATTCTAAATGTAATTCCGCAGACTCAGAAATCCCTTACTACAACATTTACAAACTTTTACTACTTGTCTTCTTAATCCTCATATAGGAATGGGAATACTCTGCATCTTAATACCCATGTAAAATTTGGTCTAACTTAGAAGTAGTTAATTTTCATTATAGTCTACTGACTAGAATTCACTATTTGCTTAAGATTGCTTAAACTGAAGAAAAACATAGCACGATAAACACATCAATAATCTGCAAGTGGGATTGCTGGGAAAGATTTGAGTAAATGTTGGAAAAAGAAGACTTCCACTGATGAAAAAAATCTTGGTCTCTATAGCAGGCCTGAATTAAAAGGCTGCATACAGTGTTTTTTCTCTACTAGCAGGGAATGTAATGATCAGTAGTTTTCAAATTACTATCTGTAGACACCAAGGAATTTGCTAAGTCTGTCCTGGTTGTCGGCAGAAAAAAATGTTAATTAACAAGTTAGCCGGGGATGGGATCAGTGGCAGAGGAAGCAGCTCCTGAGAAAGGCAATTATGAAAAGTGCACTGTGAGATGGAGTTTCTCAAAACAGCTAAGCCTCTGGGAAATTAAATGGCAATGGCACTTTATGAAGTGCCTCTGTTTTGGCTGTTCTTTTCACATTTATAGCAGCAGAGAGCCCTTGTCCTAGAGCTCGGGACCCCTAATGTCCTGCACGAGCCCAGAGGAGATGGCACTGCTCCTAGGGAGCTTGTTGGGTGACAAAGCAGCCTGGTCCTGCAGGTCCAGCTCAGGTTCAGCACCACGCACAGCTGTGATACAGGCTTCTGGCTCAAAGCACCAGAGAGCAGATGCAGGATTGCTCAAACCTGACATGCACCAAGTGTAAGAAAACAGATGGACAGCCAAGAGAAGACCTGGAACCTATGAGACAATTCTGGTCACCTTGCTAAACAGTTATCTCAGCACACAGACTGCCTAAATACTTTCAGATTTAATTATTTGTGCTTTGAATTCAGGTTTTACATAGTTTAAGCCCAATTGCTAAATGGCAATAACAAACTACAAAATCACAGGCTTTTCCTACATAAAGTTTTTGCAATGTTTATTTCTCTTGCACATAATGTGCTTGGATTTACTGACTAGTAAATAATAATAATAAAAAAAAAAAGCAAGTACTTATAACATAAAAGAAGAAAATGTTCTATTTCACTGATTCATAGTTTGGTTGTTTCCATTTCTCCTTTAGCAGACCATAAAAGAAGTGTAACACAAGAGAAGGTGCAAGAATAAGCATTACTGAAGAGTAAATGGAAACTTAGCAGAGATGAGTCTTACAGCTCGTACATCTTTGCTATCAGCAGCCAAGCACAAACAATAGCTTGGAGCCTGTAGGGGTAGAAAGATTCTTAATGTTCAGGTAAACAATTTTCAAAATACCTGTTGGCAGTCCCCTTGCTCAGCTAAGATTAGTTGCTCATGTACTTAGTTTAACAGCAACCTTCACATTAACAAAAAACCTCTGTGATGCTAAGTGCAGTGGTCTGAAAGCCATAGATATGCAGTGCAGAATTCTGTAGAAATATACAACAGACTGAAATTTAATGGAGCTCTGCATGGTATGATATCTTATTAAACAGGTGATATTTATTTAACATCCCTCCAAGCAAACTGATAGGTTAGTTTTTTTTCTTTACACATACTACTTCTTTTGCCATTGGAATTGTGCATGAATATAAAGCCTGAAGGTATCTTTTCAATCAATGGAAATTCCTTTACTGATTTAAGAGAGCACAAAAGTACATAGACACACTGCTGTTCCTTAGCACTATAACAGAATAGCCTTGCAATTTTGTCTGGGCTAGCTACTTGCAGCCAATTTTACTGTCAGTTCTATACATCTGTTTCTGAAAAATCTGAATTTGTATTTAGTGAAGTTTTCTGTAGTTCTCAGTTCATGACTTTAAAAATGCAGCATTTTCTTAGCCTTTTGAGGGACAGGAAGTGCTGGATTCTTAACTGTGCTTGCTTTTTTTATCAGACCCTTCCATCGTCTGTTATCTACTGATAAACTGACTATAAGCTGCTGAAGTGTTCACCAATTGAAGTGAATGCTGTGTCTCCCTCTAATTTCTATTCCTCTGGTAACAGAAAACAAACAGCAGCTAGAGAGCCGAAGTGGGACAGATTTTTGTGCAGTATAATTTCATAGGTTATAAATTCATGTATAAGTTATGTCATTCCAGTGCCTAAACCACTGAGGAGACAAGCTGTCTTTGCTAGAAGCTTGCCTCTGCACTGTTAGGTGATTGCTACACTGCTGCCACATCTTGCTGCAAAAGGGGCCAGCCTGTTTTTAATTCTCAAAAAGTGTTATTCAGTTGAGTCTGAACAAAGCTGATTCCCACACACAATGCCAGGGAACAATGCTGATTCCCAAACATGATATTCTGGTAATTTTAAATTTAAAAATCGGTTTGTTTAAGGATTTTTTTTCTGGCACTAAGTTTCTCAAGCTTATTCAGCAAAGCCAGTGCAAAGTAGGGCACAGTTCTCCTCTTCACAGGTCACCTTAGAGCATAGATTACTCACAATTCCAATTTTAAAAATGAAGATTAAATACAGCTTTTGGAAAAATGAAGGGTGGAATATCTCAGAAATGTTTTAATACTAAACCTTTTTCCAAAGTGCAAGAACATTTCAGCATGGAGCAGATACATGACAAAACTATAAACCCCCCAGACTACCATAAAGTTTTAATTAGTACACTAGCTTACTTTCTTGGAAGTCCAAGAATCCAAAACATGCCCAAAAAGCTGTTTATATTTCCTAATTCTCTGCTGTTAAGAGTTTCAGGTGTGGCTACACACATTTGGATATATTTCTTTATATAGTCCAAAGTTATCTTGAAAGTAGTTACCTTTTCTACCTTCCAATCTAAAAATGAAGCTGCTGAGTCATCAGTAATTACAGATACAATGTGAGAATAAAGTGGAAAAAAGATCAAACGCAGAAAAAATGCATCATTAAGAAAGACTGAGAAGCTTAGTGAATGGTATCTGAACTGGATTAAAGAAAATATTCAAAATTGTTAATAGTGTGGCACTGAGAAGATTTTAGGCTTTTTGGGGGCTAAGAAATACTTGTGAGAGTCAAAATAACGATTGAATTTGTTTTTACTGGCATTTCATTAAAGACACCAGATGGCCACTGAGTTCTCATGAGAGAACTGTAGTTTTCAAACCACTTTTGAGTTTGTTTGGTTGCTCCCATCATGCTGCTGAAGAAGGTTTGATATGCTTCTGTTTCATTAAAAACAAGGCCTCATTCTGTGAGCCCTCCTTTCTTCCAGGCTTCTTTAAAAATGAGTTGGTTCAAAGAGTTTTTCTGAGACCTGAAGACCCACAAGTCCCATGTTTCTGGGCTCTCCACATTCCATTTGAAAGATAAGCATTACATTTGTCTTCTTTCTGTCTTTTACTGTAACCTTCCAAGACCACAGACATAACTCTTTTTACCTCTGAGCTCAAATTTCCAAGTTTCCTCCCTCTAAAGCAAATGATTAAAATATCTGAATGCATGAATGCAGCCACAAAGGTCATGAACATTTGGGTTTACTCATATTAGAGAAAAAGAGGTCTTAAAAGTAAAACAAAGTGTACTTACTAGATGTGTATGCAAACACTTGAACAAACTGAAAGTTCCATGGAAATATTTCACTGAAAACATTCTAAAACTTATACTAAAAATGTTTTTCTTACTGCAAATATTAAGTCCAAATCCACATTTCCATATCAATATATAGATTCAAACATACATTTCCATTTTCTATCACCGTCCAAAATACCCCCATAAAATGACAAGCAAAAGTAACAACTGAATGAAATAATGTTTTTGTATTAAATTCTCCTAAGATGTGCATTATAAAATGCTTTAGCCAAACATTTTTGATTATTTTACCATATAATGATAAAATGGGCTAGATTGGAAGAAGGGATCTTAAAGACCATTTATTTCCAGTGCCCCTGCTGTGGGCAGGGGTACCTTTCACACTTAACTTGGTTTGTTTTGTTGGTTTTTTTTTTTTTTTCAGAAAAGGTAGCGGTATTTGTTTCAAATTATAGATCTGGATAACCTAACTGCAAATGCCTCCTGGTGACAACAATGTATCAGTGTTTTGATTAACATTTGATGTTACTACAAAAGCCTATCAGGGTGTCTTGTAAAAACGAAGTGCCCTAAAATATAAACCAAACCTGGTATGCAAAGTGGATATAAAAAGATTAGCTGATGAAAAAGCTGACAGCAAAGAACTGTGAAGGGATGTCACAGTGCTGGATAAGCACGTGGTCAGGGGACACAACAGACACGAGAAAGTCACTGTGTAGACATAAGGTGATGCATATGAGAGACAAACAATTGCCATTTCACAGGCACAGTGATGAACTCGGAAGGAGCCATCACCACTTCAGAAAGGGAACTTGAGGAAGGAAAAAGGAAATATATTGACTTTAGTGGCCAAATCTGTATTCTAAACTGCAAATCCCATGTGTAGTAATAGTTCATGTAACACCAGAAGGAGAACCAGAAAAGGTCCTTGAGGAGGCAAGAAAGCTGATTAATGGTATGAAATTGCTTTCAGATTAGAACATGGCTGACTGGAGCTGCCCCAGCTTGAGCTGATGGTGACAGAAAGGTAGAGCAGCACTAATAAATTAGCTAGGAGGATTCATGGTCCTTTCTCCTTGTAAAATAATTACAAGTTATTGAAAATATAGATCAGGTCTCAGTTTTAGAACAGACATAAGATGGCAACCTCTCAACATAGTGCATAGGTCAGCTAGGGGGTGGTTTTCTGCACTAAAAAGTAGATGTCAGAAGTTTTCAGATCTCTAAAAAGCAAATAAATTAATGAGAAATGTCAGTTCAGGAATAGTATTTTATACAAGGGATCATTTGTGGCTTAGGAAATCCTTGGTAATTGTGAACCTGCAGAAAATACGTTGGAGTCACACACTGACTATTGATAGAATTTCTATACCCTCTCCTAGGCAGGGTTGTTGACTTGTGAAAGATAATGGGCATCAGGCATGGTTACATGAAGTTTTTCTGTGGATGATGTTTGTTAGTGTTGAGCTATTTTATTTTACAAGGCCAGAGATAAAAAATATTAGCTTTGAAACAGAAACATAAGCCATGGTCTAAAACTGATCTTGCACTGCTCCTGTTTTACTGTTTGATGGTAGAGAAGCACTTTGGTTTTAGTAGTGGAAAAATTATATCTTGTGTTGGATTTGGGCTGAGTGAGATAAATCATTGCCTTCTGTGACAATTGCAGGTGGACAGTGCAAAGATGAAATATGCAAAATACCAATTGTTGAACTCAGCCTAGCTGTTCTGGTGGTCATTATTAGAGATTTCTTCTAAGAAATCTGCCTCAGAAGCCAAAACCACAGTCACTCTCTCTTTGTCTTTGCTATGACAAAATGCTGGGACAGTTATTTTATTCTCAGTTCTTTTCCTAAATATAAGGTAGCCAATAATGCACCCTGAGTAATTCCATAATAATTTCTGCCTGTGTCTACAATAATGATTTATTTTTCATTTCTCTTTCCTCATTTTGATCTCTGCTTCAATATTTAGAAACTAACAAACTATCTATTTGGCCTTACAAATGATATTTTAAAATGATGGCCATCTTAAGCAGTGACCCTCTGTAAAGAGGGGTGGATACCTCTTAAAAGTCGGTACAGTGGTGCAGTGATACCACATGCTGCAGTCTCCAACACTGTACTTAGCCTGGAATTAGAAAACATGTCTTTCTAGTAAATTAATTAGTGATAAATTTCAATAAAAATATAAGAAAGATGAGTCTAGGGAGGGCTAACAATGCTCATGTCCATTTAATTTATTTCTCTTTCCCTCCTTCCCTGTCGTCAATTAAATACATAAGAAGAAATTAAGTCATCTGCAGCTCTCTATTAATTCGGTTTTGGAACAACCTCTGGTAGGGAGAAACCCTCTCTTAATAATAATTCTCTGTACAGGATGAACATTGCTGAAAAAATACAACCCCTGCATCTTAGTTGATGTATTGTGTACTACTCACTCTCAGTTAAAAATCCAGAATGGATCAGTGATTCTTTCAGTGCAGTGTGTTTTTCAATATTATGGTGATTATTTCCTCGTCTGATAAGATAAGCCCACGAGTAATGTTCATCAACCATTCCACCTAATCCACTCTTTACCTGGGAGCAGCAAATTTGGCCAAGAAAAACTCAAGAGTACAAAGCTCAGACATTTGGTATAAGTTTGTCATTTGATACAGTTACTGCACAGTTCCAGTATTAAATCTCTCTCATGCACTTACTGAACCTCTTGGAAGACACCAAGCTGTCTTAAGTTAACAGATTTTATAGTTTCCTTGGGTTACAGTGTGGAATCTGACCCAGAGGGAATTAATCATTTAATTCTGGATGTTCTACTTTTTTTTTGAATGCAATTGAATGTCTGTGTCCTTAAATATAATTTTTCAAATGACTTATAAACAGGGAATTGAATGTCATCACCTCTTGTATGTGTTTATGCACAGGAACACCTGCAGAATCTCCATGTCTTTCAATTAATCAGTAAAAACTTTAGAAAATGGGCTTTAGATACATGCACTTGCTAAGAAAGTGATAGTGGAATGAAGTGTAACAGGGAAAGTCTTTTTTCTAAGTGGTTATTGTTGGAGTTGATTACAAAAAACCCCACAAGGATGAAACTTCATTGTCTTAGACTTCCAAATTAAGTGTCTCAGTGGGGCTTGAGATGTAAAAGTTCTCAAAGAGATCAGTTTCCAGTTTTGTAAAAATGGGAAGTTTTGGAGCTACCTTGTGTTTAGTAGCTATATTGAAGTTAACATAATCTATGTTCAGTTCTTGAAAATGATCCAAAGTAACAGTGGAGCATCATTTTGAATTTTTATATTCATCCCAAAGAGATGTTTGTCTAAGATGATATTGCTAACTATTCTTGCATTTCTAGAGATATTAAACTGATTTAGCTACTAGAATGGGAAGGAATGAAATCCTAAATTCTTCTAAATTTATGCAAATCTAGTTTTGGTATTATTTGCTTGAGAAGTAGGAAAACATCTACTTCTACAACAACTGTTAATCCTAACGTGTAATTTCAAGTTAAAGTCATGCAGGGTGAGAATGAAAAGCTCACAGATACTTTTTTACAAGTGTACTTGTCCAGACGCTCACCAAACCATACTCTCTGGGAAGGATCAATATGAAGTAAAAATTCTTGATAAGAATTAGACGGACTCTAAGATAGATCTTCTGCCTTATGTAAGCATCTTAAGTTCTTTTCCCCTAGGGAAAAGGTACCACTTATCTCTCATGAAAAGTCTTGAAGGGTGTTTGGATTTCCTTTGGTGTTCAGTGATGAAAAAACTTTAAAACTTTTAAATGGTTTGGGAAGTGTTTTCTAGAAAGTCTGCCAGTATCTACATGTGTGACTAGATGTGACAAACACAAAGACACAGATCACTCTTTAAGTGGATGAAGACTTACATTGAATCAGGATATGAATATTGTAACTTGTGAAAAGAATAGATTTTGTTAGGAAGAGGACTATTCATGGAGAAAAAGAGTATGTGGGTCTCCTTAGGATTCACATTTTGGCACCATTATTTTGTAATAGAAGCTGAGTTAGGCTAACAGCAAAAACTGCAAATCATCATATTCAGTAAGCCGAGATGATTGTGAAAAATTCTGATCCTCTTTAGTTGAATGTGATTAGGGTAAGGAACTGCTATGAGTTGAAAATCCACAAGCAGATATTTCTGTAAAGTAGCTCAAAAGTCAAGCAAAGTAAATTCAACCACAGCGTGGTATCTGTTGTCTAGTGAAATGATAAAAAACTTTAAAAAGAAACATATGGATTAATTTTACAAATCTTGACTTTTCAATTAAGAAAATAAAGTCTTTATGACATCTTGGAGCTGTTAGAAGGTTTTTTTATTATTGAGAACTAATTCATTGATTAAGAATAATGTGGGAATTACAGACTGGGCTGGTCCCCTTCTGAAGAGCTTGGCCATGCTGCCTTATGTCTCCCCTCTTTCCCCCCCTCTTTTAGTAGAGCCCTGACTCTCTCCTCTAGGTGATGGCTGTAGGTAGAACAGGACTGAAAATTTTTCAAGCTGCTGAGAGCTGCTGCAGCTTTTGGCTGCACCATCCTCCTTGCTCTTGCCTTGCCAACACGTACATTTTTTAATATCATAGCTCAAGATTTTTTCACTTCATGCCCAGCATGCAGCTTTCCCATGAAAGGTCAAAAGGAATAGCAGAAAAGGCCTGATTTAAAAGGGATGGAAGGGAATGGAGGTGTGATGTACTGCAGTGAGATCCCTGCACCACGCTGCAGTTACAGAGCAATCCAGGGTCTGGAGCTGCTGTACAGAGGATGCCTCTGCAACCTAAAATATACAGACACATTACAATAATTCATAACCTTGCTGCGACCAGGCAACTTTGTGCCTTCTCTCCTATGTATTCCACTTCAAATTTCACTAGATTTCAAGTTCCTGTCCTCATTAAAATGATTCTGAGAACTGATCTTCCTGAACCTTGAGACATTGCTGGGTTTTGATGTCTTCTCAGAAGCATGTCTGAATGTTCTTCTCAAGGACTATGAAGAGGACAGGTGTGTCAGCTTGGTGAAGAGAATAGAGGTTAAAATGTAGATGAGTGTTTATATTTAACATGTATGCCACATAACCTAACTTTTTTTCAAAATTAGTGCGTGTTTCTGGTATCTTTTGAATATTTAGGTGCATCCAGGGAGAAAAAAAGCCTAGAGAATTCATGTATTAAAAATTACAAAGCACAGTGAAGAGAAATTCTTACAATGATTTTTTCTATTATTTTTCTAGTTTATGCAACTGGACAGTAGCTTGGAATATTTAAATTACACTAACAAGGGACATGTAAATCTTTGAAGGTATTTTTCACATGGTTTCACATTATGCAGAAAATGGTTGTGATTTTTGCAGGATCTTTGGTATGAAGATCTGTTTTAAATGAAGACAAAATAGTGAAAGATTAGTCTTTAGCTCAGACATTCCATCATTTTCTGAAAGTATGCACTGAGAAATCATTTAATGTGTGCAGAAATGCTTTAGTCAGAATATGCTACTACTATATAATTTGTCAAACCCTAAATCTTGTGCAGACAGGGAAGCTGTTGTAAATACTGTTTCAAATTGTTTTCAGATGAGAATGTTATCTGAGAAAATTCAAATGATAAGATGCAAAAGAAGCTTTGCTGTTTGCTTGTCTTTCACAGTTGGTGTAGGATAAGATGTATTGGTTTGTTTTTTTTTTTTTTTACTGGTAACCTGAGAATTTTGATTTCAACCTTCATTATTTGCAGGAGTATTTTTGAAACAGGGATAACAGTTTTAGGTCTGTTTTCTGGCATATTTTTAAAAAGGTTGTACAAACACAACCTGGAAAGCTGAATAGATTTTCGTGCCTATTCAGGGTCCAGTTTTCCTGATATACATAAGCTTTTTTTTTTTTCATTTCCTATCCAGGTTTTACCTCCTTTATTTTAGTCAGGGACTGAAATTCAGCTTCACATTCATTTTGACAGTCTGAGAGGACCTCAGGGCTTGCCTTAGCAGTGGAACAGAACAACCTGTTGTCTCTGTGCTATAATCAAGTCACATCAAAAACGGAGTAAGGAAAAGCTATTCACTCTGTCTCCATAATACAGTTGCCAAAAAGGCAGCAAATGAACTGAGCAAGCAGCTGTGTGAGAACAAAAGGAAGGGCTTTTCCAAAGAACTGTTTCCTTAATCCCTTTTTAATAGATGTGGATGAGGAAAATCCAGGCAGGTTAAGAGGCAGAGACCAACAGACACAAGACCCGATTTTCCAGATGCTGTCAAACACAAAGAGATGCCTGTTGTGATTCCCTCAGTCACAGAGCATGAAAGCTGTGGGGACACCTCAGTGGTGTCCTTACGTGTCTCATGTTCTTGGCCTCTGCTACTGGACATGGTGGGAGACAGGACACTGAAACTGGTGTCCCCAGACTGTTGTGCTATAGAACAGCCTTCTTGTTCTTACAGGAAGGGCCATTGCTGCTATCTCCAGAGGAAAAAGAAAAAACAAGTAAGACTTGGATAGGTTTAGGAGTTGATGCGATGTTAAGAATTCCAAGTATTTTGGCATTTGAGATATTTTTTCTTTCCCATTACAGAAGACAGGAAGAAATGAGACAGTGCTTAGTATTGCTCTCTTCTTCAGATGTCCATTGCCCTGAAACTGTGCCAGAAACAGAGAATTATGTCAATAGCAATTACAGAATTTGCTCTTTTCGGGACTGGCATGTAGACCAGCAGTATGCAATGAGAAAAAACCCAAAACACCCCACCACACTCCCCATGAATTGATATTAATCTGGAATAATGAGAATGTTGTCATGACCATTCCTAATAGCATAATTTCTCCTACCTTTGCAAATGGAGTTTGGTGAGGACTGTTGTGTTTAGCTCCTCTGCAGCTGTCAGTGTCCCAGAATTGACTCCCATGACAGAAGTTTATGCCCCCAAAATTTACCAGTGTCATTCATATATGACAACTGGCCTGAATGTGTGCCTGACCATGTGAAGATCTGAGTAATTTCATTACAATGAAATATATAACTGGTAGAAAAGGCAATAAAATAAAAAGAAACACCCTTAGTCGGAAACCTAAAAGTGTTTCCAAGTATTTAAGGTTTCTGTGTTTAGATGCTTTTGGCATTTTAGCAAGGGAATTGTAGCACAAATAAGAAGTAATTCAGTTTCTACTATACTGGTTGCAGTTACATCTGGTCCTGGGGCTTATCATAGTTCTGTGAAACTATGAAGAGAATAATTCAACATAATATTATGAATGAGCTTGTGATATTGGTGGCTTTGATTTGTTATAAACCATTAGGATTTTACCTGATTATCACCTGATTATCACCGTTTCGGCTATCTGAGAAGCAGTTAAATTATTAACTTGGCAGGTAATTCAAGGTCTTTGCGTAACCACTTCCAAAAATCACAATAGCATTTCTAACTAAGAAGATTGTAGAAGTGAGAGGGAACAAGAAAGTTACTTAGATGGTGTCTCTAGCCCAGGTTATTCTCCCAGAGCAGGAAAGGAATCGCCATTAGTGATATGTGTGATTACAGGTGACAACAAATCGTATTTTAAAAAGTTTAAAACTTGAAAATACAGAGCTCAGAATCTATCAAATTATCAGAGTGAGACAACCAATCCCAAATGAACCATAATTCATTTAATACAAAGGTATAAACAGTTCTCTAGAGCAGATAATATCTGTTTAATATTATGCTATAATAGTGGCATCACAGTTCACTCAGATTTTCTGTTTGTGACAAGCACATTGTGTTTTTCTTCTCATTTTTGGTCTGTAATGTAGCCAATGGCTGTTTCATTCCAGATGCATGACATTCATAGTTGTTCTTTTTCTTATTTATCCATGTGTGAAAGAAACAGCCTATGGATGTTTTCTCCCCAAATGGTTACTCACAACATTCTTACTTTAGTGATCAAACATTGTCCTATTTTTCTGTTCTTGCAACTTCTGCTTCCTACAATAACTCAGTTTTGATGGTGATTGGATGGAGCTTAATTAAGAGCTTCTAATATTCATTGTGAATATATGGGGCTGAACAGGCAGTCTTCCCCAACTTTTAATTTTTTATGTGTGAGACTCCTATTAACAATGAAGCATCTGTTCTCTTAAAGGGAACCATTTTTCACACATGTTGGCATTGGGAGCTCTTGTGATCAATTTATAGTGCAGGTGTAAATGCTCTTCTTGGTTCATGAGCCTTAATGGCTTTGCAAACCTGCTAGGTTTCTTCCTGTAAATTATTTTATCAACACAAATATGTTGGTTTGCATGTGAAATAATCAGCGCCTCTCAACCAAAGCAAGCCCCTTCTTTTGGCACAAACTGCTAGTCATATATTCCACTTATTCCCTGCTACAGTTATAAATGGTAAACAGCAGCCTTTTAAGAAATTCCCCTGTGGTGCAGCTAGCAGGAGATTGCTCAATTGTATAATAATCAAATCTGACCAGATGGTGATGAGGCTGGGTACTAAACGTTTTTTAAACTCTCCTGCTAGGTTTTCTCATTTAAAAGAGCAGAGATTCCACTTTAAGGCATACATGATTTGAAAGACACTTTTCTATGAGGCAGACAGCATTGCCTGTTCTGCCACAAAGTGCAGCAGCTCACACTTTCAGGCAGTGTAGAGAAGGGTCATGACTTATTTAGGAAGTCAGCATGTTGCTCAAGGAGAGTACCAGCCTGGTGGCTCTGGAGAAGAAAAGTTAGGGAACACATAAAGATTAGATATGGGAAGCAGATAGAGTAAGTACCCTATTTCTGACAGCTTCATCTTTGTCCAGCTGCAAAATGTCACAGCTTGAGAGCGAAATACCACGGCTGGAGGAGGGAGACTCGAGGTGGGGTTCAGCTCACAAGTGGAAGGTGTGCACTGAGGTGGTCTGTGCAGGTATCTGCAGGTGAGGCAGGGGTCTCTGCTCCCAGTGCTGTCACTGGGAGTGAAATCAGTCCAGTCAGTGAGGATGAGAGAGCTCTTAACCTCATGAGCTGTGTGGGCAGGGACCTTCAGTGGCCGCATCGACTGGAGCAGAATCACCAGAACATGGCACCTTAAGTACCAACAGCTTCTGCCATTAAATGTGGGTTGTTAATTACTCAACTGCCTCTTAATCCCTCTTTCCTTATTAGTCTGTACAGAGAAAATTCTGATAATTTTGGGAACTCTGCATTTCTCATACAAAAACTTCTTGCAAGCCAGACCTGTCTCTGAACTGAGAGTCAAAAATTTCTCACTTCAGATCCTTGAGATGTCAGGTCTTGCCTACTCTGCTTGTATTACTTTGGGTCAGGCTCCATGGGGTTTGATTTTAGTATAAGAAGTTAATCAGCCAGTTGAAATGCCACTGTTTATAGCAAACTTCAGTAAAGTTCCTTCTCCTGAATATGAAATATATTCAGTAACAGAACACTTATGAACTTTCTTCAATCATCTATAGAATTGAAGGCTTTTAAAATAAATAAAAATCTACTTGCCTTAAGTTAGCACTTTCTAAGAGCACAAATGTTATCTCCTAAACATTTTTAAGTTTCTTTACGTATTTTTATTGCAGCAATCCAAACTGTAACAATGAAACAAATATCACAAAGAACAATAAGTGATTATTTTGTGTGAAAATTTATTTTACTTTGGCAGGGAGTTGTGTAAAATGGGATTCCTCATGATAAAATAAATAGCAAATCTGTATGTTGGACACCTATTTCAGTCTATGAACAAGAATGAGAGAAAGTGTGAGTTTTGGATGGTGTTGTAGCTCATGCCTCTTACATGTAATGAAGGATTTCATGCTCCCTTACAAGGATTTGTAGCACAGATTGTTCTCATTTCCTGTTTTTTTGTTCTCTTTGGTGTCTGATACTTATGGTTTGTGTTATTGAGAACTGGAGTGTGAGGTCTGGCACTGGTGGCATAAATGAGGGTTGAGTCTTTTTTAAGTTGATGGGCATAGGGGTGCACACATCTCTGAAAAACGAGCCTTTCTAGAAAGATAAATTACTGTGGTCACCTAGAACAAAAAAATTTTGACCACAGTCTTCACCCTGTTAATTTTCATCCCATCTGGCCTGCCATTTTGGATTGTTTTGTAACCTGACACGGGTAGGAGGCCATCTTTTACGTTTCTGGTTTATATGGGCAGTAACTAATATTCCAAAGGAGATTTTGCTTCCTCATGTGGCAGCTCAGTTTTTTTCATCTTCTTTTTAAAAAGCCCGTGCCCTGTGCTTACAAGGAGCACTACTCTTAGTGATTGAAATACATTTAGTGCAAAAGATCTTCATCTGTCTACTGATGACAGGCTCAAGCCTGATGTCCCATGAACCTAGTTCTGTGTCTCCTGGTGATACTGTGGCTGTGGTGTGCTGTCTCCAGGGACCCTTACTTCTGTCATTCCATCTCTTCCATGGGATGTCCCTTCTTTCATTTCTTAGATTTTACTCTATATTGTTGATTTATCCACATATCACAAATTTTGCTGCCTCCATGCATTCCTTAAATGTGTTTGAACTAAACACTTTATCTTAAGTCAAGGAAAAAATCCCCTCTAATTCTCTGAGCTCCTTTTAAAAATATTCTTTATTCCCCAGAATAAACTGGAGGTTAATGACAAATTAAGGAACAACCTGATGTTGAACAGTCTTGTTACTTAAGTTGCTTTCATATGAAAGCTGTGGTACCTGTTGCTCAAGGTCTGTTCAGCACAATATCTAGTAAGAGATACTGCTAGCAGGAGCTAGTTATTGATTCAACATTAGCTTTTGAAAAAGCAAAGCAAATTGCTTTCTGCAGTAGTGACATCTGAGGAAACAACAAAGCAAGCGTTCAAAAGAAGTGAAAGCACCTTGAAAGTGCAAAGCTTCCCCTAAGACTTTGTATACTCTGGTACAGTGACTCTGTTCTTCCTACAGTAACCACTAACTCATCACCTTAACTTAGAAATGCATTACCTGCATTTTCAAAGACGGTGGAAGAAATTCTTTGGACATGTAAGAAACTTCCTTTGCCATAATGCTGACAAAGCCACTGGCCCTTTTGTGCTCCTCTGAAGAGCATTGGCAGAGGACAGCACAGCTGAGTTATTGGCTTGGCAGGTGAATCACTAACTTCCAAATCAGCACGTTTTGTCTGGCAGCTGCTGCCCTTCCCCAGAGGAAGAGAAGATGGCCTGGCTGGCAGCATGTGCTGCCAAAGCTCCTGGCATCCCTCTGGAGCTGGGCTGTCCATGGGCGCATGAGCCTGGAGCTGTGCCTGGATCTGCATGTGGATGTTACCTCCTTCTGCTGGCACAACATCCAGCTGAACACACAGCCAGCACCCAGGTGGAGGGTGCTGCAGCCTCCCTGGCTGCCTGGGGCAGTCTGCAGTGCAGTGTGCCATGAGCAGGTCAGGGGGCTGGGCAGGGCTTAGGTGCAGCTTTGTCTGTGCTCTTTGCCTCAGCTGTTGCCATCTGAAACCTGTCCATCAGGACAACTATTTATTTTTTCTTTTTCTTTTTCTTTTTATTTTTTTCATCCAGAGAATTAAAGGACTGCTACAAGTGGAAGGGAAGGAAAGCAGTGCTGTACTCATGCCCTTCTTCCAGGGGTGCAGCTCTTACCCTTACAGTCTGTGGGGTCCTAACCCCATGCAATGAAGCTTATGCAGTGCTCCTCTAACAAAACCTCTATTTCCCTGTCTCCTTGTCTTGTGACTCTGGAAGTTCTGAAGTAATTTTTGTGAAATTAGAGATTTTTTTCTTGTGGCATGGATTTGGTTTATTATCTGCTGTATCTGTAGCAGTCAGGCTCCGGCCTTTGCTAAGAACAAAACCTTCAGTATCTTGACATTTTATTCATCACAGATGTTTCACTAAAAAAAAATTCCTTCTTCATAGTTGTCATTCCTGTGTTCTACTTGCTTTCAGAACTGATTCTACCACAAACACAATTCCCTAGTGTCAAAACTCTACTCTGGCAGTAATTTTTTTACCCTTTTTTTAAGTGCTGGGTACTGGAAGAAAGGCCTATGACCCTTCAGTTTCTTTTATTGTGTGGGGTTTTTTGAGGGTTTTTTCATCATTTAATGCCTGCTCTCTTTTTCTTTGCCATAACCTCATTTTTTCATTTTTATATTTCATCTGTTGTGAAAATTGCACCAGCTGGTACATCTTCTGAAATGACATATACTGATTAAAGGACTTGCTGACCTACCAGCCACTGAATAATTATATCCTCAGGTGGGGAAATTGCACCAGACTAAAATGCTCTTCAAAGTGATATTCAGACAACTTGCTGAATACTTTTATGTCTGTTTGTGCACATATTTGATGTGAAAGATTGGTAACTAAGGCTCTAAGCTAAAGCAAAACCAGCTCTTCTGTAGTCCAGGGAAGAATGGAGTTACCAAATGAGAAATGCTTTTTCTGCCAGGAAGAAGTAACAAATAAAATGAAGCTGGGCACAGTTCTGAAACTGCTCCTGATGGAAAGAAGTGGATGTCCTAACCTGTACATCATCCATCTCTGAAATAGAAAGCGCATTTTGAAAAACGGAGAACAATTTGGAGGGTTTGCATAAGTGTGTTTAATTAAACTGTTTGAAGCAAGAAAAGCTACTTAAGGGCTTATTGTCAGCCAAGAAACAGAAAGACATATTAATGGCCTGCAAGTTAAGTGAGGATACTGTGGTAGTCATCAATGTTTCATGTACTTTTGCTAAAAGCTAAAATGAGCAAAGCTGGAAAGATTAACCAGAGCAATCAGTGGCAAGTGCTGCCTGACAGGAGTTACTAGTTCAGCTGAGAGGAGCACAGGGAACCAGGCAGGGCAGGGCACCTTAGATTTGCCACTCAAGAGTGCAGGAGCCATTTTTGCATGAAAGGAAAGCATGAAAGGAGCTGGCCTTAGCAATTGCATCCCCAAGACAGGACTGTAAAATTGTTGTAATTTTGGTGTGACATAATGTGTTTTTCTGTGCAGAGTGGATGAATTCCCTGGTTACCTACCATTTTGGTGTTTTTCTTTTCTCTTTTTAAAGTAATGTGGCCTGTTAAGACAGATGATTCTTGTTAGATTAGCTTTTTGAGCATCAGAATGTTTTGTTGAGCTTTTCCAGCATTATGGATGAGCTTTTTAATCAATGTCTCATTAGCAACTCTTTCAAATTTGAACCCGTTCCTTCCATTATGTTCCTGGCAGAAATGTTGCAGTTACATTAATCCAGTTTTTATACTTCAAATTTTGGGATGAAACCAGCTCTAGGTACATAAATGATAATTTTGCGTAATTTCATGCCAAGGACTTTTTTTGCAGAGCCACAAGAAATCAACTTCTAAACCAATGAAAAGAAAATAAAATCCTGTTCCACTATCCTCAGATAATTGTCAGGACTCTGTCAAAATAATTCAGAACCCTGTGCAACGCTACAGGCTTGGGGATGAGGATCTGGGTGCTGGGGTGGTTTAGCCTGGAGCAAAGAAGGCTCAGGGGAACTTTTTTTGTCTCGACAACTACTCAAGAGATTGTTGTAGCAGGTGGGGATCGGTCTCTTCTCCCAGGTAACAAGTGATGGGATGAGAGGACATTGCCTCAAGTTGCATCAGGGGAGGTTTAGGTTGGATATGAGGACAAAAGCAGTCACTGAAAAGGTTGTTGAGCACTGGAACGGGCTGCTCAGGGAAGTGGTGAAATCACCATCGCTGGAGGTAGATGTGGTGTTTGGGGATGTAATTGCATGGTGGACATGGCAGTGGTGGGTGAAAAGTCTTAAAGGTCCTTTCCAGCCAAAAAAACTTTATGATTCCATAATTTTATGATGCATCTTAAAGTTCTGGGAATCAGCCTAGTGTTCCTCAGTGATAAAAAGTAAGGGACTGTTTTGTGGGTGGTCGTACACTTGGAAAGGCACTTATGTTCCTAATCCTACAAACAAACTTCCAGGCTTGGCTTATTCAAAGATTTTGTTTGCAAAACCTTTGAATAAGGTTCATTTAGCTCAGTGAGGAGCTGTGGCAGAATTCAACCCTGGCAGAAAAAGCATTTCTCATTTGGTAACTCCATTCTTCCCTGGACTACAGAAGAGCTGGTTTTGCTTTAGCTTAGAGCCTTAGTTACCAATCTTTCACATCAAATATGTGCACAAACAGATATAAAAGTATTCAGCAAGCGCTTTGGGCACTGGTATATCAAATAAAGGTCACTGTTTAAGTCCATTTCATGGAGATTGAGTTTTTAAGCACTGATGCTGCTTCAGCTCTAAAAGAAAAGTAGAAATGTGGAGTACTTGTCTGAAGAGAATGAGGACAGGAATCTTGGCTATCTGTAAGCATTTTCGGATTCCAGCACCTGACATGACACTAAGCAATCTGTCAGTGGAAAGTCAGTCAATTTTCTAAGCTTTTGACAGATTTCTATAAAACTGAGCAAGGTGCCAGGAAGTATTTGGATTTCAGCTAATTTGGAAAGTCTGATGAAGGTACATTTTAACAATAAATCTATACCAAGAGCTCTTGTTGTGGCTTCAGTTTTCGTATGGATTTAAGATGCAGCCTGATAAATAGTTTATGGCAGTAATCTTATACATGGGAAAGTTTCACTAGACACCACGCAAGCAGTCTTATTTTAGCAGAGTTCATGAAAATAGTAACAGATCATCAAATATCGAATAATTTCAATTAACTAGTAATTGAGGAACCTTTCTGAGTTTGGAGTATAGGCCAAACTTCACTCCTATGAGATTCTTCACACACGAAAAAAATATTTAGTACAGTTTAGATAGCAGCCTGGTTTAAATACCTTTTATTTATTTAGTGTATAATTTGGAACCAACTGGAGAAAACTTTCTGTGAGTAAAAGTTTTGCTTTGATCAGTGAAAGCTCAGAGAGGAGTTAATTATCAGTTGAGTCTGGTTTTATCCACATCTGGAAAGTGGAAAATACCTTTTTTGTCCTTAATTAGTTGCATTGCTGCTGAGGGGTATGGAGATGGTGGAAAAAAAGATTTTTTCTTTAGTTATTTTTGAGAGGGGAAGAGCTGAGGAGTTAAGGGCTTGTAGGGAAAGGCAACTGGGCATAGACATGCAAGTTTCAGGAGATGTTTCTGCCATAGTGCACACAAAAACACTTTAAAAAAGAAAAGGCAGAAGCTATTCTTAGGCAGAGGGTGCATTTTTGGTATCCAGAATAGAGGAAAAAAGAGGTAAATATTGCTTATATTGAAAAATTTAAATCGGGATTACCTCTTATAACCTGTAAACCAACAGCTGTCAATGACCACTTACAAAAGTCCTGGTGTATCTTTTAGGGATACGTATAGATGTTTCAGAGAGAATATTTATTTTCTGTGGCACTGACTTGGGGAAGGACCTTTAATAAGGTCAGAAGGACACTAGAAGGTCTGTGCTTTTACACCGCGGTATTTATTATCATAGAGCCCTGATAGCATCTGAAAGCCTCAGTGTCTATGCCCTGATCCATCTATACATCATTACTTTTGTTTGCAGTACCCTATATTAAAAACATATATTGTAATATAATTATGTGTTATAAGTGAAACTTAGACCATAAGGACCGTTAGTTTAAATAGTTTTCCATGCCTGTGCCTGAAAATAAGCTTAGGAATTTCATCACCTACTATGTCTTTCAGGAACACGCAAATAATGTTTTCTATTGGTTCAAATCACCTTGGGTTCAGCAAGGAGCCATTCTGAGGGGAAATTTTGACTCTTCTAATGTTGTATATGCAGTTAAAATTATTTAGTAATCTTTGTGAAGCTACAATTCATGCATTTCAACAATCTCCTTACAGCTATAAGAAATAGCAATATGAATCTGAAAACAGGTTAATCATTGCAGTTGGTAATGAATAATCTATTTGTTGTTTCTGCACATTATCTGATAATATATGGCAAAGCATGCTTTACCTCTTTGGTTTACACATTGCAGCTTTTGTGAAATGTATTATGTGTGGAATTTAGCTGGAATTTTTTGTTTGCTCTGCCTTTTGTCTTTTAAGTGCACTTTTCATGTCTGGGAGTGTAACCAGCACTTTTCCCTTTTCTCCAGCATTCCCAACCTTTAACATCTGTCTTCTTCAAATTTCAGCTAAATTTTGCAAACAGGTAGAAGCCTGAAAGGTAATTAAACTCTCAAAGCTTTTTGGAAATGTGTAGCCCAGTGGAGGAGGAAATCTGTAGAAATGTCTCAGTTGAGGGATCTGTTATATTGTGAGTACTCAGGTCACAGGATTTCAGGAAATTCTGGGTGGAAAGACCTGATGAGGGGCATGGAGAAGGAATGCACACTGCTTTTGGTTCCAAGAGCAGCAAAGCATAACTGTATCTACAATCCCTGATGTATCCAAGCCATGCTATGAGTTCATGTCACATCATATTATAAAACTAAGATGTGGTCAATGTATGCCTTAAAGGACCAAGTTTCCAGTGTAAAACCTGGAACTTACTTTTCTTCCAGCATGGAGAGCCTTTGAGATATAAAACTGTGCAACATCTAAATCCGTAGGAAACTGGGCTCCTTCAGTGTCAGAACCTGTGGAAATACATGCTTTCCTCCTCTCTCTTTTTCTTATTTTAAAAATTGCATTTAAAAAAAGACTAAAACATGACCCGTAATGAAAAACTCATCTTCTGGATGGACATCACCATCTGCAGAGTTCTGCTGTACCACAAATTGAAATTAATGTAAAATTTTCTCATGCTACTTTTTTTTATATTTCACCAGTAGTCCCCAAGTAAATCAAGATATTCCTGTTAAAGAGGAAAAAGCATCACATTTATGCTGCTTTTTTGCTGCTTATTAGAGTTGGATCAAGAGGGTCTGAGGATAGAAAGAGTTAGAGAAACATTCTGTCGCACTCCTCAGGTTTCTTGCTAGTCCCGATCCTCAGCTGTGAGCTGTTCTGGTGTGTAGCAGCTGAGGTGTGGGCTGCTCATGCTGTCAGGTAGGTCTCTGAGTAATTTCCACCAGGGAAGTTATTTATAAGATGGACTTGAAAAGTCCAGGCTCATGAAGGTGGACTTTTTGTAAAATATGTAATTAAAATACCAACAAAACCAGCTCTGTCTTGTGCTTGCCAAATACTCTATTCTTGTTGTATGACAAGCAGTTTTTTGTGTTGACTGTATGCCTTCAGGTGAAAGCAGTATGTCCTATAACTTCAGGAAGAGATAAATTGTAGTCTGCTCTTTGTCATGTTAAATGAAACCTGATAAACTAATAACTTAATGGGCTTTTCTATTAATACTTGGTTAAATAAAGCACCAGCAAAGAAATATTTGTCCTTTGAGTATAAAACCCAATTACAAAATTCCAATAGACTAAATGATACAACTCCATAAAAAACAAACCCTTCTCCCAAATAAGTTTCTTTTCCTCAAAAATACCCATATTTAAGTATTCAATTATCTATAAGCATTCTGATTCCTCCTCCCTCCCCTGCCCCCCTGCTGCATCAGGAGGAAAATAACTCTGCCAGAATTGGGGCATTTATTACATAGATAAATGGGTAGTATATTAAAGAAGACAAATAGTAGCTTATTTCAGTTTGACAATTGAAATATTTAGATTCAGGTAAATATAAAAGAAATATGTTTACTTTTTTTCCCCTACTGACTGAAACAGAGGAGAAAAAAAGAATAAAAATTTTTCAGTGGAAAACAATTATTTTTTTCTACAAAAGAAATGACAGTTTTATATTCTTGACCAACTGAACTTTTCAGCCTACAGTGATACTTTTAGGGTGCTGTGGTGTATTGGATCCTTTTTTTTTATGACGCAGTGCAATATATTGCTTTCTGGTGACTGTTCCACAGAAGGAAAAAATAACTTATTATTGCTTCAGATAACTGAGTTCTCTTGAAGTGAAGTAGTAGTAGAGGTCAGTGATTTTTCCACAAAAACACTGGGCTGCAGTTCCTCAACAAATATTGGGTGAGTAAGGTTTTCTTCACTATTGAGCCTGTTTGAAAAAACAGAGATTTCAATGGGCCTCAGATTATCAACTCATATTTTCAGAAATTTATTCCTTCCCCTAAACTCATTTCCATCAGTCCCTACAACAAATAGTTATGAGACCTTGAACTAATTTTCTGACATCTAAACAGTAATGATTTGAAACAGAATTTTCATGTACTCAGTGTCTTTTGAATTGTTTCCCTTGAAACTTAAAAAACCCACGCTTATCTTTTCTTGTTGTTTTTGAAACACTAAAACTAATATTTCATGTAGTTCTTCAGAAATGACAGGAGTTTTTGTAGCCTGCCTTTTTGTTTTTCTTTTTTACATTCTCCAGGGCATTTATCATTAAAAAATATTTTATATTCCAAGAACTTAGTTATGATTAATTTCTGTTGCAAGACTGAGCTTACAGAACTTCCACAGTCAGATTTCAAGCGTCTAAAAAATGAGCCTTAAAATCTAAGGAATACAGTTATCAACCAAAGATTTTTATGATAAATTATTTACTTGGCATCTGTTGTAGGCATCTGGGTAGAACGGAGTTATCTAGGACACCATTTCACTCCCTTAACCTGTTTTTGCTTTTCATCCAATACGTCTTCCATCTCCTACAATACATGACAAGTTTCCTAGAAACGAAAGACTATTATACAACATGAATTAGTCTTGTTGCCCATAGGGAATCCTTTAGAAAAATAGTATAGGTGTATTTATTGTTGCTACTAGGGACAAATAAGAGGGTCTTGACTTGACTCTAGAACTTCTTAATGGACTGTTTTTATTAGATTTCCTTGGCTGTACCTCTTGGAGTCCTTGTGAGGTGATATTCCTGTAGTCTCTGGAGAAATGTATGACAGAGAAGATGTGCTATTAAGGTGAAATGTGCAGAAGAAGGAAGTGATGAGGTTTACTGACCTAGTCTTAGTAACACTGCAAACATTTTTTATTTCTTGGGGGTAACCCAGAATATGAACATTTGGATGATTTTTTCCTTGAGGAGAAAAGTGTCTCTGCCCTTGATGTAAAGGAGAGTTTTCCTTTCACTGTGTTACAATGGCTTTGCCCCAGCAGGAAGGCTCTGATGGTTCTCAGTACAATAGCTGGAAAATGTTACAAATATGAAGTGTTTTGTTCTGTGGAAAAGTTGAGTAATTTTAAACTGAAATAAAAACAACAGAAAGACTGGGGAATGCCGAAATGAATGGTTAGTATTAGCGAAACTGTAAGTAGCCAAAATGTGGGTCTTATCCACTGTCAATCAACTTTAAATGGAGGCAGTACTATCACTGAAATCTATTGTATTAATAGAAGACTGTTAAAGCAGTTGACATAAATAATTTTCAAATAAGACCTTGTGCTTCTCAGAAATGAATATATTTTCTTTTTCAAAAGAGCTGTAGCGGTCTGAGATATTTAGAGAGAAAAGTCCTCCTACAGAGCTTCTGATATGTTCTTTATCTTTTAGAGGGGCAAAATCCAAATATAACAAATTTAGAAGAAAGGTTTGGTCTATCACTATTAAGGATGTAAGCGAAACTTCAGTCCTGCAAATATGTGGGCTCATTTGTCTTTGAACTCACGTGCAGATCCATTTATTTATCTGAGAAAAGCCGTACTTTTTTTGCAGAATCAAGGCCTACATCTGCAAAACACATTTTGTTTTTGTGCAAGCGAGCTCCATATGAACTCATGAGTGTTGGTTACCTTATGGCAGAGTCCAAAGAGATTTTCCCTTATGTGAATTCCCATTTTAAAAAATCCTGTCTACTCAACTTACTAGCTTTAGGTATCTGTGAAGAGATAAGGAAAAAAGGTAGACAAATAAACGCAGGCTCTAAACCCAGAAAGGTTTTCTTTAGCTCCTGCCATTGCAATTTTTCCCCCCTCAAATCTAAAATATATTTTGGAAGAAGATGCAATCTGAGCAGAAAAGATTTTGAAGACCTATATATTTATACAGTCTTGATTCACAGTGGTACAGTCAAACATTTGAATGGTTCATTCTCCTAGACAAAATACTGACTCTCCATATACAGCTCCAGAGAGCAACTAACCTCACCCTGAAAACTTTGGTAGCCTGGTGGATATAACAATCCTGAGGGTGGGAACGCTATAAGTACATATGTATGCATTTGCATGAACTTGAACACATTAGTGCATATATAAGTTACTAACTACATAGATAGTAGATATATAAAGCTTCTCATTTTCTTAAATTACAGCAGTTATTTGGAAGGGTTTGTCAAACTTTTTGAGGATCAGAAAAACTATCGCAAATGAAGTCTGCAGTGAGAAGAGAATAATTCTCTTTCTGATATGTCCCCTTTTGAATATTTTTCTCTGTCCTTTAGCAGTTAAACTGCTCATTAAGAATTTCATCTTGAAGGGTGACTTACTGTCTGTCTCCATATAATTAGCTTTAGAAGATGGTGTTCAAAACGTTCTACTGTACCTCTCAAAGAACCTGGTCTTTGACACAGTAAGTAGTGATCATGGAAATCTTTTCACAGGTACAGATAAAATCAATTACTGAAAATTTTCAAAACAAATGGAAGTGTGACTATTTTAAAAATTTGGGCTGCAGGCATTTTTCCACTGTCATTTTTTACCACAGCCCAACTACAGGAGCTATGGATCCCTTCCTATTCAGCTGGGTATGAGTGAGGCTTCTGGGGCCCAAAACCTTTTGAGGTGTTTGTGCAACATTTCTTGGATATTCTGCCCTCGGCAGAAATTTTCCAGAAGGATCCACCAGGATTCTGGTAACTGACACTACCAACTATAGAAGGTATGAGGAAGACAGATGGGACCGTGCAGCTGCTTGGTAGGCAGACACTCCTGCTACAGACAGGGCAGTCAATGGGAGAAGTCGGGGTTAATGGCAAAAAAGGAATGACAGCTTGGATTGTGTCTCAGCAAGAATGTCATTCAGAGCTCTTCAAGGTCAACACAAAATTCTTCTTACAGTTTTTAAGACACTGGTAACACTCTCCATGCATACCTCAAAAGCAGAGTTTATGTCTATGATGAAAAATTCATCAGTTTGATTTTCTGTGAATGTGGAGCTGCCACCTCCAGCTCTACTATTCTACAGGAACAGTCATCAGTCTGATTTTCTGTGAACAAGCAGCTTCTCTGCAGACACCTCAGGATGGTAACTCAGCTAATTCCTCCAGTGTCAGAGTTCTTACATTCATTTCAGAAATGGAAATACTTTCTGTACATGATGCCCTCTTAATGACTGATATAGAGGAAGGTCTTTAAAGGAACTCCTCCCTGGTGATCCCAATCAGGATCAGCCTTTCTGTGACCTGCAGCTTGCTATGAGGCCTAATATCCATTGTTCACATAGGTACCAATGGAGCATGCCAGGGCCCTTATGGGCCACCTCCATAAGGGATTGACAGCTGAAATAGAGGTGTGTGGGATATGCACAGCCATGGAGACCAGCTGGGATACACTAAAAACTCCCAAATTGTCTCTCAAGTGTGTATGGGCAGGGGTAAACAAAGCTCTGAAATCCTCACACACCTGAAAGGACTGGACATACTTTTGGGATCTCTCTCACCTGAAGTTTCTTAGCTGACTGCCTAGATATCTAAGCAGTTTCTGGGATGTTTCAGTGTTGGCTGTTGCAATATGATCTGACACCTTTTGGTTATGCAGCTCCAGAATGCAGGAGTACTGTGCTGTCATTTATTTTACCTTTGAGATGCATTACATCTTCCTGCCCCTGATGATGTACTGAAGGAATTTACTTTTATTTTTTTGCTTGCCTACACTGATTTAAAAATTAAATTTCTTAAATTAAGTTAAATGCATCTTTATGATATGATTTTTAAATAATTGGTAATAGTCCACCTGTAAGGGCTGAGATGAGCATGACCATTTGTTACATGGCACCTGGTCATCTTCCTCTGTCTGGTCTGTCTGGTTTTCTGTCAAGAAACTGTTCTCCCTTATTCCTTGACCATTTTTATTGCTCAGAATACTCTCAATTTTTCTGAATAAATTTCTGCCTAGAAGTTTGCAATATCATGCAGTCAAACACTGGTATATGTTATAAATTTTCAGGCTCTTGGATTAACTTTCCTAATTGTCAGCATCACTTGACTTCCAGAATATTTCAAGTACTGCACCCACCTTCTCTCCGCCAACCTTAAGTGATGTAGAGTAGGTCTTGTTTCACTTCTTTAATGAGGTTGCTCTATCTACTACAATGAAGAATAGGTCTGGCTGGTGAGGGCTTATTCTAGGAGTTGGTGTTAAGAATATATTTATAAGAAAAAAAATCAGTGTGGGATGAATAGTCCTTATGCAAATGGTACTCTTCTGGTCCTGGCCTTAGAAGTGCTCCCAAGTACTACTGACTACAAGTCCCAAAGGAGGAACAACTTAGAACAGCCTAACTGAGGAGTCGCTCAAATTTGTTCCTGCAAACACTTTTCTGTGATGAACTGGTCTTTCCCAAGGAAAATACTCAAAAAGCATTTTCATCAAGGAATTCCCAACTGGCCTAGTACTCAGAGCAATGCAACACTCAAGCTCAGATAGAATGAGCATTAAGGGAAGAGAGATGTTCTCATTAGATTTCACTTGCACTGTGTGATATTACCAGATTTCCATATCTGAGCTGACAGAGATGATTTAGAGTGCAAATAAACTATTAACATAATTAGATTAGACATACCATGGTGCAATTAGAATTGTCTCTGTCAGACCATTCTTCATTAACAGAACTTACTCAGAACATACTGTCTGCTTCCTGCTTCTCCTAGACTAATTAGTTACGTGTATGAATGCTTGGATTGCTTAATTATTTTCTCTGTTCACCATTAACATCTTGCTGAACTGGGCCATCGTGTCACTCAGAAAAGAGGCTGTGGAATTTATGGCAGTAATCTTATACAGGAATCCAGACATCCACCAGGCTGAAATGATGGTAAGGAGAGAGAAGACCTTAGAATACAGAAAGGATACATGGAAGGAGTTAATTGATTTACTGTGAGAAGAGGAAGAATCTGCAAAAGTGCTGCTTGGAGACAGATCTTGCTGCTTACAAACAGAACTGAGAAAATGGATCCCAGATAAAGGAGGAAGATAACTGAGACTGGGGAGAAGGAAAAGACGAGAGACAGGAGAGGAGCCCTTTCATGATTTTCTTCTTTTTAATAACAAAATGTTGTGCTCTTGTCGAATCTTCTGATGTGATAATTCAAAGACCTCCACAGGCTTTGGCTTTCTAAGCCTTTTAATTAAACCTGATCATTTAGTAGACTTCTTGCTTTGTTTGGAAAAAAAAGTAAATTTGAAGTCTGTTTGGGGAAAGAACCTCAAACAACCACATCTTTGGAGATGTCAGTTGAAATGTTTGTTAACCTTCCCTTTAGAAAAAGGCAATTTGGGAATGAAAAATACCATTTCAAAACAAAAATAAAAGTTGACATTAAATGAAATGTCAAAACAGAGTGAGTCAACATTTCTAAAATATCTCCTTTTCTCAACAGTCTTCCACTGAAACTATTTTCCAAATGTGGAATGAGGGCAATTTCCAGCTCCTTCCATCCTGCCTGACATCATGCTACATTTATTTTACGGCCCAGTATTTGCCAACACTTTTGGCCAGCCTCACTGTTTTTCTGTGATGGAGGCTTACAGAATCTCTCCTCCCAATGCTTTGGTGTGTTTCCACCTCCATGAGAAGCCGCTTTCTCAGGCATGCCAAGAAAACAGAAACTCAGCACAGGGTGAAGCACAGTGCCCTCAGTGGACAACGCAGCTGTCTAGTTTGGATGAGCACACTGGAAAAGGATTGTGTTGCAATACCACCAGAATGGACAATTTCTAGTCTAACAAAAACAAACAAACAAACAAACAAAAAAGTATGTTTTTCTGTTTAGCTGTGGTGAAAATGCTGGCATCACCTTTCATCTTAATGACTAAGGATTCAGCTATGCACTGTTAGCCCTTCTAATTTTCCTTCTGGCCTTTTGACCTTTCCAGTAAACAAACCAGCTGGCAGTTCCTTATTGAATTAGAAGGCAAACAGCAATGTGGCAATGCACTCCTGCTCCCACCTGCATGTCCTTCTGACTGAAAAAAAACCAAACAAAAAGGCGACTAATCTTGCATCTTCAATAGACACCATTAAAGGCAGAATCATGAATTCCTTCCGTTTGTTTAATCACAATTCAGTTGTATCAGTCTTTTTCTCATAAATAAAACCTGAATTCTTGATAATCTGGTATGGTTAACTTCTTGGTTAACTACAAGACAGACAAATCAGGACCTGATCAGATTATTTCACCAGGTTGAATTTCAGGTTTAAAAATATTTTCTTGGGCTTAATGTATCATTCAGAGAAACTTGGTCCTCTTAATAATTCTGATAGCTGCCTTGATAAAAAGGAGATAATAGTGAATTTGAAGATTGAAGAAATGTTCCCATTGTATGCTTAGTAACAGGGAATATACTGTTCTGCTGTATTCTACATTGAATATATCTCTCAATTACATCTAATAAATGGATAAAATTTATGGAGTTTTTTGTCATATAAAAGGATGGATTCATTAAAAACTTGAATGCGGTGCAAAGGGGCAGACTTAAAACTTCATCAAGCAGTTTTATTCAATATATGGTTGCTCAAGGCCTTTGGGCATGGATATATTCTTTTAGCATGCCACTGAAATTGCATTTAGTGTTAAACCAGAAATGACAGTTTGAGATATTGTTCACATTGCTTTTCTGTTTTCACTTCACCAGCTGCAGGAGAAGATGTTCTTACTTTTTAAACCTGTCATTTCAGCTCTAATTAGGAATGGTTGTGCTGTTAGTTTGTTCACAGCCCTTCTACAGGCAAGTTGCATGATGCTTATGGAGGCTCTTCCTTCAAATATTTAGTGGGTCGGTGGTTTCATTGCAAGAATTTGAGTGTAAACTTTGAGCTGAAGTGTGAAGCTCGTTTGTAGTGATTTCCTCTGTATGGTTTTTCAAAATCTCTTCATTTCTAACCACTCAGTGCCATGGTTTAGTTGATGAGGAGGTGTTAGGTCATAGGTTGGACTTGATGATATCAAAGGTCTTTTCCAACCTAGTTAACACTGTGGTTCTGTGATTTCATTGGACTAGAATATTAGATGTTCCACGCTTAAATATGTTGTTATTAGAGCTGCACTACCCAAATGATCAGCAGATATTTCTAATGCAACTTTTAAAATGAGATCAGTAAATCAATTTCAAAGTGAGTTTTTCGCACATGAGATTTGTTTGCAGTGGTCACCTCAAACCATAAAATGTCTCTAGCATATTCATTATTTTATACAATTTATGGGTATACCATTAGTTTATTAGAAGTCTGACTAGAAAACAAGGCAATGAGAGGCAAACTACGCAGAAATCCTCCTTATTAAAAGGTTTTTTGGTCATATTCTTGGTTTAACTATCAATTGTCTGAAATGTACATTTATTTATTTATTTATTCATTTATTTTAATGCTAGCATATCCTTAAATAATAAAAGATATAATCTACTTTTCTAATTTTCTTTATCTTGCACTGGGATTATATTATCTGACATGAGTTGTAGAGCAATATCATTATAATTTCTACATAGGTAGAAATTTTGTGTGGTCCTTGAGCTGATTATCAGTAGCATATCCTTAAAAATAAAAACCACTGTAAAGGTTTTGGGTAGTTCAGTATAAAATATAACCATTCCAATGTGAAATTGTAGTCTAAATGGAGACAGTGAAAGATTTCTGAATTGGGTCAAGATTTTACCTGAAAAATGTGTTTGTAACGTGCTGCTCCTGCCTTAGCCCTGTAGTCAGTCAGGATGATGAAACTTTGTGGAATAATTTGTCTTCTTTGAGGAACTTAATACTTGTATACCTTTCTGTATTTATAGTGTGGGTATCTGAACTGTTCCTGAGAAAGATGTTGTCTACTTCTAATTTTTTGACAATTTCTTTCCAGAAGGAAAATTTTATCTGGAATGTGTGGAAATTGTCTCGCAAGAAGCTAAATTCTTTTTTTTCCCTGAAAAATCTCCCTTAAAGTACTTAATCTTGTTTGTCCATGGTAAATTCCTCTGTTAAGAAACTAATTGTTCAAAAAACACCAAAAGAACCTTTGATTCCTCATTTTAAAATTTCAAAAGAAAACTTTTATGCAGAGAATAAGTGCTTTGTGTTTGCATCTTTGTGGTTTTGTTTGGTTTTTTTTCTGACACTATTAGTCTTGCCCAACTACAATTCTGTCATGAAAGTGAAATGCCCACATGTTTTCTGAAATTGAAATTGAACAGATTTAGGCTTTACAGAGTCACCTTTAAAAGTTCCTGTAGTAACACTATTTCCAAATAACCTGGTTAACTTTCAGTATTGGAAATAGGAACAATAAGAATCATATTAAGAAGCCATTCTGGGACATGCAGGATACATACACTTCTAGCAGCAGTGCACCCATTATTCCTTGGATGGAGACAGCTATTTGTCTTGTGAAGTTATTGCCTCCTGCTGACTTCCAGCAGAGGATCTCCATGCAGAATGCATGCAGTGTGCAGGTTCTGCACTTGGAAATGGCAGGAAACAGTCCAAAACACTTTCATTCTTCCTTTGTTTAGGGACAAAGGTTTTACAGTAGAGGCTCTCTGCAATTCTTTTTCTCCCCTTTGGAAATAGCTGACACTTGTTATCTATTCAGTAACAAATTGGGGTTTTTTGCTGATTTCTATACCTCAGCCAGTTTCACTGAGTATAGATTTCAAATGTGGGAGGAAGAAACCCTCTTATTTCAACTCGTTTGAAATCTAGAGTACAGCACTGTAGCTACAAATCTTCACTAGTTACAGCATATCCTTCTTGCAGAAATAACCTTCATCAGCACAAACTAAAAAGAGCAAGGTAGGTTCATAGAGCAGTATGTGGGAAGTGTCTCACAGACTTTTTTCATGTTAAAGATCCAGTGGCTCGCATTTGACATAAAATTGTTACCACTCTGGGACTTTTCAGTGGTAGAGAATTGTATCAGTCCAGCTTCAGGCAGCAAAGCTAAGGCACTCCAGAGTAACACTTCAGATAAGCAGAAACAGTGGAAGGGGCACAATAACACTTTCTAATGAATGTGCAACTTCTAAAAGTTTATGACATTAGCCAGGAAAAGTATCAGAAAGAAAACTTTGCATCAGAACAATCATTCTGACCTTACAAAACAATGAGACTATATTAATATTGAAGAAGCAAAGACAAATATTGAGGAAGTGGAAAATATTAATACCAAAGAAATCCTCTTTATTTTTGGAATGGAACTGCAGAATGTTAGATTAGTATAGCATCAAATTGGGTAAATGAAGAACACACTCATGAAGGACACAAATGACTCTCAGCTTAAAGTCAAGAATGCTACACCAGTTTGGTTGGTTTTGCTAGTCAAACCAATTCCTAGTGCTGCCACAGGTAAATCTTATCAATAATACTTTATATATACCCCTCTGAAGAAGCCTCATGGAGAAAACACTGTTGTTTCTTTTCAGGCAAATTGTCAATGTCTCTGCAGAATTCAGGAGTACTTTGCCAAATTATCTTTTGCATAAGTAAGCTTCTTTGTAAGGTGTGAAATTAACTTTCCACTGGAATAATAGATAGAATTACTATGAAGAAAGAATGGAGATTTTATTTTCAGAACCAGTGACAGTTGTATGTCATGTTTTATCCCTGATTTGTTTGCTCTCTAGAACCTCTTGCAACATCTCTGACAGGCACACAACACTGATAAACCTACAGATGTGGTTAAGCAATGGAACTGAGAGCCATGAAAAGACAAGACATTTCTGGCCAGCACTGTCAGCATTGTTAAGCACCCACAGACTTATCAGTGGTCCTTGCTCATGTTAGCTGTGGTGCAGCAAGAGATTGTCTTGTTTTCTAACCCCATGTCTAAGCAGTACATCAACCATTAGTGCCTCAGGATGGACCATGAGTAGAACTTACAGTGTACAAGAGCAGAGTTGGTGATGCTCTCAAACTAATATAAAATAGATTTAAATGCTGAGACTCAGACACAGCAATTTGCTAATTAGTGGCATTGCTGAAGTTCTGTTTAAACACTTCAACATTCAGGGGAGGGAAATGTACCTGAAGTACCAAGGCATAGTTCAGTGAGCACACTCATTACCACTGTGCTTTGATACACAGATCAAAGACTCCTTGCATGCAGAGATGCAAGCTGCATTGAAGTCCATACTGAACACCTGCTTGATCATGTGCAACTGATTGCATTTTGTGTTTCATGTCTTTGAGGAGTGCATTTAAGAACCAAGCTTGCTCAGTGTTTATCGGTATGATGATGAGTAATTGCTGTAGCACTGAAGCACTGTAGCAACATTAGGACTTCTTAGCAGCATCAAAGAAAAATCTATTTTATAAAACCAGAGAATATCTATGGTTTTGGACTTTACCCATTTACACAACAAAATCAAACCTATGTACTTACATCACATATTTCCTTAAAAGAAATGAAAGTTAGTGGTTTCTGGTATGTATTTACCACATATTTATCCTGTTTGTGTGAGAAGATTCCTAGGCACCTTTGAAATTAAAGAAAACTTAATGGCATAAAATGTGTCAAAAGTCTGTACAGCAGTGTGTTACAGCCCAGCAGCAGTAACTGGGCTAAGTTCAATTACAGGTCCTTTAGGAAATAAAGATGGTATATCATTGGAGACTTCAGCTAGTGTCTTACTCAGGACCATGTTTTAGGAAAGAAACAGAATCAAGTAATCTACTTACTTCCCAGGATTTCTTCATTACCACAGACCCCCATGGAAGCCCTCTAGAATATTAAACAGAGAATTTATTTTAACAGTTAAACAAGCTGGTAAAAAGTTATGCTTGTAAAAGCATGCTTTGCCCTTATTATTTAAAGTTATTTTAAAGGTCTGTCCTAGAGTCTGCCTGTGAGTCTAAGAGAATGAAGTCACAACTATTCCGAAATCCATGAACTAATCCTTGTTGTCAAAGGACCAGTCAGGTGAAGGTTTATGTCAAGGCCAACTGTTAAATCAACTTCTATCCTTTCTTTCCTGATCCATACCTCTCCATTAGCATTTCAAGACTGAATTTACTCCTATCTAGCCTGCCATTATTCTCAGGCTATGCCCAGACCCCACTTTGTGCCAGAAAATATGTCCTTCTTGCCCAGAAGGTTCCATTTCATGGGTCACGAAGCTCTGCTAGAAAGTTTTCTCATCCATAGGTTATATGGCATTTTAGGAATTGGGTTTGATATATTTTGCTAAATCTGCTTAACTGTTTAAATTCTCAAAGAAATTGAGATGGACATGGATGATTATTGTCTTTCTTGCCTTTAGAGAAAGCCCCTGTTTCTGTGATTTCAGCTGAAGGAAGGGTTCACCTTGCAAGTCCACAAACTCCTCGCTCCTTTTGGAGAACTGCTGCCTAAAATCCACCCCTGACCTTGGTCTTTCAGCAGCTGTAGGGTTGAGTCCCTCAGCTGGCACCAGGCTTGAGCTCCTTGATCAGCCCAAGGAAGTTTCTTTCCATGCTGCATTGACCCCTTTCACTGGGTTTTACCTTTTTCAGTCCCAAACTCAGCTCAGTATTTCCTGCCTGGCCAGAAAGGAGGCAGCCCCAGAGTTCTGACTCGTTTGGTGATGCCCTTGGCAAGAAACAGGCTGCTGAGGGCCAAGCATTTTAGTCCAGGCACAGTGTCCTGGTAGCATCCACAGGGACTGCAGGCAGGGGGAAGGCAGTGTCTGACAGCTCGGGGTGGCACACGTGTGTCAGGCTGTGACTGTGCTCTGTGAACTTCAGGGTGATCCCTGAGGCAATTCTGCAGTTCCCATAGAGGATGCCTCCAGGAGTGAAGTGCTTTCCTCCTGCAGAAGTAACAGAGAGCTCCTTTTTCTTTCAGCATTCTGGCTCTGGGACTATCACGTGTGAATACTCAACACACGGAGCAAAACATGGATACCCTTTGTCCTGGCCCAGGGCAGGACTTCTTGGCAGCTTAATAATGTGAACTTGCCAGCAAGGAGTTGGCATCACCTGTGGAAATCCTGTTACAGGACTGATTTAAGAAGGGCTGGTAAACCACTCTGAGGTGTTCAGTGAATTATGACATGTGCTTACCCAGTGAGAGCAGAAATAGAAAGCTGATGAGCTGTGCTTAGGGTGAATCTGCTGAGCTCACGCAATAACCAAAAAGAAGTCTCAACCCCGTCAGGAAAGGATTATGTCAAGGAGCTAAGGCTCCTATTTTTATGTTTTATTTTTGCATATAATCCTGTGAAAACCTCCTACCTTAGCAACAAATGTCACTTATTAGAATCAGGTATGCATCTATTTCCACCTATGAATAGCATAAGAATGTCACAATGACACAGTGAGCTCCAGCATCTACTGCAAGAAAGCAGAGTGGTGTGTACCTTTGAAGTCACAAATAGCAATAATTTATTTGCAGCTCCTTGCTAGGCAAACTCTTCATTATGAATGCATTCATCAGCATCTGAAAGGTGCCTGGAGGTGACCTCTTAAAGCAGGTCTAATTTCATTGGGATATTCTGGTTTTGGCTCTGAAAGAGTGAGAGTGTGGCTTATGCTGCATGTAGGGCATGGTGCTGAGCTTTGCTCTGCTCAGCAGAGGGGGGTTGTCCTGTCATGCTTTGTGTAACTGGGTTGCAAACACAGGACTTGCACACAGGACAGCTCTTTGTGTCCCAGAAAGCTGGTCCTTCTGGCGAGCAGGTGTGACCAATCTTCGCTCTCAGTGTGAGTGGAGACTCTAGGGGGATGCACATTTGTGTGGCAGGGGAGGAGAGTGCCTGGGGGATGCTTTTTGGGGTCAGAGTCTGTCTAAATCTGGTGTGGCACAATCAGCACAGGGTAAGTTCATTTTCTGGAGTACTGACTATTTTCAGTTGAAGTATTTCCCGAGTGCTTGAAGAAAGAACAGGGAAAATGCCCAGGTGAAGGTGGTACTACCCAGACAAGGTGTTTTTCTTCCTCTTTTCCCTTTGGCCTGACAGTCTCTTCTTGTCCTCATCCAATATCATCTCTGCCCCTAATGCTCTCACAGTCACTGTATAACATCAGCTTTCTCACCCTTCCCTCTGCATGCTGCCAAGTGATTTCAAAGAATCCTTAACCCTTTCCCTCCTGAGCATTATTCTGTGGGAAAGCAGGCTCATGACAGATAATCACACAGTGCTGCTTCAAATTAAAAGCATTTCCCTTTCTCCCTCATAAAAATTCAGTGACAAGCCAAAGATTAAGGAAATTGAAGCACAAAGATGGAGCCAAGCTGAAGTGTTGGATAAAAATAATTTTACCATTAGAAGGGAAAAGTACTGACTTTACAGTCTGTAGTTGTATTCGGAAGGGATTGCATGGTTTCTACAATGTCAAGATTGAGACTTCTTGAGAATAATTAAATTTCACTCACAAACAGTAGTTTTCTATTTAACATATTTCCTCCATCTGTATTATGGCAGTTTTACCTCCAGTAATTATGACTCCCAGTATTTATAAAGCAGATTAATATGCCAAGAGACATATTCATGTCAATCATGCATTTCTTAAAGCAGTATAAAACGGATTATTTACTAAAAGTGCGTGCATTTATGCAATTAATTTCCTGTGAATATTCTGTATAAATAACTTGTAGAGTGGCTGTGCATTGACCTTTAAAAAGCTGAATTTAGTCTCAGCTCCAGCATCCCTGAAGACTGAACTAATTGATATAGAACTAAACCTGAATAAACATCAGATTAAGGAGACATTGAGATGATTTACTGATATGATCAAAGCTAAATGAAAATTTCAATGTCTGGAAAAGAGAGTTAAGATAAAGCAGTTTTAAGCTGATGTTTGCAATGACTGGAGTAAGTTAAAACAGAGACTAGTCTTAGGTACCAGTTCCAGTTTAGCTAGGTTCAATCATGATAGAAAATTATAGTTTTAATAAGCAATCCTAAATTATTCAGTAATTTATTTCCTTTCCTCATGAACATTTGTCTGTTGATTGACACATTTACTGACTATCCTAGATAATACCAAGGTCTAAGTGAACTCCAGAGACTGAATTACATCATTATTAGTGATTCCTTCAGTCAAAAATAAGATAAATTTCAGGTTCAGAATTGAGATAAATGTCAGTTTTCCCATATAAAAATGGGAACAATTTTTTCTGAATCAGAGTGACTGATCTGGCACTAGCTATGCCCAGGACATCTGACAAACCCAGCTTTCATCAGAAAGCATTAATGTCAATAGCCTGAAATATTTCTTTTGAAGCATCATGGATTCAGTGAGCCCTCAACAAATCCAGGACAAGGTCTGGGGATCCAGCTTGCTGTGACTCTCTTGTAAATTAAGCAGATTCAGGATCCTTTTATGGCACTAAGGCCAACTCAGGTTATTTATTACCTCATCCTGAAGAGGGTGTAATTGTTCTTCTAGCTGAGCCTTTCAGGAACTGTACTTGCCTTGTGCTGGCTGTTGGGGAAATGCCAGAGTTAACACCACGCCATGAATGTCTCCAGCAGTTTATCAGTGCAAACATTTGGGCTCCTGCAGCGCTGGCTGGCCCTGCTTCATTTACTGTTATGGACACAGTCTGTGCCTACAAGAGGCATCAAGGTACTGCTCCTGCACACAGGTGGGGTTTTGAGCAAAGCAGCTTCGAGTTAGGCTCCTGTGATAGTTCAGGAGGCTGGAGGCTCCATGTGTGCTGCCATGCAGCCTGGAGCTGTCCAGGTCAGGAACTCACCTTGTGTAAAGAATGGATGTTTGCCTCTGAGTCACTTGGCCTGGGCTCCCTTTACAAACAGGTGAGGGCTTAGAGCATGACTGACCCAAACCACCTGTGCCTTACAGCACTTGTCACCACTGGCTATGAAGAGACAGTGGGTGACCTACCAGCACTTGAAGTGGGATGCTATGATTGCCACTCCAGGTCCTGTGATTTCTGACCGTGTCTCAGCAGCTGGAATCCAGGAGGTCTTTCAGTTCACAGGAAGGTTGGGAAGGGTTCTATTTCATGTGGATGAAACCAGATTGGAAAAACCAGAATTAAACTGGTTTTTGAGAAACATGAAGTTTTATGTTGTTGGGAGGAAAAGGTTAAAAGTGAAGAGTTGTGAAGAGAGTGGTGGAATTGCTTGAGTGACCTGGCAGCTGGGAGGGCTTGGAAAATATCAGTGATGGAAGCCTACTTGGAAGTGGAAATGCCTACAGCTCTTATATCCTCTGTCTGTTTTGAGAAGTAGAATCTCTGCGTAGAGATAATGTAGGTGTTTGCAGAGACCTGAGGGCCCTCTCATGGACATGCTCAAGCTCCCTGTTGTGGGAGAGAGCCCAAAGCTCAGAGATCATAAAAGGCACAGAGGAGATCACAGCAGGCTGGCGAGCTCCATGCACTCTGATAAATGGGTGCAAGCAGCAGCCCTGCTGCCTGCCAGGACTGGGCTGAGCCTGGCAGTGCCTGGCGGTGCCGGCGTTCCCACTGGAGTGTCTGCTGCGGCTTCTGCATCCTCCGGTTAGCAAGGCACCGAAACAAATTCACTCCTTTCGTTTCAGCCATGGTGTTGGGGTTGTTCTGGCTACCTGCCTGTGCCCATTCACACACATATGTGAACTAGAATTCCAGCTTTTTGGACAGAACTATATCACAGCTTTGTAGAGGTCATGACTAACCATAGCATGAGACTGGAGGTTAAGTCTTGTTTATTTTTCACCAACCAGTTCTTGAAACAGCTAGTACTTCGGAAATAAAAACAATACAATTATTTTAATGAGGCTCTGCTCTTTGATCTTGGTATCTCTTGCCCTACCGTTCTAATATTTTCATTTCTGTGTGGTTTCATACCCAATGCTGACCTTCTATAAAGGATTTTGGACTTTTTTTTGAAATAGTATAGCATCAAATAAAAATAATTTAGCAGTGATTAACATTATAGGTGAATTTAGGAATTTTGCACCAGTTTATTCCAAAAACCCAAGGAGTTGGACCAGGTGTCCAGAATGTCACTGTGTTCATTATTTTGTATCATATCTGCAGAGTTCAGAAGTCAAACTGAGCCTCCTACAGGACAGTCTTGTCAAGAAATCAAAAATGTTCCCAATGACATTAGATGTTTACTATTATTTCATGTTTGTCTCTCAGAGAAATTGTGCACATTCAGTTCAAACTTCTAGTACATTTGGAGATAGGACACCAAAGGTGAATTTTGCCCTGTACACATTCACATTTACCTCCATGCTGGATATCATGTGTGCTCTACTCCCCTCATCTCAGAAAGGATGAGTTAGAACTGGTGCAGGCTCAGAGAAGGGTGACAAGCACAATGAAATATGTGGTCTCTGATATAAGGAGTAAGTGAGCTGTCTGGGGCTTCTCAATATGGGAGAGATGACTTAGGATGAAAAAGACAACTGGAAAATTAGGAATGTCATAAAGTGGGAAGAGAAAGATTAATTTGTCCAATAAAAATACAGGAAAAAACACAACTACTAGTGATGCCTAAAGATTTTTGCTGTTTCTGTGTTGTTCTTATATTTGTAGCTCTGTATAACTATGCTCATTGCAGTTATGTAGCTCCTGCTATTTTTCCTCCCCTTCTTCACTCTGTCTGTGCCCGAGGATGGCCCTTTAGGGCTGTGAACTTCATCTGGGTAATGATGCACAGCCCACCAGTCAGATGTCCACTCCCAGGCATTTCCCACCACGTTGTACAGGCCATATCCATTGGGAGGAAAGGCAGTGACAGGTGCAGTCCCCTTGTACCTGTGTTATTAGCTGAGAATTCTCCCTGCCAGATGTTGGCATAGTGTTGACCTTTGGGCTGCAGTGTGTTGCCCCATGGGAAAAGCCTATTTTCAAGGCCAGGTTCTTCATGAACACCAACGTTCTCCAAGAGATGATGAGTAGTGCTGGATTTTTTTCCCCTTAGCAGGAGCTTTAAGCAAGATTTTTCCATTCTGTGTCATCAGCAAGGGACACTTCTCACGTCTCTTTCCTGAGGTGAGATTAATAATCTTTCAGGCAACATTAGAAGCTGGGTTCAAGGCAAGCAAAAGCAGCTGATTCTCCAGCAAAGGGACAGCAGCTTTGTGTGAATACTTGCAAAAGACATTGTGAAAACAAGAGCCTTGAATGTATGTAAAGAATGATTGGAAAAGCACTTAAAAAAGAGATCCATTGCAGTTTGCCAATGAGCAATACTATGTCAAGTTTAGGAAACACCCTGAACAAAAAGAGTTTGAGTCTATGAGAAAATTAGGAAAGGATGTTAAATGTTTTCCTTGTTTTCACATCTTCCTAGTTATCTCCTTCAGTTAGGTAGATTCTTGCTCTGAACCAGAAAATTCTTCTGTTCTTATTCTGGGCTCGAGCACAAAGGATATTTGATATCTTTATACAAACCTGTAGATTCAAAACAACAAGTGGGATATGCACTGATTTTAACTAAAATAAAAAAAAGGTTGACATTAGCAGAATAAAATACTTCTTAGTGATGTTTTGGTTTCTTCTGGCTCCGCTATTTCTCGCACAGTGGCTGTAGGTTGCAGCTGCTGGTCAGGGAGTGCTGAGGAATACCTTCAGTGCAGGGAGCTCAGTGTGAGCTGCAGGTACAGCTCTGGCTGGTGGGAACTCGAGGCAAGACACCATGACCCAGTGCCAGCTCTTTGTACAAGAAGGCACCCAGGGACCTGTGCCACCAGGCAGGTGACCAGACACCCAGAGACGCTGCAGGAGCCAATGGCCCAGCTGGAAATCACAGACTATTCCCCACTTAAACTGTGAGGGTATAAAAGCCCAAGGTCCCTCCTTGGAGACAGCCATCTCAAGCTGCACCATGATGAAACCACTTAAAGAGACATGAAACTCTGCTGTGGAAAACCCAGGGTGGAGCTGGTCAGGAAAGGCTGACTGACTGTGAGAGTGGGGTGAGCTGGGAGCCAGGCAAGGCATCTGCTGGCTCACTGGAGCTGTCTGTTGTGAAGGGGCCTCGAGCTCAGCAGTTAAAAACCTCTGGTGTTGGGAGTGTGATGGCCAGAGTGCTCCACAAATGGTCAGGCAGGGAAGTTTCCTTCGCTTCCTAACCAGCCCTTCATTACATTTATTGTGAATAGTACACATAAAAATATTTTACCATGTTACAGAGAGAGGTATCAAATCCAGAGTTATGCCACTACCTCAAAGTGAAATCTGACACTGATTATTTGACATAACTCCATAAATTACTGCAGACAATAGTCTTGGACTCATTGCATGAAATGAGACAACATTGGCTTCAAAATACAGCAGTGAATAGTTATTAAAAGAAGCATAAGTCAACGAAGACTGTTTTTTTGCTTTGGAAAAATATCAGGTCTTATATCTGTGGATGACAAACACCGCTTAAAAAAGAAATGTAATGGACCATGCAGAAAAAAAAAAAAGAGAAAGGGAAAGTCTATTACTGGTGCAGATGATTCAGCTCCAAATGTCTTTAGATAATAAACTTACTGAACATTTTAATATATTTCAGTGTATATCTCTGAATCCTTAGAAATTATCTGAGCAGACAGCTTAAGTGTCACTAATATCATTAGAGTTTTACCCTTTATTACTTCAGCCATTTTAACATCCCAGTAGCAAGATGCAGCTTTACTTACCAATTTTATTCTTAAAATGTTTCGAGAGGTTGCTGGTGCTAGCATATTTGAGTTTTACATGTGCCTCAGCATTTCTGCAGGTTAATAATGTCCTCAAGGCTACAGGATTTCCTTTTGGTTTCCAAAATTACATATGCATTATTGCAAATGAGTTCTGCCACAAAGGAATTCATAATGAAAACATCAGAGGGAATTAAAGTGCTTCTTATAATACTTGAGCTTGCTCCATTAATCAGAGGGCAAAATGAATTGAGTTATTATGTTCCCAGACTGTGTTAGGGACTAAATGGGAAGCCCTGTCCCAGCTTGATTTTTTTTTCACTGTAAGTATTTTTTGCTGGGGGAGTGGGTCAAATCCAGGGGCAGCAAATCCATGGTGGGTAATTCAAGTCCCTGAGTAATGTTTTAATTCAAGTTTTAATCTTTATGCATAGAGACAGCAGGTCACTGTTAACTAGCAAGAGAGGCAAAAAGATTATGAACGTACACAGTGCATTACCTTGAGAGGAGAGGGAAGGATTGTGCCTCTTACTGTAGAATTATTTGGCTTTAAAGAGTTGCCTTCTCATACCTATATGCATGACTTGATTGGAAATTTGTTGATATCTGAAAGCTGTCTGCAAACCAAAAGGCAGCATGATATTTATAATAACAGTACTTGTGATTGTCAAGCAAATGAACGAAGCAGTACCTTTAATTAAGTCATCTGATCCACCTGGGAGAAAACAGACACGATTTCAAATCTGAAGTAGAAGCAACAAATCTGGAGTTGGTATTTATTCAAGCAGTTAAATTGTGCAGTTCTGCCACTACACTATATATGTTTTATAGGGAGACTTGAGTGCATTTTTATTCATATGTAATGAAGAAACAGTTAGATGTCCTGCACGTATCTTTCTGCAAAAGTAAGTTTTTAATTAGCCTCTTCAAATAATGTATTTGGTTTCAAGCAGACTGCTCTCATGCTTAAAACACCTCTTACATATTCATGATGACTGCAGTGTATTTACACTGGGTATTGTAAGAGGACACCATTCTTCTCTTGCTCCAGGTGGATGAATTCACTTTATCCATCCTCCAGGTGGATAAATTCCCTTTATCCTTGCCACAGGATGGAAAATGTGTGTAACTATTTTAGATGACAGTGAATATGTACATATACACAACACTGGAAAACTTTGATTTTTTTTGTCTATGGTGTTGATATACAATGCTATCTGTGTCTGGTTTGGAGCTCAGTGAGCTTTCATGTGACCACAAGAAACCATAAATAAATCTATGTTTTAGGAGTCTTTTGTCTCCCCTTGTTTCTGTGTGGGCATCCAGGAGATCTGAGGCAATGATCCATTTCATTTTGAAATGAAGGAATAGATGTTCTCCATGAAAAAAAACATTTTATAAATTTTCTTATCAGCAGTATTTTGAAATTAAAACTAAATTTCATTGAAATTAAATTTCATTTTGAATTGGTCATTATATAAGATTTTTGAAGTGTTACAATTTCCTGAAACTCTGAAATTGTTATGCTAGATCTGTTTATAGATTCTAGTTGCTGATGTAGTGAATATAAAATCTTCAAAAAAAGGGGTAAACCAACTCCTCAATCATGCCAATAAATTAAAAAAATAGAATTTAAGAAAAGAACTATAGTTATTATTTTAAATAATATTCAGTCTGAAAGACTCAATTTTTTTAATGCAAACATGAGATTATGCAGCTTACCATTTCATTCTGACTTAATGCTAAGATTTTTTTCAAATAAGAAGTCCCAGCCAAAGGATTAAGTTAAAAAAACCTAATAAACATGATGATAAACAATGACAGCAAAAATAATAACAGTTGATTTAAAAACCTATTCATTCCTCTGGACACAGTAGTTTTTTTAATGTATGTATTTAAAAGAAAAAGCTTTGGGAAAGTGGAAACTAACTTTCAGCAAAAGTTTTGTAACTTCAAATATGAAAACAGAAAGAAGACACTTCCAAAGTTTCCTTCAAAATGAAATATCAGGTTTAGACCATTTTTTTCTTCATAGTTTATGTAGGTTGTTTTTTTATTTTTTTTTTTGTATTATAATGTATACATTTTTTGAAGCTGATGATGTAAAAGGGAAAATGCTCAAGTGTAAAAATGTGAAGCATATACACTCTCTCAGTGGGCTTTTAAATTTCTTTTTTTATCATAAAAGCCAGCATGTAGCCACAGAAACGAAGTGATGTTTCTGCTGCAGTATTTTGACATAAAAATAATTCCAGGAAAGATACAGTATTTTTAAATCTAACTGCAAGAAAGAGATTAAAAGACAAACTTTTTCTTTCAGCCAAGAGAAAATTTTAGATACAAGAAAGCTTTGTGTGCAGAATTTATTTTCTCCCTGTAAAAAAATTGAGGTGTGTTGGGTTTGTGGGGCAAGGTTTTGGTAGTGGGGTACTCCAGGAGTGCCTGCAGTTAGAAGTTGCCAGAAGCTTCCCCTGTGCCAGACAGAGCCAATGCCAGCTGGCCCCAGACATTGTGAGGGTGGAAAGGCACAGGAACAGCTCGCCCAGGGAAATTGTAGATGGAAATCCACAGCATCCGTGCAAATGTTCAAGGCCAGTTTGGATGGGCTCTGAGCAACCTGGTCCAGTGGAAGGTGTCCCTGCTCATGGCAGGGGTGCTGGAAGCAGGGGGTCTTTCAGGTCCCTTCCAACCCAAATCATTCTGTGATTCCGTGATGAGCTGCTGGGCAGGGAGACAGCTGGAAATCTGTGGCTGCACCTCCCCAGCCTGCATGACCCATAAGCTCTGGGGCAAATTGCATCCCCAAAGAGTGGGATGCAGCAGGGTGTGAGCCCTGCAAACCCTGCTAATGTGAAGGTGCACTTTGCTACTCCTCTGAGATGCATCTGCATGAGAGAACTTTTGTGGATGAGGTGGCAGTAAGGCAGCTGAGCTCCTGCAGTGCACAGTACCTTCCTGAGAAAGGAACTCATTGGACATCCTGACAGTCGTGGTGGTGGTGGTTCAGGAAACTAAGACTTCTTTAATTGAGATAATAATTTTTTTGACTGTCCAGTTCAAGCTAAGGAATAACTCAGAACACAAATGTAATCCAGATAACATTGAGAGTAATGCAAGGAAAACTTAATCTTCCCCTTTCGTATCTCCTCTTATGCCTCAAATATATTAATTTCAGTATTAGCACAATTTATTTCTGAGTCATACAGAGTGCTGATGAAAATGATGAGCTACCCTGGGACATTTTTTGCATAGTCATGTAATAAATGCAAACAAGTTAGAAGAAATCTTTCTGTTACTTTGTTTGAAAATAAAGTACTGATATCTCAGTCTAGTTATAAATGTGGCTGCATTTGGATCAGAGACCAGAATCAGAGTGATTATGTCACTCTAATGGGTTTCTGGTTTAGGAATTCTCAAGGGGAAGTAAGACAGGTAATTACCATCAGTATAAATCCCCATCTTGGCTACTCCATCTCTCTTGTTACTTTTATCCATGTTTCATATCTTCTTTTCTTTCCCAATATCTTACCTTTGGTTTTCTTCTTGCTAACTTCTCAGGCTGGTTTTATTTCCATCTGTGTTCTTTTCCTTCCTTCCTTCCTTCCTTCCTTCCTTCCTTTCTCTCTCCCTTTCTTTTCTTTCTTTCTTTTTCTTTTCAGGCACCAGTGTTACTGTACCTCCTTTTTCCTTTATCCCCTCTGACCCCTAAAACTCCCAAATCAGTCTCTGCTGCAGCTGCTTGTTTGCAGTTCCTTGCAGCCACCAGCACTAGTTCTGCACTTCATCTCCACAGTCAAGGCAAGCAGAAAACCAGGCTTTGAACCCCCTGTAGCAGCAAACAGTGTGACCCCAGGGGTTGTGTTCCAGTTGTTTGTTATAAAATCAGCGCTTGAGAGTGATAAAAGCAATCCATGCTTTTTGCTGGCCAGACCTTGGCTTCCTCCCCAGAGAGAAGGACAGGCTCAGACCTGTAACATACTTGCATCCTAAAAATCATGTTATGGCTGTTACTGGCTGTATAGGGAGACACAGACTGGGAGAGAGTATCAGCTGGAGCATTAGCAGATCCTAGCAGATCCTAGACATCAGAGGTGGTACCAAAGTCCAGCACAGACACCAGAAGGGATGGAATGAATGCAACCCTGGGCCTGGGCAGAGCACTAGCACTGCTTCTGAGCTTCTCCAGGATTTTCTCAAAAAGCTGTGGTCTTCCTAAACACTTCATTGAGGGCGTGTGGGAGGCAATCGAGGAAAGTAGGCTTCTAATAGTTAACTATGAGTTTTATTTTCATCTGTTGTTAAAACCAGTGAAAAATGTGCTCATTCCAGAATTTCAGGATTCCAAAGGAATCCTTTTGCTTCTCTCCAGAGAGGGAAGATATTTAATTGTCTTATGAAATAAGTTTTCTGGAGGTCTGGTGCCCATAGGTTGCCAAAGCACTTTCAGCTGTCTTTGAACTCTGTTAGAGGCAAACATACAGGCAGTGACAGGAGGTGCAGACAGGCTGGATGAGAATGTGCCACATGCACTTTCACAGTTTGCTTTTGGTTGCTGCTGGCTTTTGTTCCCTCCCATCCTCCATTTCTATGCCTCTAGCAAGTCTGTGCCATTTCCTTTGCTCTTTTTGACTGACAATGCATCATTAAACATGATTCTATTTTTCATATGCTTTTCAGTCATACACAAAAACTTCAGACTGGAGCTCTCGATTTTCACCTGTTATCTCTTTATGTCAGTAGTGCAAACCTTGACACAGTAACAAATCTGTGACCAAGCACCTGGAGAGCTGACGAGAACAGAACAGGTCATGTCTGCCAGCTTGGGCATTGCAGGCTGTACTGCAGAACATCCACAAAATCCTACACAAGGCAAACATCCTCCAAGCATTCACTTCCTCTTTGGAGTCCTCCAGTTCTTGGATGAGAAAGGAATCAAGGTTTCTGCTTGAATTCTCAGAGCAAAAAATAAAAGCATTCAAGGCCACACTCAGAGTGAACAGTTACTCCACAAAATAGTCATTGAACCCTGGGGAGGTCTCAAAGTGTAGCTGAGATCTGGCAGTGGAGCTGACAAGAGGCAGTGACAAGTTATCCAGCTATAATAAAGAAGAAGGACTGGAGGCTTAGTCTTACAGTGATTCTGTGGTAGTGAGGTGAAAATTCTAGGAGGTTCTCAAAGTTTATTTTCCCCCAGAATTCAAAATAACAGTTATCCTGAAAAAACCTGAAAAAATAAAGCGAATCTTGGTTATTTTACCTTCAGGCTAGTGCCATTTTTGCTAAGCTGTCCAATGTTGCCAGAGTATGTAACATCTTAGTCATCAGCAATCTGGCAGGTATTTTGTCCCTTATATTGATCCAACAGCTATGTGCCAGGCTGTTTGCACCATCTGTCACACCAGAGTCAGCAGGGGGGACAAAAGGTGGACAGCTGGTACTATCAGTCTGGAATACCATTTTAAGGGAGAAATACCAGAACCTGTGTCAAAAGGCATAGAAAACAGAGAGCTTCAGTGGGGAAGACATTAAGCAAAAATATTTCAGATGGAGCAGCTCATCTTTTCAACCACACATGCTATGGTTGTTTGAAACACACTTCTAAGAATGCAGAAGGCCATAGGGTGCCTAAACAGAACATAATCAGTCTTCATCATGCACACTTTTGGTTTTCTAAGGAAAGCAAAGTTGCCTAAAATGACTGGTTATAAAAAGCCAATCTGTAATGAATCTCTCAGCTGCAGAGAACAGGAATAAAACAGCAGCAGAGAAGATTTCTGGATTGATTTTTGCCATGGAATCATAGTTACCAGGGAAGCATTCATCAAATGCTGGCCAGAATCTGACCTCCATTACTCTGTTCCTCCTTGCAGGTTTGTCTTTGGTAAAAAGCTATTTCACAGTCTTATGAATAAGCTGGCAAGGGAGTAATGCATAACCCAAAGCAGAATGCTTGGAGAGATTTTTCATATGTCCAAATGCAACTGAACCCAAAATTCAGCTCCACAGTGCATCAGCCAGGCCATCAGGCAGTGTTTCAAGTCAAATCTGCAAATCAGCCAAGGGGACATTAGGAAATGCAGAGAACTGCACGTTAAAGGTTTTGGTGAAGAGCACACTGCAGCAAATGGGATTCAGGGCATAATGCACCACTTTGAAATTTACAGCCAGTCTATACCTTCTGGATTGAAAGTGGTGCCAACATGACATATGCAGCTGAGGATTGTGCTTATATTCCTGTACTTGTTTTGCAAAGTGTTGCAATTTGGTTTTGACAGACTTGAATGATAACTGCAGCACTGGAAATAGAATCATGGCTCATCAGAAGATAGGCACTTTGCATATTTCACTGAGGCCAGTGTAATGCAGAGTGAAGACCAGAAAGAAAATAACTTGTTAAAGATCAGCTGAAGCAAAACAGTCTGCTTCTGGAGTTTAAAGATGAAGGCTTTGCTGTTGTACAGAGGAATACTGAAAGCCAGGGACTTCTGCTCTGTGAAAAATGTTGAAATTTACAATTTTATTCCATGCTATAGTAAAGCAAAATTGATCAAAATACAGTTTTAAATAGTCTTTTGACTAAAAACTGAATTTGGAGACTTTTTTCCAGTCTAATGGCTTTATGTGTAATACATAAATCCATCAACATTGAAAGAATGCTGTGACTAGAATATGAAATACTTCTAATGACAATCTGTAAAAATAGCATTAAGGCATCCTATTAAAAATATTGCTTTCTTCCTACAAAAATCAATGCATTCTTGCTACCCTGGACTTTAGGATGGCAAACTTTGATCTCTTCATGGTAGAGTGCCATGAGACAGAGACTTGAAGGTGAGAGGGGCTCAAGAAAGCTGGGTAATATTCACTTCCTCCAAGCTCAAGATTGAGTTGCATTGGTGCATTCCTGAGTAAAAAATCAAACAAAGAGGCAGGAGACCTGCAGAGGGGAACAAAGAGCTTCTGAGAGAAGAAGGGCATGTACAGAATGTGGAAGAGGGGACAGGCTGCTTGGGAAGAATACAGGAACCTTATCAGAGTATGCAAGGATGCAAAGAGGATGGCTAAGGTCTATTTGGAACTAAATTTGGCAAGGGTTGTCAAGGACATCAAGAAGGGCTTCTTCAAATCCATCATTAGCAAAAGGGAGACTGGGGAAAATGTGGGACCACTAGTGAATGGGGTGGGTGCCCTTGTGGTGGAGGACCCAGAGAAGGTGGAGTTACTGAACACCTTCTTTGCTTCAGTCTTTATTGCTAAGGCCAACCCTCAGGAACACCAGACCCTGGAGCCAAGAGAGAAAGCCTGGACAAAGGATGAATTTTTCTTGGTTGAAGAAAATCAGGTTAGAGGTAATTTGGACAAATCTGAAACCCACAAATTCATGGGTCCTGATGGGCTGAGGGAGCTGGCACATCTTTTCTGCCTATCTTTCTGCTCACCAGAGACTAGTGATCTCTCTTTGTGCTTTAAAGAGTAAGAATCTACTTCTTACATTATCTTGAGTTGGAAAGGAACAAGTTTCTTGTGCAGCAAAGTTCATTTCCAATTGAAATAACTTCTTCTGGGAGAGTGTCTGGAAAGCAGCCCTTCCATTTCTGCTTTTCCTTTTGCCTTTGGGCACAGTTGTTTAGGACTGACGTATCAGAAATGTGGATGCTGTGAAAAAGAAGGTATGAATTCTATCTCAAAATGTGTGCATTATGTTACAATCAAAATATTATTATAAAGTGTTACATTTCCTGAGTTTACCTTATTCCATATTGTGTCAACATTCAGATGAATCCACTATCTAAAGTAATACCTGCTTTCTTCAGTTTGAGTCCCAGAATAGGTGAACACTTTTATCATTGTCAATAAAAAAATTACTTATGTCACCCTTGATATTGAAATGAAACTCAGTTATGTTGACCTTGATATCCAAATGAACTGTTTAATATAAAGATCACATATATTGCAGCCTTTTAAAATTACCAGAAGAGATCTACTTTTTTATATGATAGATGAGTTATTAAAAGAAGTCAGGAGAAGAACTGAGAAAACTTTTGGTTAGATTAAATAGAGGGGTTCATTAAAATTTATTTAATATAGGAAGAGAATCATAACTAAGAATTTTCAGGAAATGGAGAATGACTTAGGTCACTCTTCACAAATTACCATTCCTTCCCAACAGAATTGAATTTGAAACTAAGCAAGTTCATAGACTGTTGTTTCAGGGGAGACTTAAATCAGAATGCTAAAAGTAGAAATTGCTGCAGCCCAGAAAGCTGAGTATATTAAATTCAAAAGAATTTGAAGTACTATTGAGTACACTAGGCAATTCCTGTATCCTAGAGAGTGCTGCTTGCTGGAACATTTGCTGAGTGCCAAAACTGCTGTGTGTAGTGTGGGGTCTGCACGATCAGGTGCTGCTCCAAGATGTTGCCACATGAAGTGCCACAGACCAGGCAGCTGTCAAGCCCCTTGCAGCACTGTGAGGGCACAGCCCTTCAGCGTGGGAATGAGAGTCTATTTCTTCAAGTTTGCACAAGCATCTCCGTGCAAAAATGTTCAGCAGGATTAAAAGCGGCTTGCTTTGTTTGAGGAAAAATCCTGCTAAAGACAAAGAGGCCTGGAGTTTTCATAGCAGAGATCTGCTGTTGGTTAGAAGAGATCTAAAATATCTTTCAGAAATTGCTTGGTGAGAAGCATGTGTCAGTATTTTTCTTCCTCATTTGCTTTTTTGTAGAACACAGAAATGTTGTTTATTTTGCCAAAAGAAAGAAAATGTCAAAGCTTTGAGCTCTTGGCCTTTCAGCAGGTGAGCTCACCAGAGGAGGTCAGTGAGCTGAACTTTGGCAGGGATATTAATATTTTATAATGCTCTGAATCAGCATAATTTATCTCATCAGTTAGGTCATGCCACAGTCCTGTGCCTTTTAAGTCCTGAAATATCACCAGAGTTACAAGCACTGCTCTCATTGAGAGCAGGAGGGCTCTTAACACAATTTCAACTCAAAGCAAGCTCTGATCCCTGGCTGCTGTAAAATGAAAAGAGGACTCATATTTAATCCCTTTTTTTTTTTGCTGAACTAAGAATGAATGCAAGTAAATAAATGGGACATGATATTAATAAAAACTACTACAATTTAAATATCTCTCTGAACCAAGGAGGAAAATTGAGTAGAGCTATCTCTACATATTCTTGGTATCGAGGCTTTCTCTAGGAGGATGCCAGACCAGGGAAAGGGCAGAAAATACGAACTGGCAATAAAGCATTTGTCAGAAGCACAGGACTCCAGCAGAAGTAACTTAGTTTATCTCACAAAAACTGAAATTCTAATGACACCCCTTGCAACAAGAGGAGTGTCACTTGCCAGTGACTAGTTACTACACTTCGAAATACTTTTAATGTGTTTCCAGACTGAGAAGGACAACAACCAAAGCTCTTAAAGATATTCTAACTTAACTTCAGCATGTGTTATCAGTCCTACTGACTTGTGGTTACTAGTATTGCTGACTGTGCTTGTTTCCCAATCTGATTTGCCACCTGCTCCTCATTTACTGTCCCTTGAAGAGTGCTCATGGGTAACCCATTTTGAGAGCTGTGGGGTCAACATCCACTTCATTTATTGAGTTACCATATATCTGGCTGGGGTGGGAGGCAGCCAGCCTTCTAGCTTCCCATGGCACCCCGCAGTAATCTTGGAAGGCTCTGGGATGTGTTTCAGGGTGGGATCCCACTTCTCCTTTCCGAAGACATTATGATTCCTTTCTGTCTTCCTAAATTTGGGAAATGTTGATTGACGTGCTTGCCCAGAAGCATGAATAGGAGTTATCCCCAGCAGTTCACATGAACAGTTTTACCTGCCAAAGCACCTCAGTTCAGACCTGCTCTAATCCTGCTCTGTCCCTCTTCAGGGTACCCACTCAGTGTTTCAAAGCTTGGTGATAATTTGGGGATGTAGAGAAGCAGATCATGTGTATTTTACCCTGTGCCTTATGCCATGATCTGAGCATGTGTTTTCAGCAGTGATGTGATAGAACCCACTGAGCACCTCACCTCATTTGTTATTCCAGTCTACAAATCTCTAGTTTTTCCTTCAAGATTTCCTATTTTACAGCCATAAATGTGCCTGCACATGTAGACACCTGTTGGCAATAATGGTAGCAGTAGAAAAATATTGAGGGTGTAAGAACAGGCTGCTCAGACTTCTCCAGTACTAAATTCACATGCCCTGACTCACCTCTTCTATTTAGAAATCATAAATTCTGTTACATGAAAGTTCATATTCATGGGCCATTAACTTTGTTTGTCATTTAGGGTAATTAGTATAGATTCATAGAATCATTTAGGTTGAAAAAGACCTTTAAGATCATCATCCAACCGTAAACCAAACACTGCCAATTCCACCACTAAACCATATCCCTAATTATAGAATCAGTTAGGTTGGAAAAGACCTATAAGATCATTAAGTTCAATTGTAAACCTAACACTTTCTCTTTCCTTCAAATGTCCTGGACCAATAGAGATTTTTAATTTCTCACTATTTTGTGTAAAGGACCTGGCAGTGCTCCACTTTCTTTTCTATAGTAACAGAATAATTTGAATATGAATGTAAATATTCAGATTTCATATACACATTTTCAGATACATGCTGTCAGAATTCCACAATACACAGACTGCAACACATTGAAGATGCAGATTCAATAAGTTACCTTCCATTAAAAGAGGTGTCCCAGTGTTTTCCCTGATATTTTGGGCACAACATTTGTCCTGTTCACATTGATACAAGAATCAAGATCTGTTGAGTTAGTTTTTTTGCTTTTGAATCCAATGATTATGACTGAACTCATAGCAATGTCCCTTTGTTACTTTTCCTGTAGAACTGTAAAGGGGCAGGGAAGCTTTTTTATATGCTGTTCTGTTTTTTCCGTGTACAGACTGTCCTAGTAATTAAGTGGGCAACCTGGCACAGGAGTGCACATTGTCAGGAAATCAGGAGTTAACATCAAAACTTAAATTAATGCTGCTTGTTTCAGGCAAACTCAATAAACACTTATATTGTGTCAGTTTTGCAGTCAAAAATAATTTTTAAAATCTGAAAATGGCTAAATTAGACAGTTTTCCATTACTGCCTCAAAAAGTAAAAGCGTAATTGCCACTTGCATCTGGTAAAATGGATTTTGCATTGCGATATTTAACACATAGTGACTGAGAAAGCTAAAATCAATAAAAAGTAGACTGAAACTTTGTGCTTTCCCTCACTTTTCTTATTGTTGCCTAGGAGCACTAGGCAATTGATGCAAGTATTTATTGAAGAGGTTTGGATACCACTCTCTCCTTGCATGATGTTTCTCTATAAAATATTCATAATCCAGTTGGAGTTCATAATATATGTATTGAATGAAGTGCAACAGGTTTGCTGTAGCTAGTCAGTAAGAGGGGCTGTACTTTTCCAGAGGTAGAAGCTGCCACTTTTAGGATTTCCACAGGCCAATATGAAAATATAATTTTGGAATATTGAGGACTGCAGCAACCTCCTCTCAGGGGGCCACACTGATGTCTCGTGGGCTCAGACAGCAGAGGATCTGGGCAGCTGTTGGGTAATTTGATGTGTGCATTGTTGGTAAAGGGGGCTTCCCCTCACCTGAGGTCCCAGACTCGTGGGTGATAGAAATGATGAACAGTGGTGTCCATGGGGCAGCTCTAACTCCAGCTGAACACTTCTGTGTGAGCTGCTCTCTGTGTGTCAGTGTACAAGGAGGGCACCCTTTCATTTCCCAATGCATCATCACTAGTTTTTTTTTAACAACTGCTGCAAAGATGTGGTGAAAAGAAGGCAAAGTAAAATCCTTATAAATACTTCCTTGCCAAATTAAAATTTTGGGCAGTTTTAATGCACTGATGTCATTGATACCACAGAGTTTCTCTTTGCTCAGACGTGGAATAGCTATGGTGACATTGTGTATATATATTAAAGCTGAAAGAATAATTTGAAGAGAATAATTTATTTGATGTATTGATCTGCCCTCTCACCTTTTTTATCTGTCTTGTCCATTCAGACAGAAAAGTCTTTGGTCGTATCCTGACCCCAGTAGAGTCAATAGTGAAATGCTGATAGACTTCACCAGAGCCTGGATCTTACCCTGGGGGTTTTAACTTGGCAGCTCTATGGAGCTTTGATATTTACTAAGCAAAATGGACCAATTATTTAAACAATGATGCAAGGAATGAACAAATAGTGTTGTGAGCACTAAAGAAGAGATGCTTGCTCTGGGCTCTGGGTCAATTCTCCAGTGTCTAACAAGATGTGAGTGCATACTTCAGGCTTTGCCCCAAGCTTCTTTTTGATAGACTGCTTTCATGAGGCTATTGGGAAGAAAATACTTCAGAGACCTTTGCCCCTTTGTCAAATCTATTTTTAGTTAAGCAATAGGCAGGAAATTACTGAATGGGAGAGAAGGGAGGAGACACAGACACAGTGAATGACTTCATAAGCCACATATTCTAGGAAAACACTTTAAAATTAATAACATCAAACTAATTTTAATTGGTTACCCTTTATTTCTGCTTTATTTTAGAGCTTTTTAGTATTAATCTCAAAAGGAAATATTAACAGAGCCTTCCTTTTGGCTAGATGTAATTCTCTAAAGTGTGCCACAATGAAATCTAATAAGCATGTGCATTTCTTCAGTCTTTGGGTCCTTTACAGTAAATTAGTGTGAAGGTATGTCCTAGGCTGTCAGAAACCAAAGAGAAGGAGTGAGGGAGAAAAGGTGCTCTTTCCAATTTCTGTTGCTTGGCCTTTGCATGCACCAAATGATAAAACAGAGAGATCATACCTGTGTTTTGCATAGATACCCATACAGCTAAGCTTGGATCAAAGAGACTTGCTAAGTTTGCAGAAAGATATGACCTTTTTAGACTTAGGGAAAAAATATTTTGGAGAACTACAACTCATGTAAATGAAGCATATACTCAATGCCTTTCCAGAGAATCTTTAAAAAGGCATGAAAAAATAAGTAACAAATTAAAAGTTATTTGGAAAAGTACAGCCATAACACACATGTATAATGAATTACATGAAGATCTCAGGCTTAAAGGCTTGTAAGAACAGAGAGAGCAACTAGCAGAAGAAATTCTATTTCTCTTATCCAAATTGCACCCATTTTGTGCAAGAATGACTAAACTTATCTTCTTGTAAGTCTGTAATCTGTCTATGAAATCCCCAAAAGTTTTCAAAATTTGAGCACTGTTTACTTGTGTAGGTTTTGAGCACCCTCAATTTCTCATAATGTCAATAAATGCATTCAGCAGTGTACGGTACTGGAAAATCAGAAGAAGCTTCCACACACATTGGAATGCCCAGAAATTTTATGTATGATGGATATTCATAATTTTCTGGAAAGTATTATGTTTCCTGGATATGAGTTTGTATTTTACACTTTGACAGCCAAAACGTGGATATAATTTCAAACTCATATACAGTGACATGGTCTTGAAGAGCTCTGAGGTATTGATCAAAACACACAGGAGAATAAATGACAGACTCAGAAATGGATTTATGTGAAGGACTTCAGCTCTATGGCTTTAACAAAGCAGCTGGGCAGCAAATGTCTAAATCACCCTTACAGTAGTGGCAGATAGATGTCAGAGCATGGTTACAAGAGTCCAACCGTGAAATCAGTGACTGGTGGCAAAACTCCCTCTTCAGCCTGTACAAGGCCATAGCCTTTGGAGCTGGGATAGAGGTTATCAAGAGAATATGTTCCTAAAATCTCAAGTTTCTCTGCTCCTAGGTAGTCTGGATTCAACCAGCATAACTGTAGTAATCCCACTGAATTTCCCAAGCTGGTGGAAAATGGAAGGAATCAGAGATGGAATATAAACACCCTCAAAAAGGTTCCTGTTCTCAAATGGCTATATAGGAGTTTGGAGCAACCAGCAACCTAAGCTAGGCACATCAGTTAAATATCTGAAATTAGACTGAATGTATCTAGCTGTGGTCCATCAGCTAATTCTATCTCATTTACCCTTGAGAAAAGATAGAGTGATTCTAGACAAATTTGTCTTGCGTTTCTGAATATCGAAATTTCATATCCTGCTGTGCTTGTATCATAGAGAGGGGGAAAAGAAATGAAAAATATAGGCTGACAAATAACTTTTAGATCTCCAAATAATCTGAAAGTGCCTTCTACTGCTATGGTTTAAAAGAATGTCTACGGGTGAAGGCTAGAGTTTAACTTGTTCAAGGCTTAATCTTCTCCAGACATTGAATCAGCGTGGGTTTTGGTGAAGAACTGAAACAGAAGTGTCAAGCCCATGTCACGTTCTGTGGTACAGTCATTTCCACTGGTGAGAGTAGGAGCACTAAGGATCAGAATTGAGTGAATTGGGATAGGTGTACTGTAATTGCAAGCAAGTGAAAAAGTGTATGTATACTTTTTGACAATATGCTTCCATATATCATAAATTTATGCTTCACAGCCTCATAAATTCATTCCACTATGCATCACTGTGCAATTCTTCCCATGTTTTTAAATCCAAAGGACAATTACTTACAAAGCTTTGGTGGCTTCAGGAGCAGTTAATCCATGGTGTGCTCTCTGCTGAATCACAGCTGGATTCCTTGGGTCTTCCACTTCAGTGTAATTCATCTGGGCCAGCTGCAGATTTGGAGTGCCTGAACATTCAGAAATGAATTTTACTCTTTGCATTTGCAGTAATGCCAAGGGATATGCTTGTGGAGTTTATATCCTAGTGAAATCTGACTCCCAGCACTGAAGAACTAAAAGCCTTCTGGGGTCCAGACATCTCAGGTGCTCTGAAACAGTCCTACAAGAACCAGAGCAAAATACAGGTGGCTCAGATGGCTCATGTGATCATGCCCTTCTCAAACTCATTCTGAGCTTATGTTTGATCCTGGCATTGAAGATTGCTTACCTTAAAAAAGCCTTATCAGCTTTCAGAGGAAACATGTGTCTGTGCCTTATATGCATTTAGAGTGACCCTGACCCTCTTTCTCTGCTTTCTTTTGTGAGCACATTAATTTTAGTGGCACTGCTTATTGCATGAATTGTCCATTCAGTCATTCCAACACACTCCTGGAGCTGCTCCTCGGCTGCCTGAAGAATGAGATTGCTAATCCCGAAAGCCAGCAAAAGGGCTGCAGCAAAGGCTGCTTTAACCAGCTGACTCCCATTCCTATGAAGGTGATTTCTGAGGGCACATCCTACAGCCTGACAGCAATATGGGTTTGGAATACGCATCCCCTTTCTTGTCTTGACACCACCAGCAGCTTTAGTAAGAGTAACTTTTTTTAAGTTTATTGCAACACTGTGACAGATGAGATCTTCCTGATCCCATCACAGTTCAAGACTGAGGTGGATTCAGTGAGAACTTCTGATGGCTCTTGTCTCAAGCCTTAGATGATAAAAAAAAAATTGCTGGGATAAGACTTGCAGTCTCCTACATACTGACAAGTTCCACCAAATGTTTTTAGAAACCTTATCTTAATGTAGTTATCCAGAGTTTTCTGCCTGAAGTCCTAAAGTTTGGGACTGGCTCTGTGATCAGCAAAGCTCAAATACTGGATGAATGTGATTAGGCTCCCCAAATCTGTATTTCCTACAAAACAAGTCTGTGATCCTGTGGATGTCAAGAGTGACAGACTGTGGAAATACACTCTCTTTTTCAGCTGTCACTTTTGCAGGCACTCACTGACAACAACTATTGTCATCTAAAGCTCTAAGGTGGCATGCTTAGTTTTGGATTTTCTTTGGACCTCAGCATTCATTGACCACATTTTCAGATCTGCACTGAGTACTTTTGGGTGCTGTACTGACTTCCACTTTAGCAGACTATTATATTCAAGTGGAGAGTTCTAACTAACATAACTATAAAATATAATTTTACATTTATGCTAAAAATGCCTCTCTCGGAGGCAATAATATTTTTGAATTAGTTGTTTTCCTATGCCATTATTGAAAGAAACTAGAATTCAGTTTTCTTTGGGGTTTCAGAAGCACTATCTTTTTCTTCCCAGTAGATTTGTTTTTTTCATTTTCAGTTTGTTCCTGTAATTTCTGGGCATCAAAATGAAGATAGAAACACAATACTTCAGAAAATTATTATGCAGCCATATTCCCAGCACAACCTGACAGACAAAATAACAATCTTTCAGAATCAATGAAGGTCCTAGTGCAAAGTCAAAATTCAGATATCCTTTCTAAGGGTAACCATCTAGGGCAGTTTTGTGTAGACGGTAATTCCATCTCCACTCTTGTCTCATTGCTTGAGTTACAGCCAAAATTGTTAGGAAAATTGTGATGTGAAGATATGAACAGTATAATCATACAGACTTTAAAAGGCTTATTTTGACTGAAACTTTAAGCTTTTAAGTATTTTTCTATGGTAGCTCTGAATCTTGTGGTCAGTAACTGTGTAACATACCGGATGCTAGTGTTGTCAATTATTTCTCACCAGGTTCTGATGGCACCAACTTCTGATACACAATAGCACCTTGGTAATTTAGCACAAAAGTTGGGATATGTTAAAGAAAATGACTAAGATAAAAACTATGCACAAATTTATTTGGCTAATGAAATAACCCAAACCATGTGTTGCACAAGTAAAAAACCAAAAAGATAAAATTTCCTCATCCAATTAAAAGTAAACCAGTATTTGTTTTTTTGCTACAAGAATTACAGAGAAACAGTTCAGAGAGCAGATACCCACCCCACAGTATCTTACCTTCTTAAACAATCAGTGGACAAATCCTGTCAGTTTTCCATATCAGCATTCAAACCAAAGTATGAATATTCAGTAATTGCTGAAGTTCTACCTTTCTCTTCACAAAAATTTTTGAACAATAAGTAGGAAAATTTTAATCACTTAGAATTATTGATGAAATAGAAATACACTTCATATGATTGAAGTTTTATGGTCTTTCCTGGTGGTGGGTTATGTGCCATATTTCAGTTCTCATCATGAAAACTGCCTGTAGTAGATATAGTGATAGGCTGGATTTGGATGTGTGTCTATGCAAATTCAGAGCTTGGATTATGCACTTTTTTTCCCCCCTCCACAAGGGTCTTAAAGATCTTCATTACGAAGATTTCTGTTAAAAAACTTAGGTGACCAGAATTCATGGCAAAGCAGCTGACTGGGAATGTCACATCCCCCTGCAAGCTCCTTGACTTCCAAACTCAAAAGTTGCTGTGCTTTCAATGCGTTTAGGGAAGTTAATGAAAATACAGTTTTGTATTTGTGAGATGAGTTGAAAGAAAACTCTCAAAAAAACTCCACAATATTTTAAAAGGCAATTTTAGTCCTAACAGAGCCAGAAAATAGATGTACCAGTCTCACTAGATTTGCTTCAATTCCCATTTGAGTCAATGAAGAGAATCCCATTGGCTTTAAGTAGGACTTAGATTAGCAGGATTTATGAAGCAATTGTGTTTTGTCTGTGTTAGGAATAGGAAATTCTTGAAATTATTCCATTTTTGAGGAAATCAAATCTCTGTACCTTGGCTTAAGATTGCATATTGAGAAAGAGGCAGGGTAAGCCAAAGTTCCACTTAAATAGTCTGTTTGTAGTGCAATGTGCACAGAGACAGAAAATGTCTTACACATCAAGAGGGTGGTAAAATCAAAAGTCCCATCCTTAACATTAGAAAGTAGTAAGTTTGGGGAGCAAGAATTAAGCATGCAGAACATTTTCAAATTTTGGATACTTTAGCGCTTTTTCTTATAATCTTTATTCTTAGTTACATCAGGCCTGTGATCAACTCAGACAAGTAGCTCTGAATTAACTTTTTTTTAAAAAAACAATAGAAACAAAAATGTGTGTACAGTTAAGCTTTGCAAGATGTATCTTTCCATGGTAAGGCATCATGTCCTGTAATAACTGGAAAAATAATGGCACCTTTTCTTCTCACCTTTCTTTCACAAAGCCTATATATGAGCTTCTTTTCTCTCTTGCCTTTAACACAGCCTCCTAATTTAGCCAACATTTCATTTATGAATGGGTTCTGAGCAAAAACTTCATCCTATTTTCAAGCTTCTTGAGGGTTCAGAGGCAATCAAATCCATCTGTAAATGAAAACGATGAATATAGGTCCAATAAGTCATATATATTTTTTTCTAATGACATCAACTTCTCTTTTGCCCACCTTACCTAGAAGCCTGCGTGATCTTTGTCTTGGAAAGAGCTCATACTTCACTCAGCAATCTCAGAGAGTTTGATTTAGGATAAGGATTTTACTGCTGCCTATTTTTATAGCTGAGGTTTATATATATGTGTTCTGCAGTTCAGTGAGGTTAGAGGTGTGTCATGCTGCAGAAGCATCAGTGCTCTTTATTCTCCCCAGTTTCTCTGGAAAGGTGTTACTTCTGTGTGTTGAATTTTTACCATTATTCAAAGAACATTTGATACTTTAACAAACAGATCTTTATTTCACAAACACCTCGGTATCTGACCTGTCATTATACAGGTATAATACCACATGGAGAGAACATAGGAGGCTGTAGTTCCTTCCCCCAAATTACCCTGGGAACTAGAGAGCAGCTGCAGTCTTGTTGCCTATCTTTCACATCTCAGCCAGAGCCATCTTTGTTACCAGGACTTCCATAGAGAAGTCACAAGTCTTGCAGTGAATGATGAAATGGGAACTGATTCCTTTTATAGTAAGACTTTTAAAAGTCTTTAGTGTTATAGTCAGTCGTACACTAATGAGCTCACATGGAGATTATAGTGCCAGCTCAGAGAGATAATGTGGACAGCACTACAGGTCTTTGTGGGCTTTGAAATTTGTGACTTGACTATAATATTAAGTAGTCTTCAAAAAGTATTAAAAAGGAATAATCTAAGGGCAGTCAGATACGTACTAGGAAAGATCCAGTGTCTTTGTCCTAGGTTAAAAATAGATGTATTTAAGTATTCTATTACCCCCAGCTGTGGGCCATCAGCTGTTATCACCTGCTAACGACCCACCCCTGATAACAGACAATGGGCCATCAAGAAACCACCACATGACTCATGGACTTATCTCATCCTATTGTGAGATGCCCCACCCAGGAGGGGGGAGCCGGGGATTCCCACCTGGATAGAAGCTGCCCTTAGAACTGCCTGGCCTCAGCCCTGTCTGCTGGGTGACCAGAGGACAAGAGCCACCACGGACCTGCAGCTGGAGAGCAGACCTTCCATCGGCTCATCACTTCAACTGGATCACTTCATTTGGACTGCTGCCAGCACCCTAATAGGGTATCAGGGTGTATCTGACTTTGTCAGTGCTTTTTCCTTCTATTATTTTGCTTGTTTATAATTTTTTGTATTAATTTCAATCCTGACTTGTGATCTCCCACTGGTTTGTTTTCAAACCAATACAGTCTTCAAAATTATAGTGTTAGGCATGTTTATTCAAATCAGTGATCAGAAGGGACAACTGGATGAGAATTCCTTAAGTGCTTTTAAATGGCTGTGGATTACAGAGTAAATCATGCACATTTAACAGTTAAAATAAATTGAGTTTATGTGGCTACAGACACTACTACTGCTGTAGTTTGGGGGCAGGTGTGTCTCCCACCACCACTCTTAAATCCAGACATCAATAAAAACTTAGAGAATACAGAAATGGCCCAATGAATTCTGAGTGTTTTGAAATTTCTGCATTTGATAACCAACTTAAATATTTTAACCCTTAATTGTTTTATTTGTATCACACTTTTTTACAAATACCTAAAGGAATAGTTAAGACTGATAGTGATACAGCTGGAGAATTGTGAAGATCAGAGCCTTGACATTAGAATTTTCTTGTTGATATGCAGCAGGATACAGTGTTGTGATGCTCAGTGGGGTGCAGTCATTTTGGAACATGTAGCAGCAAATGAGGTACCTCTGCTGCCTGCAAGGCATCGGGAGAAATGTGACAGTCCCAGAATTGCAATCTCAAACAGAGGGTGTGACTGAGTACACATAGGAGTAGGTCTGAAATTGTCTTGGGCACTCAACCCATGAGTATGGAGTGGTCAAATGAAGGTTCATGCCTGGAACAATTTTGTTAACCTTCCTCTTCAGAAGCGAGAAGAGGATGCCTTGTTTTTGTTTGAAAAATTGGCAGCTGGAGAAGCATTGTTTTTGAGGTAAAGGCTTTATTTCTAGACTCCAGTGCCAGAACTGTTTATCCATTCCTTAAGATTGTTTAGGCACAATGCCTAGGGAAGGCTAAGAACAGAAATCAAAACAAGATATCTCTTAATCTCTTTCTCACAAACCAGGGGTCTGGTTGCCGACGCTCAGTGATTTCCGGCACTTCCTTTCTTTCATGCAGTGACCCTTGTCTTTCCTTCCACAGCATGGCTCCATGCTGCAGGGAAGGGTAGGAACTGCATTTCTGCTGCCTTACTGATTCTGCTGTGCTTAAATAGGAAATATGAACCTTTATCTGAAGGCAGATCAAATCTTTCATGGTCTAAAGAAGTCCCATAAAGCACTGACCTGGTTGGTACGACTGAACCAACAACCTTCCCTGCATTTCTTATGCAGATCTCTTCCTTAATAAGTGTCATCAGCAGCTCTTAATTCTGCTTGTAGAAAACCTCCCGAACAACATTTAGAAAGCTACCTTATAGAGCTAATTTTGAGGCTCCTTCTTGGGCTCTGATAACACAGAATCACAAGAGGTTGGAAGGGACCTTTTGTCTAACCCTCCTGCTCAAGCAAGGTCACCAAGAGCAGGCTTCTCAGACACTGTCTGTAACATGGGCACAGGTTTATTAAGGTGATGACAGTTCTGTCTTCATATAGAAACAGAACTGTTTAAATTTTACCAGAAAAAGATACCATTTTTATGAGGAGTCATTCAGGGTTTTGGGGGATTAAATTTTTAGCCTTAGATAGGTGCTCAGGGGCTGTCTGATCACAGCCTCACTTTTGGTGCATGGCACTAGTGTATGTGATTGTTCAGATTAGACATAATAGATATGCAGAATTTTAATGTCTGTGAACCCTAAGGGGTATTCTGTAGGCTGGAAACAATTCAGTCTAACAGGGAGGGGACCCTACTGGTATCAGTTTATCAGATGCCACATGCATTGCAGCCTGTAGAGAAGGATTTAGTCCCTTCAATCAGGTACACAGACATTCTGCTAGGAAGGCTACACTGGTATGGACTGAAACAACAAATGAAGGTACACTTTTGGAATATTCCTATATTAAATGGCTGCCCAGGGAAAGGGAAGATGGGACTTGTTGTGAATATTACCCTGAAGCACAGTGGAGGATTTAATGGATGCTTTTCTTTCACCCTGGGAGAAGTCCAACACTGTTCATGTATTTTTTTCCTGCTGTACAGATTCCTATAATCTTAGTTCTTTGGATGCTAGCCCATTCAGCACTTCTCTTGCTTTAAAGATGGCCTGTCTAGTGTTTATTTTGCCTTTCAACAGCACAAGTTTAAAATTTAGAAAAGATTGGGTAGCAGGAGTAGCAAATACAGTGATTACCTAAAGTGCAAAAGTTGAAGTTGCCTGGACCTTGTAATTTAGCCATTTCCAAGGTAGTTAGATAAGAAACCCTGTAAAGCACTGCTGGACTTTGAGTACAATATTATTTTTTGTTAGCTGTGATTTCAACTTGTGGCACTTGTGGCAATCATTTCAGCATACTCATTTCTGAACATGTACTCCTTGTAATGCAGTCAATAGGAGAAGCAGCTGATAATTTTCCACCATGAATGAATACTCCATCCTACTTGGTAGATGTTTCCCCCTTGCAAGTTCAATAAATATTTATGCCAGCCCTGCTGTCAAGTAGCAGTCTCAGTAACAGACAGTTGCTAAATTAAGATACTTTCCTTGGCAGTAATGGAAAGCTAATAATGCAATTACCATATGCAAGCCTTGGAGAAGATTTAGCTTATAATTATCATAAGAGGTTGAGCTGCAAGTCCAAGAATAATGAAACACAGGGGCAGGCTGTGTTACCACCAGGTGGGTAGAGGTAACACTGAGAAAACATAAAGAAATCAGGTTCCCTTCCTTTGTAGTGCTGTTTCACAGGGGCAGCTGCAAGTGAACTTCAAGCAAAGCAGGGAAGTGGGGGACAGTGCTGCAGACTGTGACCTGCTCACAGAGGTGTTCCTCCATCAGTGTGTCCTGGCAGCTGTAGGCACAGGTCCCAGCACAGACAGATGTGTGCTAGTAGGCAAGAAGTTCAAGAAAACTGCTAAAAATTCAACCAGACATATTTTTTCCTTCCATTCATCCCTCAGCTTCTCTGTCTTTACTGTTGCATCCCCAGTAGAACGGGCAGATGGAGAATTACAGCTGCTTTTTGCAGCTACAGTTCAGGAAAGAGACCTTGGAATCATCATTGGCAGATCTCTGAAATCATTGTCTCTATGTGCAGCAGCAGCTAAAATAGCCAGCAAAATATTGGACATCAGCAGAAAGGGCATTGAGAACAAGACAGACATCAGCATTTTGCAGTGATATAAAACCTTAGTGCACTTCCATCTTCAGTGCTGTGTGCAGTTCTAGTGTCTACATCTCAAGAAGAAAACGGTGGAGTTAGAGAAGCTGCAGAGAAGGACAAAAAAAATTAAGATTGTGGGACAAGGCTTTCTGCAAAACCCAGGAGTTTCCATGGAGGGAAGGGATAGAGGAAATACAGAACCATTTTTCACCAAATTTTACATGTCTGTATTTAGGCTGGGCTCTACAAAACCTGTAGATCAGTAACAAATAAAGAAAGCACTTCTACAAACACTTGGCTTGCAGTCTTCACAGAACAGTATCTCACCAAATTGCTGAGGTTGGAAGGGGCCTCTAGAGATCATCCAGCCCAACCTCCCAGCTGAGAGCAGGGTCAGCTAGCGCCAGATTCTCAGGGCTCTGTCCATAGGTGTTGATTATCTCCATGGAGTCCACAAATTGTCTGGGCAATATGGGCCAGTGCTTGATCACCCTCTTACTAAAAACCATTTTTCTTATGCCTAAATGTAATTTCTCTTGTTTCAGTTTGTGCCATTGCCTCTTGCCCTGTCACTGGGCACCACTGAGAAGAGTCTGGCTCCACCATCTTTGTTTAGCATTATCAGGTATTTTTTCATGGGGAAGGTCCACCCAAAAACCTTCTCTTCAATAGGTTGATGGTCCCAGGTCCATCAGCCTCTCCTCGTGTGCTCCAGCCTCAGTCATCTGCACGATCCTTGGCTCCACTTGTTACAGTATGTCCATGTCCCTGTTGCACAGGTAGCCCAGAATGGGACACATCACTCCAGGTGTGTCTCACCAGTGCTGAGCTGAGGGGAAGGACAGCCACTTTGAACTTGCTGGCAGTGTTATTCTTAATGCAGCCCTGGAAGCTGTTGCTGCAAGGGTACAGTTCTGGCTTATGTTCAATTTAGTGTTACCAGGATCCCCAGGTCTTTTCCTGACAAGATGTTTTCCAGCTGAGTGTCCCCCAGTATACACTGGTGCCTCTTTCTCCAGGCACAGAATCTTGCACTTTCTGCCTGTCAAGGTGCCTCTAAATGGCAGCACAGCCATCTGGTGTATCAACCACTCCTCACAGCTTTATCATCTGCAAAACTGCTGAGAGTGCACTACCCAGGTCTCTAATAAATATATTAAACAATATTGGCACTAGCATTGATCCCTGGGTACATAGCTGGTGTACAACAGCTGGACACTGCGCTGTTTGCAGGAGATGGTGGAGGTAGACAAGGATCAGCAGATCCCTAAGGTTCCTGCAAAAAAAGAATTGGACAAATTAATGGACAACAGGTCCTTAAGCAGATATTAAAAGTAAACATCATGATGTGCCTTCTAGCATCCTTAGTCCAGCAATTATGCATACTGGGAAGAGGATTGCATTGCAGAGGCTGGCCAGCCTTTGGAAGAAACTCTGACAGTGTGAGAGGTAATACTGGTTTGCATAGATCATTAGTCTGGCTCAATATAATATTTCTTTTTCCATTGTTGAAAGCCCATTGTTGCATTAACTGTGAGACCAAGTGCTTTCTTCTCTTTTTCTCCCCAACCATTTCTCCTCAGCCTCACTGATTTCAGATTTCACTGGTTCTTTGACACCTGTCTGGCACTAGTAGCACAGCTGCATATAACCTTCTAGACCAAGTAAGCTCTCTTCTCACACAGCTGATGAACTGAGACATCCTGGCATACTCACTGGCCACTCTACACTCTGCCTGTAAAGAAAGGTAGTTTTGTCCTAGGACAAGCTATTCCAGAATCTTTCTGTGTTTTTGGAAAGAAACATAATGCTGGAAATATATGTCTTCCCTGTTGTTATGACCTGCCCCTGAAGGTGAGGTAACTGAGGTTCTTGTTCATAGATCTCTTGGGGTAGATTAGAGTGAAATGACACCGAATAACTGGTGTTTATAAATATATGTAAATGGCAGGCTTATTTTAAAACAACTTTGTTGCAATGGAAAGGAGATATGTAACCAATTTGCTTTTATTATCTATAGTAATATAGCAGTATGACAGGATAAAGATCACTTAAGAAAATATACAAGGAAAGGGAAGAAAGAGAAAGAAAAAATAAGAGTAGATCGTGGAGAGGGAAGATATCACCACCTGTGGATGCAATAATGAGACCTGATGTTGCAATTTCAATGTCTGTTTGTCAAAGTGATGGTCACAGTCTTGATCCATTGGGGGTGGGGGAAGCCCACAAAACAAAGAGTTCAGTGAGGTAATATACCTTCAGGTTCAGGGGGAATGCCCAGGTTACACCCCTGGAGGGGAGTTTTACACTGTCTGGGGCAAGACTGTGGGTCATGTGCAGTCCTTTGGTGGAAGGCCCCAGAAATGAGTCTGGGGGTGCTTTGGGCGTTGTTGGCAGTCACAGATGTGGCTGAAGATAACTCGGGGTGGTCTTGGTTTGACCAGTGACATGTAAGAGCAGTTGCTTCCTTCCACACAGTTTACCATGGTGGGAGTTTTTGTTCAGATGTGATTACAAGGATGTGCTAACCAGAGCTTGCCTCTGCCAGGCTTGGAATCAGCTGCCTCCTGTTGCAAATTCCTTGTCTCCTACTGTGGCCTGGACAGTGCTTGAGACAGGCAACTGTGCCCTTTAATTGTGCTCTTTAACTCCTTACACCTATTCTGTGAGGATTTTGAATGGGGAGGCTGTGCCTGAGGACACTGAAACATGACAGTGCTGTGAAAGGTCACACCACGTGGTGGTGGGGATAGGACATTGCCAGATGTGGAGAATGATACATTGAAGAACAGCTGCCCCAATATGGGGGCATTCTGGAGGGTCCCAGAAAAGCCACTTTAATGTTTATCAGCTGGGGTACTTATCATGCTGCATGCCCTGCTGGGCAGAGTAGCCCGTCAAGCAATCTGACATTAAAAGCTTGGAAATAAACACATACATTTTACCAATAAGAACTTTTTTTGCCTTAATTGGGCTAGGATTAGTCATGCTGAGAAAGGCAGTGTTACAGAGTTAAAAAGTCAGTGGTGTATAAGTGCACACATGCAAACACACACATAGGCACCCACTCTCTGCCACACAGACACACATGTGCACACACAGCAGCACTTCCCAAGAAGCTGCCTATGGTTTGCTGCATTTCCAAGGCTGCAGGAGTGAAACTCAGGCCATGCTAGAGGTGGTTCCATTGGTTGATACTAAAAAGTTAGCACTTGGCAGATAAATGTGGCAGATGAAAGATCACTTCCCCTTACTCCCACACATATGCTTGAAACGGGAGTAATTTGAAATATACAGCAAAATGTTGATTTTTAAATGTTACAGACTGTGGAAAAAAAAGGGATTATTTATTTCTTCTGTATTACTGTGAGTGCTTAGCTCTCGATTCTTTTAAGCTCCTTCTCCCCAAAGTAAGAAAAAAATCCTGTCTAGTAATTTATGGTGCCAGTCTAATGCTCAGAATCATTATATTTTTGAAATGGTGTTTATTGCCTCTTGAAGGAGCAAAATCCTATCTTAAATGTATGATTTTTTTATAGATATATTGTTTCTTTTTGAGGAAACTGGCCATTTGAACAACATTAACATATTTGATTTGAATGTAAGTTCCTCAGACTTAACAGGGAAGCTGAGTCCTGTTAGTCTTTTGACCACTGGAGGTAAAATGTTTTTTAAAGTGAAAGGAATTGAACAACTTATGCATTAGCCCTATATTGCAAGGTGCTGTGAGCACTGTACCATGCCCAATACAGTACATTGAATCCTGCTGAAAACTATGTGTTCCAAGCCATGTTTTGTTGTTTTCTTGGGGTTTTTTTTGCGGTGTTACAGAAACCACAGACGTACAAGGGTGTCAGGAGCCAAAATCCAGTGGGTCTTTGAAAAGATTATCCACAATAAGTGATACTTTCACAACAACCTGTGCAGGGTGACTGTACAAGACATAACATATTCAGCAGCACTGTGAAAGGATCACTCACCATCTGGCACAACTCCCTTTTGGATGGACAGGACATCTCAGAACATCTGGCAAAGATTCACAGGGCACCTTGATGCCTTTAACTGCTCAAGATCCTCCCTTCTCATGGCAGGCAGAGCCTGCAGGGTTGAGGGTACTGGAAATGAGGCCCCAGCAAAACCTGTCCCAGTTCTCAGGACCCCCTGGCTATGTTGTGCCTCTGTTGCTGTCTCCTTTCCTTGTCTTTAGGTCTGCAGCTTCTTTCTGTAATCTTTTATTGTCATTCTGTTTATAGGGAAACCAGGACCCCAAAACCTCCCAGGAAGAGATGTGCTCAGCCCTGCTTTGCCTTCCTGATGAGATCAGTGGGAGCAGAAACTCTTGGGTTTGTATATGGGGTAAGGGTTCAACTTATCCTAATGTAAGATAGCTGCTCCACAGCCAGGCTGGCTGTGATATTCACAAGGGTTCAGCCAACCCAAATGGTGTCTTTCCCCAAAATAGAAAAAAATATGTGGTAGTGTGGAATAGTCCAAGCTCTGCTTTTCTTTGTCCTTGAAAAGGAGAAAACAGCTTCTTTATCTACAGCAGTCTTCTTACTAAAACACCATGCTGAAGAAATTTGAAGGGCTATATTCTAGAAATTCTCTTTGAGTTCATAGTCTCAAAGGTTGTATGTGAAATTATTTGTGCTGTATGGAAATAGATAAAAACAGATTGTTCCCTCTTCTGTATTTATTACAAATCCACTATTTATTTAAAAATATGTTAAGGGACTCTTGCTGTATAACAAATTGTTACATTGGGGTATACAGCAGAATGTGATTCCCCATTCACAAAGACAGTTTTCTGCTCTCCTAGCTATTTTTATTTCATTTGTAATCTGTGCTAAAGCATCTGTGAATATGATATCTCATCCCAGACAGAAGAATTCTTAATATGGAGAGAATGGAAATTACTGAACATTTCACTTTAGCATCCATTTACTAAACAAAATAACTTCTTGGAGAGGAAGGGGAGAGGAAGAAGGAGGCGGGGGATAGGGTGCATTTTGTAGCTCTGAATTTCTATTTCAAGTGAAAGGAAAACATTTAACCAAATGTCTCATTAATGAGAGCCTAAAGAACAGACTGAACTTCTAAACATTTCTTATTTGCAGCACTGAAAAAGTCCAAAGACTTTGATTAAGCTTTTCATATCTAGAACGACATTCTTCCCACATGCCCTCCTACCAGCACCCTAAATTTGCAGGCAACTTCAAATACCTTTAAATATGAATGTTGAAGGACCTTTTTGCCGACTGCATCCTCTTTGCAAGTTGCTGGCAAATCTGTCAGAATTTTGTCTTCTGCCAACAATGAGGATAAAATATATATATCAGTCACCCGAAAGTTAAAAAGCTGCAGCTTTCAGACTTTCATTCACAATATACACATTCAAGAAAAACAAGGTCTGTGTATATGTCTAGCAAATACCTCATAGAACTATTAGCCAGAGAGCAAAACTGAATTGATCTAGCTGTTATCAGACTTTCAAAATTTGATCCATCACATGCATTCTAGCTAAGATTAAAAGGAAAACAAACAAAGACTTCCAAAACTTCATGTTCTTTTAGACACAGAATAGCTTTCCCCCTGCATTTTTATATTTTAATCAGCTTCATGCAGTATGTTCAATCCTCCATGAAGGCAATTCAATTCCCAGAGCCAACAGCTTTGTTATTTTTTTTTGCTGACTTAAAAAAGAAATCACTTCCAAGTGGTGGCAGAAAGGGATTGAAAAACTAGAACTTATTTATTTAAGATGTCCCAGCACACATAAGACCTTTAGATTGTTTCTTAAGTGGCATAGGGAGTTACAGCTGGGGTAGTCTGTTGAGGCAGTTTCTCTGTACAGAAGGTAAGTAATTCATGAGGCTCCTTGTTTCTGCTAGCTAATGGCCATACAGTACCACAGTATAAATCAGTTACTTGGATTTCCAAAACACAGAGTTAAATGTGTCTCAGTTATAAAAGCATCAATCCTTCATTTTAAAAGATTCTTCCAAAGGCACATGACACCTTAGATATTGATCTACTATATCCTCCATGTTATTGTGTCCAAGTCTGTAGAAATTAAAATCCAGATACATACTACCTGACCCACAGAGGGGTTCTAAGCAGCAGATGAACCCTTTCCTATTGGAGAAGCACCTAAGTCTGGCTCCATATTTTCTCCAGTGTCTCATCTCCTGGCTCAGCATAACTCTGCTTTCCTGTTTGTGAGAAGAAGTGTCTTGGTATGATGGCCACACGCCAGCTGACAAGGTGGCAGTTTGTCCAAGAAGGAATAATCAGCTCCCTAATTTATTCTGCCATTGAACATTTGTGATGTACAGAATCATAGAACAGCTCATGTTGCAAGGGACTCATAAGGATCATCTAGTCCTGGTCCTTACAAGTCTGCCTAAAACCAAACCATAGACTGTCATCCAGATGTCTCTGGTCCTTTTGCAGTGGAATGTTGCTTGAACCTCTCTTGTTTGAGATGCTTTCTTTCACACATTCTCACTTCAGGCAGGTCTGTGCTCCTTGAGGTTACAGCTGTTTTCAACTGTGCAGTTACTATCCCAATGCAATGACTCATTTTATTCCCTGTGGCTTTTCAAAATCCTGGCAAATACCAGCCTGAAAACAGCTCACATCTGCCCGTCTGTTCAGGGCAAGAAATCAACTTTTTGTTTTCCCTTATAAATAGCACAGTTCTACTATAATGTCTCTAGGTCCTATATTAACATGTCTGCCTCAGAAAAGACACATGCTTAAGACACAACTAGGACCTAAATCACCAATTAAGATTAATTGGATTAAGCTGCAGTATATACTATCCAGGAGGATGTATTCTCCTCCGTGTAACAGACTGGGCATTTCTTAATTGTAGTGGCTAGTGTGTACAGGCAGGTAGATCTCCAGCCTTAGAGAACTCATATGTTTAAAACTGGATTTCCAGACCTACTTTTTACAGAGACAACCTACTAAACATTTCTATGCTGATTAATTGAAATGCCTCTTTTAAATATTTTTTTATTCCTTTGGTATTATCCATTTGTGCAAGACCATGAGTGTCTTTCTCAGACTACTCTTGTAATCAGCGAATGAAAAGGGGAACACTGGGTCATTAAAGGGAGTAGCTGTTGGCATGTGCAACAATGCAAAATAATTATTTTTATGTATTATAATCACCACCATTCTATAAGGAGCAAAAAATGTCTAGTGCAGTTCAGAGACATTGAAGAACCGCCCCCCAACTAAAAAAAAATCAAAATGAACGTTGTTCTGCAAAAGCATCTGAGAGTGAAGCCTGTGGAATAAACAACCTGATTACAGTTCTCAAGTAAAATGGAGAGTTTCTCTAAAGAAACTGAGCATTGTCATTGCAGTTAATATCTGCTTTAGAAGCATTTAATGAAGCCAAGTGTACTTTGCCTAGTATTTTATAATGGTAGTAATATTGCCTGTGCATATGTATATATTTTAAAACAGTTCTTTTAGAAGTCATTGACAATTTAGTCCCACTGACTGCAAAGGGAAGGTGGGGATAAACCTTAGGATTTGCCTTGGTCAAGGCAAATGATCAGGGCTTGTGACCACATAAATATAAAAATTTAAGCAGTAAATTGGGTAGTTTTTACAAAAATCTTTAAAAAAAACCCTTTGAATGTTATGGCTGCTACCACATGACACTTATTACAAAAACAGCTGAAACAGCTTGCAGTTTTGAGGTATGATAGGAGCAATTCTAACAGCTATATATTGTTTTGAGAAAAAAAAACCTTAAAGTACAACTTTGAAGTATTTTAATACTTATCTTTTCTTTGTGCCATCTCTTAAATAATTTTTCAAAGCTTTCTAATTGAATTTCCTCTGTTGTAAGTGTTGTAATAGCTTGGTGAAAAATAGTCTCCCTTTCTGTGTATCTGAAAGTTTGCTGTTACAAAAACAGGCTTTTTATTGTCTATCAAATCCCCTAAAAACTTATGCAACACAGTGACTAAGAATGATGTGTTTAGTGCTCAGAAGCTGTCAGGGAGGGTTCAGTGCTGAGAATAGTGGAATGACTGAACAGGGCTGAGCTGACCTAAGAGCTGCTTGCAACAGAGAGTTGTGATGCTGCTCTTGTCACTCCCTGCCTTCAGTCCCTTCCCTGCTTAGACAGGTGTTCCTCTTCCTTGTGCTGCTGCAGGTGTGCACCTGGCCCTTGGTGAGCTAATTTGGTTTCTTAAGCTGGTCCTGGTTTAGCTGAGATGGTGAGCTGAAACCCACTCCCAAGGGAACCAAATTAAGTCCAAGGCTGACACAGGCTGGGGGAGCAAAATGCTGGGGAGAAGTGAGGGCAGGGAGTGAAGTGGGTGGGATGTAGGAAGGTGCTGTATCTGAGTTTAGCCTGGCTCATTGCTGAGGTGTCAGTCACCTTTCTGTGTGAGAAGGCTGGAGCAGAAAAGACACTCAGGCACATGTTTTTCTTTACAATTCCGTTTGATCCAGCTATATAGGGAAAAAAAGCACTATATATTCAATTGCTGCAACAGAAAAAATGGTGGGGGCTAGCAAATGAGGAAGAAAGCTTGTTCTGGGAGGGCAGAGGTGCAGATCAGGTTTTGTATCCACAATGGGGAGACTCGGAATGGGATTGATCCTTCTTTCTTTTCCTCCATCATCCCTGGGCTTGTCAGGGCTCTGATGGCACTCTCCTGTTCTGCCTTCTCTGTTCCACCACGTACTGGAGGATTCACGTGTGTTGGATACAGTTGCATACTGCACCTGCTTCTGCCCCCCCTCCAAGGTGGCATTCCCATACTGACCATCAGACAGCATTTGTACTTTGTGTTTACTGCCCCGGGTCATCCAGAATTGTCCTGAGCCTGTATCCCCAAGGCCCCTTTTATTGTCAGATGCTTGTGGGCTCACCAGCCCTGGCTGAAAACTACAGGGTAACAGTGAGCTGTTGGATTTTCCCTGTGTTCTACTCTCTATCAATGTTTCTGCTGTTGCAAATGAGTGTAATGTGATGGGGTGAAACCTAACAAAGTAGACCAGTATCTAATCCAATGCAGAACTGAAAGCAGAAGGAATATTTCCTTTAAATTTGGTTGTTATTGAATGAAGTCCTTATTGACATTTTAAAATAAATAATATGCTGCTATATACTTGTAAATAAACATATGACAAGTTGCTGGACAACACAAAGTTGCAAATAAATAAATATTAACATTCAGAGTTCTAAAATTATTTTTGGTAGGAGACCAAAGAATATTTAGGCATCTAATTATCTTAAAATGTTTTTTAACCACCAAGACAAAAGCCTTTGGGAGCCTTTTTTGCACAATGCTTGTTTAAATGAAGATGGTAAAAGGTGTGGAAAGGGCTGTGGTCAGCACAGTTGTGGAACAAGATGTAGTAGCTGTAGAGCTCCAAGTGTGGCTTCAATGCTTATGAAATTGTGGAGTTGCTTCAGAGATGTCCAAGACGAACTATATTAAAGAACTCCAGAAGTTGGAGTCAGCTCTAGGTGTGTAAGAAGTGTATGAAGAAAGAACAGTTGTGAATCTTAAGTCATTCAGACCTTCACCTCTGGGACATCACCTTCATGCACTTAACCATCTCTTCACTGCAGAGACAGCCTAAAGTCTGAACATCTTCTGCTTTGTCTGACAAAGTGCACCCTACAATCAAATTATGCCTTATTTGCTTTAGATCCAACTTTTCTGAAGTCTACCATCAGTGATACATGAATGTTCAACTCCCTTCACTTCCCTATTCCTTCTCTACGAGCTGAAAATAAGAATTAATGAAAAATTAATTGGATTATTCACCAGGCTTTTACCTCAAGGCTTTCTCTGGAGTGAAATATTTTATTTTTTTGTTTTGGTTTTGGTTTTTTGTTTGTGGGGTTTTTTTTGGGTTTTTTTTTGTGTGTGTGTGTTTTTTATATCTGCTAGAGAACTTGGAAAAACAATTTTTTAGTGAAAGTATGTATTTTTCCATTTTGTCACTTTGTCACTTTTACATTGTCACTTTTTTTTATGAAGAAAACGATCACAGACCTGTTATGATTGCCTAATTATGCAACTTTATATCTATGACTTGTCAAGAAACAATATAAACCACTATAGATGCAAAGGTAATGTAGAAATTAAGTCTTATATGGTAAATTTTACTTCTTTTATTTGTTGCTTCTTCTCAATAGTTGTTCCAAGAATGCAGCAAGTTGAGAAGGTAGATGTTAATTTTTGTTTTTTAGGATCTCAATTCAAAGCTGAGGAGTGGAAGCAGAGAAGAAAGTAACTTGGGGATTAGTTTTTAATGTTGCTAACAACAAAGTCTGAATTCTCTTGGCCTAACTTGATCAACCCCCCTCTCCAAATCCCACTTTGGGTAGCATTCATGCTCAGGCAGTTTCCCAACAGCTTCACTGTGTAGTTCAATTGTGCCTTGTTGACTTCAGCAAGTTTTCTGAGTACCCATCACATCCTGGAGAGGATAACTTTAGGCTGTCAGCGTAAGGGAATGTGTCACTGCCTTTTAAGAGCTGAACAGGCTGTGGTGGTGTGTGTCAGGGTCACTGAAGCAACCTGCTGAAATCAGTGGCATGTGGCAGACAGTTCTATATAGCTTTTTACGCTCTGTGTCATGCTGAAGGCTCCTTAGAAATTGTAAATAATGCATAGCACCAGAGGCAATACTTGGACGAGAGTAAATATCCAAAGCAAAGGCCAGAAGGGAGAGAAAGCAAACTAAAAGAGATGTGGGAGCATTAAAAAAAAAACAAAAAAAAACCCAAAAATAAAAACCCAAACAAAATCACCTTCAGCTGAAATGCATTACCAGAGTCCTGGAGAAGTGTAAAGTAAGGATGTGATATCTAGAAGCAGGCAGATGTACTTTTTGAGAAAGATTTACAAAAGTTTACATTTCTATGCTATTTCTGGATGTGGGGCTACAAACTGCCTGCATGTAAGCTCGAATGAATTAGAGTGAAGAATAGTGTATTCTCAAGAAAAGCAAATTAATTGAAATATAGGTTCCAAATAAAACAGCAAAAGGAAGGAAAGCTCTTTGGAAGAGTCTTGTCTCACATTAACTTAGAAAATCAGGTATGAGGTCATGCTGCATTGTCAGATTTCATTATTAAGATTTGATTTTTATTGAAATCAAAGATATAAACCAATATATTGAACCTGGACTAAGGGAAATTTTAAAAAATGCTTTAAAAGGCTAGAATGCAAGAGGTAAATTCAGTAGACATTTACTAAGGGAAATTTTAAAAAATGCTTTAAAAGGCTAGAATGCAAGAGGTAAATTCAGTAGACATTGACTAAGGAAACATGAGTTAGGGTTAGGGTTATTATTAGCTAAATAAATCAGTCAAGCACTAATGAGCAAACATCTATGAAGTTGTAAAGTTATAACAAGAGCATGAAACAGGAAAGTTACATGGACACAGACATATGTCCAACACAATTGGAAAATATTAAACTAACTGCAAGACAGAGCAGTGTTTTGCAGGAGTATACAATCAGAACCAGCAAAATTAAAACAACCAGCAAGCACATTGGCAGGGCTGATGCATGTTTATCAGGCTGGAAATACAGAAAGGAGTGAAGAACAATTCTCTATAGAGGCAAGATGCAGAAGTTGATAAAGGAAAATGTACTACTTTAGTGGGGACTGGTGCAACTGCTGTGAAATATTAATGGGGAGCTAATGCTTGGGTAAATGTTATATCTGAAAATATTGTAGAATATTGGGATAAGAAACATAACTACATAAAACAAGAACCACTACAACTGAGGGCTCACAGAAAAGACCTGACTGCTGTTCAAGCATTACATGAAATTGTATGGAAAGCTATAAGAAAAAGCGGGTCTGTTTATTTACTGTGAACAATGAGCCAATGAGTCTAACAAATGGCAAATCCTTGGTTTGCTTAAAAGAGTACCTAAGGGTCAGTTGGGCATAAACAAATGTAAAGGAAATGTTGAATAGATCAGGATGTCAGGAGGTAGGGAGACAAACACACATGCTTGCAAGGAGTACATTTAAATGTTGACTTAGTTTTCTCTGAGATTGCACATTCTATTTAAAACAGAGTATGATCTGTGTTAAATTTGTATTTGCTGAACCTAGAAACCCATAGATCTTATTTGCTCAAAATGTTTGTATTAGAATCTAGATTTCAGCATGTATCAAGTCCCAAATTACTCAGCAGACTATCTGGTAGAGAATGCCAGCATCACTGCAAAGACTGATAAATGTAGGTTAAGGGCTGTGAAACAAATCCAGAAGCACTGGACTTGACAGATTTTTTCAAAAGTGAACTGCTACTGACTGAACACTCAGTGAGCAGAAAGATAAGTCTTTCATTCTATCCCAAAATGCAGTAGAAAATACTGAGCTTAGAAGGATGCAATAGAAGAGATCAGGGTATCCCATGCATAGAAGATACAGCTCAGTCTTGCTGTGGTTGCAGTGGTCTGTGTAGATGCAGTTTGTGCACACAAGGGCACTGCCTGCGTGTACAAGACTGCAGTTGGCAGGAAGATTGCTCCTTGCTCTTATGTGAGCTCCCATCTCTTGAGCAATTTGCTTTAGGAAAGGAGGGAACAGCTGCAATTTATTCCTATGAAAAGAGGAACACGAAGGAGCAAGAGAGAGTCAAAGCATCTGATAGTAGTCTGGAAATAAAGGATTTTGCTGAGCCACTAATGGACAGGACTGAAGCTGCCAGTAGATAGACATTGAGATGTTTCTCTGTATGGCAATCCAAACACCTAGAGTTCCTGAAAGCCCCTCTCTGTATGTGTAATGTAGGCAAAGTTGTTATTTCTAAAGATTATGCAGGACTGTAAACTGCCTCATGATACAATCTCCTGTGTCAGGGAAAGGGGAGCCCGAGAGTGTCACACTGAGATCTCAGCAGCTGCATGTGGCCTGAGCAGCCTCAGCCCAGGGGACAGGGCTTGTCCACAGGCAGCTGCAGCCCAGGGCAGCCACGGAGCCTGGACAGCTGCTTCTGCCTGAAAACCTCTTTCCAGCTGGCAGCTGAATAAGGTAACTTTTCTGAGAAATGCGAAACACAAAAATTCAAAATATTGCTTCTTCAATAAGGCATAACTTTAGTTATCTTGAAAGGAAGTTTCTGCTGATAATAAAGCAACACTGGAACTTGTACAAACTGCAGTAAAGCTTCAGTCTAAATCCTTTGTTATTTTTATTACTGCTGTTACTATTAGTGCCACAGTACAAATGAACAAGAAGATGTGTTTGTGTCTATATGTGTTTGCCTGTATATGTTTATCTATATTAATGCACCTTACTTTTTTTATCCCCTCAAAAGCATGCTGATAAAAGTGTAAATACGCTCTGAGAAAGAAAATCTCCCCATAGATCTATTTTGCTTTGTTACATAACTTCAACAAGGTCTTTTCTGAAACTCTTAATAACTTTACAAAATCTCCATGGACGTGTTGCTTGCAGAGGATGCTGAGGGATTGGTAACTAGGACGTGGATAGGAACTGAGCCGGTAACTTTGGGGCTGTACAATTTTCTTTGTCTGTGCAGCAAAAGGAACATTTCAGCAATTTTTCTTGCCCAGTCTGTCCTACTAGGAAATTTTGTGTGGTATTTATACACAGAGTTTTGAGTGGGCATGCCTTTTTTGTGAGTCTCTGTGGAACAATGGTAGTTCATGCCAATGCTGAGAGGAATGGTCGCAAGTAGAAGACTGCAGGATCTGTAATTGGGGATTTGAATTAAATAGGAGGAAATAGTTTTGGTGTAATTTATTTACAGCCACAAATGTTATTCAGTTCTCAAAAAATGCTCTGCCAAGTGGTCTGATTATTAAGTGTAGATATTTGAGAATGGATATTAGTAGTATTTGAGATTATGGATCTGACTACTCTGAAAGTGTTCTGCCTCAGGTATTGGATTTATTCACTTTTAATGATTACTTTTTACTTTATCACCCCACAATAATTCCCCTGACACACTTACTTAATATTATTTTAAGACATACAACATAGATCAAATATTAAGGCCTTGAATTATTTCTGAATAGCATCCAGTATTGCAGTCCTATACCTTCAAATCCAGAAATAATATGCAATCCACAATAAATAGTGCTCATGACTGAATGCTTGAAACTGATGTATGGACTTAAAACAGTCTATTCAGCATAAACAACATTTCTTTAAATGTCACTAGTTCAAGCTGTATTTTCACCTTTAAGTACAGGGAACAGCTCTGAAAACTTTATCATCTCTAAAACTGGATTTTTTTTTTTTAAAGTAGGTACATATGAAACTGTGAAACACCCATATTAGAAGCTGAGGTGATAGCCAGGCAAACTGTGCAGTACTGATGTTTGAACTGTCTGTAGACAGAACAGTCTGCAGAGCTGAAGAGCAAACATTTGCAAGGTTTTGCAAAACCATACCAGGCAAAGCATTTCATGTGGCTGAATACTACTGGGAAGAGTTTAGGTGTGTGGTTTACCTATGAAGCACTCCAAACTTCCTTTGTCTCCACAGGAGCCTAGAGAAGTCTCAGGTCACCTTTTATTCTCTTTTGGTGCATTTCTGCTCTTGTGGCATTGCTAGCAGATATCTCATCTGCTGATGAACTTCTTCATGCAACAAATCCAGCCGAGAACAAGGTGTGAAACTTCTCTAGGACTACTCCCTCCCAACCTGCTTTCTGTGAGGCCAGGTGAACATCAGTGCTAGTGCAATAGACAGGAGATAAAAACATGTCTGGGGAGAAGGAAGTGTGGTGGGCTTGGTCCACACTTCTGGGGAGCTCAAACAGTTGGGGCACCGCGGCCTCAGAAGCCACGGGTTTTCTGCCTGCTTGCTGCTGTAGCTATGAGCATCAGAGGAGCTTTGTAAGAGAATGACAAAGAATAACCATTTTTTAAGAAGGTCTTTTAACTTCAAAATGCTTTACTTCCACCTCCTTTCTGTTTTACCCATTTGTTGTGAGCCCAAAGTGGTCTAAATTTGTTGACTTAAGTTTAATGCTTTGAAGTTCTTCCTTTTAAGTACCTGCTTGGGAAGAGTTGTATTGGTTGGGGAAAACAACTGATGTCTATCCATTACGTATTTTTTGTTGGTTGGTTGGTTTTGTTTGTTTGTTTGTTGGGGTCTTTTTGGTGGGGGGGAGAGGTTTTGGGGTGGTTTTGGTTTTTTTCTTATTTTCCACAGGTAAGTATGTACTGGGGAAACTGACTGGCAGGATTATTTAGATGAATCTACCAGGTCAAGAAAATGTTAAGGCCTATACTTTAATTAGTTCCTATTGTAGAATTTGACCCTGTATCCTTACATGAAATTGCATCCTTAGGTACAGAACAAGCAAGTACTTAGGTATGATCCTTCATAGAGAATTATTTCTTAATTTGGAATCAATTATTTGATTTCCAGTTGACAAAGAATTTAGAGAGATGCTTTTTACAATATTTTAAAGATAGTCAATGTATTTTAATTCTCCCAGAAGGCTAGGAATGTCAACAATCACAGAAAATAAAATTCCAGACAAAAATAGTAAGAAATGCTAGAATTATGTGAAAATTATGAAATGGGCTGAGAGCCTTTCCACGTTGCATTTCATCCAATGCAAATTAAAATCAGTAATAAATGCAGTACCTCTGGACCATAGCTTTTGCAAAATAAATGCCAAGAGCTTCTTAACTTAAGTGGCACAGCCTTAAGATTGTGATGTTACTGAATATGCCACTAACATGGTAGAGGTTTGGTACATCTTTAAACAAGTCAGGAAAAAGAAAGCCTCTCATTTTTCTCTGTTCTAATTATCTTCGTTCCAGTGGATTAGAAAATGGAAAATGTAGAAGTCAAGCTGAAGATGGTTCAGAGCTCAATCGCCTGCCAAGTTAAGTCTGACAAATGGCAAGTGTGTGTAATTAATAGTGTCATCTTCCCCTAGACCAAAGGATGACTGCGGTAACTATAGATTATAATTGTCATCGTTGTCACATAAAATGTGCTATTATTAAGTTCAGGCTGAATTTTATTGCTGAGAATGCTCATAAATTGAATGGTCAGGCATTTAAATTGCCAAGTAGAGAGCTCTGCGGTTTGCTCTAAAGCGACTTTTTAAGTCAATGTATTTGACTTTAGACCTCTGGAAACTAGTTACATTCCTTAAAGAGATGTTAGACAGATTGTTACCTGTAAGAGAGCATCCTCTGACAGATGCACTGCATTTCGTTCATGCTTTAATTATCCTACACTCTAATTTGTAATTTTTTTTGAAAGGCAAGTACTGCATATGCTATGTTGGCAACTTAAAAATTAGGACTTATTATCTTGTTAGCGTAGCAAAGAGAATGAGTGATGATAGGTTTGAAATATGGATGAATAAAATGTAGTTGTTTAAGATGGAAAGATGAAAGGGGATGAAAAGAAAGCGATACATTCAAAGAGAGAATCTTGAGATCAAGGAGTTTCCCAGCAGGAACTGAAGTTCTTTCATTCTAGGGATAAATTTCAGGTCAGCAGTGATTTCCAGTCTTTTCCTCCTGATGACTGGATAAATCAAAATTTTCAGCAAGGCTGACTCAGACCTGTTGTGAAAATAACACCCAACCAAAATATGAAGGCTTGATGAAGTGAACAGGATCCAGGATAGGCAGGGAACTGCAGCATTCATCAAGTCCTGTTTCTTGCTATTAGAGACAAGTAGTTAATATAACATCTTGCATAAACTAATTGGCTGTATCTTAAAATTAGTTTAGGTATTTGCCTGCACTGTATAGTTATTGCTTCAAAATATGACTGTCCTAATGTTCAAAAACCACCTCTTGTCATTTTTTCTTGTTCCAGCCTTGTCCTTTTTCTTTTAGGTATGTCTTATGCCCTTCTTGTATTATCTCAACAAGTATATTTATAGGGCATGATTATGTTTTCACCCAGCTAAAGAAGACAAATATTTTGTTTTAGTGGGCATATTTGATCTTGGTCTCTTTCACACTGTAAAATATGCTGTCAGCTGGCTGGCATAAGCCAGCTCTGAACTGGGAGCCATATAACCACTTTATAGCAATACTGTATTGAAACTGCTAAGTTCTGCAACATTTTCTCTCAAGCAGGTTTTCTTTTAGATTTTTTTTTGAGATTTCTTCTCTGAGGTTGCCTTTTTTACAATTTTTATTTTTAATTACAAATATTCATTTGTTTTGTTAAATTGTATACTCTTAACTATACTAAACCATTGGTTTTTACATTATAGGTTCACTGGGAAAGTACATGGCCCCATGGGTTATTAAGTCAATTTTCCTGTTAGTGCAGGCAATATATATAGTAGAAACTGCATTCCAGGTATGCAGAACATCCACTCCTACTTCCACCATTCATACAACCACATATAATACTCAATAACTTTTTCATATGATAGCAGAAGTCCAAAAGCTAAAACCATAAAAACCCCTGGAAGAAAACAGATGAAAAAAATGTGTCACTTTTACGGTGTATCCTTGCAATGGTAAGAAATTAAGTAAATTTTTTTGTCCAGATGATCACAAAAAGTGAAACAAGAACTATAGTGCAGAAAAAATACAAACTAAGTACTCGAGTAGCAAGAGGACAATTTCTTAATTAGTGACAGAGGAGATGTTTCTGAAGTCTGTGTAAAATATATTGAGTGAAAGAATAACTGCATTGGAAGTTTGGAAGCATCCTCTTACTGCTGAACAATTGCTAATAGCTTCTTTGATTTGTGTGTTGGTAAAAGTATTCACTAGCCCAAGTGTAGCAATGTATATGCTGGTCAGGTATCAGATGAACATTGCAATCTAAGTGCCTGGGTAATAGGGGAAAATATGATTCTATGGCTTTGCTGATGTTTTGCCTGCTTTCAGTCCGAAGCAGGCTTTCAAATCAAATGGCAGTAGCACAACAGTATTTTAACGAGGCTGCTGACTGTGATTAGTTTACAAGTCAACCATATCTGTGCAAGAGGATTATTCCCCTGGCCAGTGTGTGCTCTTGTGCACTGTGCTTAGTCAAAGTGCAGTGACAGTATAATGCTTTCCAGAATGTATCAGGATGAGAAGACAAAGTAAAAGTATTAAATTGGTTCCCCAGGGCTTCCTTCTCTTTCAGATAAACCCTTCAGTGTGTTAGTGGTGGGCTTTTGTTTTAGGTTTTTTTCCCCTTAAGCACCTTCCTTGACTGGTACAAAGATAAGGAAAGCAGTGAAAAATCAGCTTCTTCATCACATTAATTGTAGATGTTAATCAAAAATTTGTTGCGAGAAGACCTGTTTAGTAGGATTGAGTGGAGTCCAGCACAAGCACACAACTAAGAATTACATGGTGGGATAAGGTCATAGGAATATTCCTAACTGCAGTATTTAAAGAGCTTTTTCAACATAAACTGATATGGATCATAAAACCTCTTGTCATTCTAGCCTAATCCAATGTTCTAAAGTTATTTACATAACCTGAACCCTGAAACCTCTTTAATGCGTCCACCAGTGTGACAAGAGTTATTGTCAGACTTCCACAAAAAGTATTGTTTGAGTAAAACAATGTTTTGCTGTCAGCTCCCACAGCTCCCACAGCTTCATTGTGGCAAGTGTAGCTGTAGGGGAAATGACTAAGATCACTGGCACAAATGGAGTTACATCTGCTGGCATTAGGGCTCAATTTGTCACTCTTGTTTTTAATCTCGGGAAGCATGCAAGAACTAAATGATGCTAATCTTTCATATGACATGAAGAGGATGATCAGAGTATATTCAGTCCCAGTACCATGGACAAGTCAGAGCTTAGCCCTGGATTCTGAAATGATCTCGAGCAAGGTTTTGAATATAAGCACATTGTTCCCCATTTTCCTACGCATTCTTAGCCCAGACTTCATTTTCTAGGCCACATCTTGGCATGATGCCTACCCAGTTTGTGGTGAAAAAATGAACTGATTTTCAGAAGGGGAAAATAGCCTTATAGTTCCTGCCTATTTTCAAGGAAATCTGTGTAGTTCCAGTCAGGCCTGTGGTATGAGTACCCACAAAAAAAGGACCAGAAAGGTGCTGCTGTCACCACCAAAAGGATGTCTTTGTGTTGCTGCTTCCATTCCTATGTCAGCATGAGGCTGCTGGTACATCCCATGAGGTTGTCACACTTGTGCTGCTGCAGTGCTGTGAGAAGGCTGCTACTGTGCCACGTCACAAGGGAATGCACAGGAGCCAGAGAAGCTTTAGGATTTCCACATATTGTAAAGCTTCTCTGTGCAGGGGATGTTTCCCTAGAGCATGGGTTCGACCCTGGGAGAGCTGTGCCATAGGGCTGTCTGGCAATGGCTGTGTAGTCAGCACACAGAACCAAATGCAACACAGTGCTACAGCCACCTTGGGCTCTGGAACAGGCTCTCCCTGCGACTTGTGAGCACACTGCTCACTGTCAGACCAGGCTGACATTGACTCAGACTGCTTAATCCTACTTAAACCTTGCTAGTATTTCTAGCTTCATTTCCTAAACTAAAAAAAAAAAAATACTATAAATACCATATATGAACTATATATGTATCTCCATCTCTCTCTTCATATATATATGTCTCAACACACACACATGCATACAGATGTATCTGCATACAGATACTCTCACACTGTATTTGGGCTGTATTCTATTGGTAGAATTCTGAAGTACCATCTCTTATTAACAGAGTAGATGGTGTCACTGTGACCTGTCATTTCCTGTCTCTGAACAGTTTGCTCTTATCCTGCCCAAACACCATGATCAATCCCAGATCGTCACTGTACAGCAGGTTCGTGTACTGCTGGAGACTGTTTTACTCCTGCCCAAATATTGAGGTCCCTAATGCCTTTTCTCAAGAGCCATCCATTACAGGTTCTTCCAATAATGTACTATGGATAGTAACACCCGTCTGACTTTGTGCTGTGGTTACTTTCCACTTTTGCTGTTGCCATCACTAATGCTTGTCTGTTAACAATGTTAATTGAGCTGATTTCATTTGCTATTTTGGGAGGTTAATTCTGTTTCCCTGGCTTCTAAAAATTGTTCTTGGATTCTTGGGGATTTAGGAGTTTGGAGACTGCTCAATGACTTCATATCTAAAAGCCTGAAGGGGAGGGGCTGATATGTTTTGAAAAGTCTGGGTGTTTCTGTCATCATCTCTACATGTAGGAATTGGCACAACAGTTTTTAGTGTAGAAAGAGATCCTGGAAGAATAGAAATTAAGATGTGGAGAGAAACAGTATCATTGAACCCACCCTTTGAAGTGGGAGAGTTGGAGGGGTAAGGCTGTTACCTGTGGATAATGAATAGGCTGTATCCAGATAAATGTATTCTGGTTTATTTTGCAGAATATAGCAGAAGGATGTTGTGTATCTATTTATGGGTTGAATGGTATTTATTGAATACACTCATCCAAGCTGTACAAAAATGTTTCAAAAATTGTAATATGTAGCTCCCTGAATAAAATAAAAGTTCAATGAATATGTAGCATGAATTATGCCGTACTGTGAAACTAAGGTATAGGTAAATAAAAAAGGGCTGAGAAATATCTTTAGGGGATCCCCTTGAAAAGTGTTCCTTCTTCATCACTTGGTGGTAGAATATCATGGATAATCCTGTATTTAGATAAATGGAAATGGCAGACTGAGCAATGATTTGCTCTCCATTTAAAAATGATAATAGTATTAAGTACTCTGTGCTTTGAGATTATTAAGTATAACCTGTCTTCTCCTTCCTGGATGAGTGGACTAACAACTAGGACTCTCTCTGCTGCTTATGAAAGCACGGTAATTATTCTGTGTTAGATGAAGCACCCTCCAGAGGAAGGAGTGTGAGCGCCTCACTACAGAATGAAAACACATATCTGAGTGATAAGGGATTTTTTTTCCTTTGGCTAAAGGAGAGATCTGAACCCAGATCACCATCAGTTAGGGAAATAGCCAGTATAAGAGACCTTGGTCAGGAACAGAAGATTCAAATCAATCTTTGTTCAAAGTGAAAAAAAATTGCTTCATGCTCTCTTTTTATTTTTTTTTTCCCAAATATGAGGGAAGACAGAAAAGAATATCAGGAGATTAATTCAATTCATCCTTCTCTTTAGCAGTATCCCATTTTTTTCTTATGTGCCTTTACTCGGGTATTGTTCCAGTACTAATCTGCCTTCCCCAGGACATCTTGCACAGAAGTGTAAACCATTCCAATCTTCTGGCAAGTCCTGACACGAGCTTCCCATGAAGAAACTGTTGTGCCCCAGAGGAGACAGAGAGGACAGGAACACTTTCTGGAAGCATGTAAAAAGGGGAAGCAGGGGCCAGTGGTCTGGAGGGACTGAACTCTTGCAGCTGAGCCAGCAACACCTCTGCAGCTCCATTCATCGCAGAGAGAGATCCCAACTGTAGAGCTTAATTGTTTTGTTTTCCTGGGTTTGTCATGCCAGTTGTCAGAATAATTTCTTTGTGCATGGCTGAATTGGACATATGTACACAGTGCCAGCTTAGTCTTCTGATATCCTGAGGGGGTCTTTCCTACTGGAAATTATTTTCCATTGAACAGAGGGTGGCTGGAAGATTGGTCCTTATTTGTCCATATGGTAGCTGTTGTTCTCTTCCAGTGTGAAAGTCTGATGAGGATATTAGACACAGTTGCTCTATACATGCCTAAAAGTATTTTGTTCCCTGTGGTTTTCCTATCACTGACTGTTGGAGTGTTATATTCATTGAGAATAATGAACTCTGGTAGAAGAAAAGGCTTTAAATACATGAAGCAGATTGTACACTGCTCACACGTGTCAAGGTCTGGATGGCATTTCAGACCCTTGCTTGGTATATTGTTCCTTTATTTAAATAAGACTGGAATACTGGGGCCCTGAATGAGCAGTCATGAGATGCAAAAATGTCTTTATATATGTTCTAGAAAGACTGGGCCTCAGGATACAAAATTTTTTGGGGATAATTTTTGTCATGTTTTGTTTTTTTTTCTTCTGTTTGGAATCCTTATGGAAAACTATTTTTGTGAAGGATTACTGTTTTTTTCCTTTTCAAAGCTTGTCTTAAATGAACTGGCAAGAGATTTACATTTCTCTTCATGACTATAGGATACTGGAATTTAAAGAATGAATGAAAAATTGTCACAGATTTATTTAAGAGCAGTGAAGTGTTGCTGTCTTAATATAGCCTGTCAGCAGATTTCAAAAGGAGAAAGATAGGGAGCTATGTGATCACTGGGTTGTTTGTGTAAACTGGAGACTTTCAGCATGAGGGAAATGGTTTAGGATTTTATACTGGAAAACTAACTGATGCTGCTTCAACAAAAAAGGGCAAATGAAAATTGTAGATGTGAAAACACAACTTTTGGAGACTCTATTTCTTTTTTTGCCAAGCCCAGATTTCTTTTCAGTCCTTAAACAGTTGACTATTTTTTGAGCCTTCTGAATCCCACTCAATTCCCATGAGTCAAGAAATTGTTTTCTCTGTATCACATTGTACCATAGGCTTTGTTTCTTATTCTTTCTGTGCTTTGTCTCTATTTTTTCATGTCTTCACTTCTTTGCTGCATTCTCAGTGTGGTTGTTCTTTTGCCTCTTTTCATGAAGTTTGTTTTTTAAATCAGTTTGTTTGATTCCCACAGTGGGCCAGACACTAGATGTCTCTTCAAAGTAAATCCTGTTCTGTGTTATTTTAGCAAGATGCTAAAGCTTGACATTGGTGGAAAACATTTTGTTCACTGTAAGAGACAAAGATACTATAGGGTTTTGGGAATGTGTGAGAATGTAATTTAAAGCTGTTTCCTATGCTTTATTTGGGAAGGTTCAATTAAGGAAGCACCAACAATCAGAATTTTGACATCTCATAATTTTTCTTTATTTTACAGTCTTTGCAATCTTAATGTTTCCTTAAATTGAAGTTTGTTTTTTGTGAGGATGTTATAATCTCACATACAGTGCATACAGGCAGAAAATATGCAGTGTGGAATTATCAGCAAAGAAACTCAAGCATCAAATCTTCAGGTTCTTTAAAGAGAAAAAAAAGGTTTCCAAAGAAAAACAAGATCATGTAAAGATTTAATACATCTCAAAGCTAGCACAATTTGGTTTGATACATGACCCTTTTATTTTGCTGCCTTAAAATGTCTCCCTCCTGCCAAAACTATTTGTTACTTTCTTCCTTGGGGAAATATGCAAAGACATGCAGTTATGCTCAGGCCCCTGCACTGGAAGGTTTTTATTTCAATCCTATCAGCCTCTATTCTCGCCAATCATTTTTCTTTTGTTCTCAGTATCCATTCTTTCCAGTAATTCACTTGAGCTACAATATCTGAGAAAGACTGAGCACCACTGTAATTTAAAGGAAAAGATCTTTTCAGGCTGATTTGGTTTCAAGCAGCTTTTTGTGAGAGAGATTGGTTTGCAGCCTCCAGGCAATTAAATGCTCTGACTGAAGATATTTTATCACCAATTATTCCATACAGAAACTACTTTTATTTTTTGGAAGAAGACATCAAAAACTAGCAATGAACATTGACTATAGCTTCTTGGTGGATGACAATATAAAACCCAGCTAGGTAGGCACCCAGCCTTTGCTTGCAGCAGCTGTGATGAGAAGGAGGCAGGCTGTAATGGGAGTGACAGAAATCTGGGGTGAAACACTCACTGGACTGAAATCTTTAAAGTCAGTGCCATTAGCTTTAGCAGGGCCAAGATTTCTGCCCACACAAATATCCACCTGACTGTGTGGAAGTAGCACACCCTTAATTATGGCTATAGAGCAGAGGAACCACCGTGTGTACAGAAGACTTGACAAAAGCTTGGCAGCTGGGACTGGCAAAGAATTTTTGCTAGATAAGCAGCCTCAACTGCAGCAGGTCCAAGCACCTTCAACTGCAGTGAATTTTCTATCAGCCTTTTCAAAACTGTCATTTTGGAAAATCACATGAATGCCTCAGTGGAAGAGGATTAGAAAAGATGCAAGTGATGGGTTTGTGTTCATGATTAACTTTTGACTAGTCTTGATGAAAATTTCTAGTTAAAAAGCAATCTGCATTTTTCCTATGGCTGCCCTGCTCTACCTAAAGAGGGAATACCAGTTTCCAGCAGGGAAATTCTCTTCTCTCCCTAACATTGGGAGGTAGAGAAGAGAATTATTGTATATTGCTTTTTTGTATTGAATTATTGTATATTGTATATTGCTTTAATATATGCCTACCATGAAATCAAGAGTGATCTGATCTGATTTGATATCAGTTTGGTAGATTAGGATTTGGTAGATCTGAATGAAATCTGTTGACCTTTTAAGTGGGTAATGCACAAGATCACGTGCTGAAGATCTCAGAGTGCAAAGACAAGGACATTTTTGGCCAATGGATTATGGGCAGAATCCGCATCATGTATATTGGGACAGATATTAAACTATAATTAACATCTTTTATGGAATTTGTAAAATCTCATCCCATGCTGGGATGAGAATGACTTCCAGTTGTCACCACAATGAGTGTGCCCTTGTGATGAGTGCTTTCAGCTCTAGATGGGAGCAAGAAAGAGTAATGATCCTGGATGTTATTTTAATGTCAAAAGCTTATAAAAGAGTAATCATTACACTGTGACAGGAAAAACAGTCCACAAAGGACAAAAAAGAGTCAGGACAAAACCTTATCTGAAGGAAAGGGTGCGAGCAATAGCTCCTTGGTTCTTTTTCTTTCTAAGTCTATCCCATGGAAAGGAGGAGAATGAGGGAAGATTTCTTCATAAATCTTGACCCTCTGGGAAGACAAACATGGAAAATCTTGAAGGTGACAGCAGACGTTTGAGTTTTCCTTCCTAACACCTCAAGATTTCTGAAACATGATGTTTCACTGTTTCTCACTTTCTTTGTCATTCAAATTAGTACAGAGGTTGTGTAAAACGGTAGCTCTGGCACTACCTTGTGTGAATAAGGGATAGGATACAAGTAAGTGGGCAGTAGGTTGGCAGCAAACTGTCTCCATCCAGTTTTGCCACCTGGGCATCTCCCCTCAGACTCAGATTGACTCAAATTGCAGATGTGGTCACCCAGTGGTGTGAATCCTCTCGGTGTGGGCAGAACCACAGCCTGCACTAGGCTGGGTTTCCTCTGAGGGGACGGTTCAGCTAAGTCTGGAGAGAAGCCTGGATGTGAACCCTCATGTTCACCATGCCAGTGGAGGCTCTGACATCTCTGCAACGTGTTTGGAGGGCCCCAGGCAAGCTGTGATGTATGAATGTAATGTGTGATAAAACCAAGGCTGCCCAAAGAATGCTGATACATCTCTGCCTAACTGCAATTTGGTTAAATGTACAGAGCAAGTCTAGGTAGAACTAGACAAAATTTTTTCAATGGAAAAAGTTTTTATCCAAAAGAGCAGTTTCTTTGAATTCTGGAGATTTTTCATTTTAACAGTTCTCAGTGAAAAAACCTTCAAGTGTTTTGTTTGGATAATCTTTAAATCTCTTTTATATTTCTCTCTTTAACCATAAATCTAGGAATACATAGATATATCACTTTAGAATGTTCTGACAGTTTTGAAAGAAAATGCTGTGATTCTTTTTTGAAATGGTTCTTTGAGGGGACAGAGGAAATTTGCACCTCCCACAAATATCTAAATTTAAACTTTTGCATTCAGATCTGGGACAAAAACAAATACTGAAATGTCAGAATTTTATACATGATAGGAATTCTTTTTTCCCCCTAGTACATTCTGCTTAGATTACACTGCACAGCATGTGCCTTCCTTCCCTAGTCTGCTTTTGTGTTCAAAAAATCAATTTGAACAGTCTGAACAGAGATGTGCTGCTAGCCCCAGCCTAAAGGGGTTCAGAGAACCCATCACTCAGCCCACAGGGCTTGAGTTACAAATTGATACCTGAGTTCAGCAATGGGAGAGAGTTGGAAAATCAAAGCAGAAAAAAAGAAAATAAATCCACATTGATTTCTCCCTCTTTTTTTTTTTTTTAAAGTCTTTTTAATTTCATAACTGACTTTCCTTTCTCCATTTCCTTTTGTGCATGTAAAACAAGACAGATAAGATACCACCCTGTCCCAACAGCTGCTGTTTGGCAATGTTGCAACTGATCTTTTTCTACATGTTGCAAAACCCTTCAGCTGCGTTGACCAAAGGACTGATGTCTTATGTTTGATCTTAAAGAGGACTTAAAGACAGGTTCATGCTGCTGGAACTTCAGTCAGCTCCCAAATTAGGGGGATTTTAGGACTCCTGTGCATACAAAGCAACCTTTTCTGTAAATATTTACGGAGCCTTAAGGCTTGCATTGCAGTTCAGACAAATATTCTCATTTTAATTTTGCTGTCTCCTTGCTCATAAGGTAAGAAGAGAATCAAATGCTAAGGAGGAGGCCATTTAGCATTTTGCCCCTCTTTGGGATCCAGAAACAGGAAGCACTTTTCTATTCTCACTGTGCATCTATCCTTCCTTGCACAGTGTGGGAAAATTCCTTGCTGTAACCAGAATTTGGACTGGTGTCCACCAGTGCTTCAGCACTGAACTTGGAAGGAAGTTTCCCTGAAGAGGAACTATTAGCTACAGTTGGGTGTGGAACTGACTGTTCCCATTTGTGTGGAACCCGACCAAATACCAACAAGAAATTTACTTTAATGCTTTCTGTCTTAACAGAGGTCATCTCTTGAACTTACTTTTAAAATATAGCTTTTTGGGTCTGGCTTTCTACTGCCATCTAAAGAGAAATCAAGTCTCAGTAGGTGGCTAAAAGTGACTGCATGCTAATTACAGTTGACTAATTAGTGTGAACACAACTAACGTGCACACGAAAAGGAGAGGGGTTAATTTTAGCCAGTGATATATGTTGATTCTGGGAGATTAGAGCTGGAAAGGCTGGGATTCATGACTTTGAACAGTAACTGTACTTTGGTTAGTACCACCAGCCCGAAGTTCAGCAAGGAAATAGCTTTCTATCATTCACAGAGAGAGTTTGCCTTCCTGGACAACTGAACCTGCTTTCAGTTCCAGTGGGGTTTTGTTTGATTGCTTGTTTTTATTTTGGGGTGTTGTTTTTCTTATGATCATGTACAAGTTAGTACTGAAAGCCAGACTTACCTAAGCAAACTAGAAGGAAAAAAGGCAAACAAGCTAAAGAAATCACTCTTGCCTTCTTCCACAGCCTTGTAAATGAGCCAGAGAACTGACTTTGCCTCCAGAGGGTTTCTGTAGTTCAGCTGGTTCTTTCTGTCTCTGCACACCTTTTGCCAGCTTGTTCTCATCATTTGCTTGCTTGAAGCAGAACCTAAAATTGCTTTGAAGACATTTCTCTCAAGGATGGATCTCGAGCTCTCTGTCGCTGAGCAGCAGATTGCTGTTTGTTCTCAGTACATTGGGCTGTAAATTCACTGAGAGTGACGTGGAAAATGTGTTCTTGTACATGTGCTCCCACAGTGTGGTGTTGTGCATTCCCCACTGTCAGCATGTTGTCAGTAACTTCTGGGAAAGCAGAATATAAAAATAATCAAACATACAGAGCAAGGCAGAGGAGGGAATGGTACAGTTTCTGCACCTGTGAGTTAAAAATGCTCAAAAGTAATTGCTTGAAGTGAGTAGGAAATGCAGAGAATCTCATGGCAATTGAGACTTTTTTTCTTTCTCTCTCTTTCCCACTGCTCCCTGCCTTCCCCATAAAGCCATAGTTCAGGCTTTGGTTAGTATAGCATTGTGCCTATCCACAGCAGAAAACTGTTGTTAGTTCAAAAAAATTGCCTGCTGCAATGGATGAGCTTAATGTGCAATAAACTCAGCAGCGCAGATGCAAATTTAAGATTCCTGAAAACTGAAATTTAGCTGGAGAATGGTTTGATGGGAGTATCTGTGTAGACACAGCCAGAACATCTCTCTTGATCTTACCTGACTTCAAAGATAACACACACTAGAGAGATCCAGCTGCTTGCAACAGTCTTTTGTATGTAGAAAATGAGGAAGTTCGAATAAAGGAGAACTCTCCTTAGGAACTGCCTTTATTTCACAGCTTTCACAGCATTTAAAATGCAAAAGTAATAATATTCCTAGCTGATGAGACAATCACTTTCTCTTTCTTAATTTTAACTGCATAAATAACTGACTCTTCTCAATGTGAATTATAGTGTTACAAAACTGAAACAGCTTTCTAAACCATTCTCCATCATAACACAACAGAAAAATGTAATACCCCAGGCTGACAGAATCTGAGGGAGAAGGTTGCACAAAACACACCAGCTCTACCAAAGGGAAGGGAGAAACAGGGGGGAGGAAAATGTTCCTCAGCCACTCTAGATGGGTTTGTGAAGATTTATTGGGCTCAGAGCAATCTGTGCCCTAGTAAATTGGTGTTTGAAGGTGTCACAAACAATAATGTACTACATCTTGCACTACACTGTACAGGTGTCCAAAAGCTATTACAGTCCAGCCACTGCACAAAAATGGTATGAAAGGGATAGTATGGCCTGCAGTACAAGAAAACTTTCCTTTATTTTTCTGTCTTTTTGGTAGAACTATGAAAGAGGTCCCCATTCTGACAAAATTGACCAAATTAAATTTTTTGCACTCAGATTTGGTGACTGCTCTTGTCAATAACAACTCGGAGGGAAAATAATTGTATATTGAAAGCAAGTCCTGAAACTTTTGATTGTTATGGTATCAGAGGCTCCTGCAACAGATGGATGATACTGTAAATTTTTGTATTGCTCTACGGTGTTAGAAACTTCTAGCTCTTTAAAGAATATAAATGTTCTCTCTCTATACTTATTTTGCTAAAATTCACTTTTTCTCTCTCAAATCTCTGTCAGAGCTTCCTTTCCTGCTTCATTCTGGCTACTATTATATTACAGCACTGCTGTGGACTGAATAAATTGTCCTTCCAAGGCTGCTTTGATGAGGTATTTCTTTTGTTGCCACTGAATATTATGGTACCTGTTAGTATGTTCTCTTTAGGACAGTTTATGTAATGATATCCAGTGACACAATCATGTTAAATTGTACATGCTTCTTTAGGTGGATCACTTTCTTACAATAATGTTGCTTTTGGCCTGAAGTGAAGCTTCAAAACATAGAAATAGTTATATTTAAATCTGTTTAGTCCCTAAGGCTAGAACCTACAATTAGGGATGAACAAATATGTTGCCAATGTTCAAAAAGGGTATAAATCTATCTTCTGTATGCACAGAGTATATATATATATATAAAATTTGTGTTATATATTTTTTTTAATATATATAATATATATTATATATATATGGTTGCCAGTATGAAATATTTGCAAAGAAACCTCCTTGGTTCCCTCTTCATTTGTTAATATGCTTAGTCATTTTTTCATTTTTAGTCAAAACCAGTTGTCTCTGTTGGGCAAAGGGTTATTTATGACATTAAATCATTTAGGTTCATAATGGTTACACTGATAAGTGTGAACAGAAAAGGGAGCGAAGAGTCTCAGAAGTTCTGCATCTTTCCTGTGTGGAAGGGAAATTGCTTTAGGATTTAGCAACAATTAAACCTGAATATTTCAAAGGAGCTAAAAGACCTGTGGCACTTATTCCAGCAAAATCTTGTTGCAGCTTGTCTCCTTAAGAGGCTTCCATATGCTGATGCTTAAGGTTTTACATGGGTAAACACATAAACAACACTTATAAAACTAGTGTGAGCTTGCCTCCATGGTCCCGAGACTATTTGCTAGTCTGAGAATTGAAAGAGGTGTTTTTCTTTGGAGATTAGATTTCTTTGGAGATTTGCAGATTTATATGACAAAAATTTAGGAACAGATTAGCTACCTTACCGTGGTTACAACATAATTACTACATCCTAGCCAAGTTAGGACAAAAAAAAAAAATAAAAAATCAGTGAAGATTTTTGCCCTTTACCACAGTACAAAGTGACAGCATTCCTGCAGGGTTGGAAAGCTCATCCATGAAAGCATGTAGATCAGGAGTTGGATCCCTTGCATAATAGCACCAAAGACTTTATTTACTGGTAGTTTGGCCAAGAAAGACATCACCCACCAAAAATTATGAAGAATAATTTAAAGCTGAAAGGGCAAGGTTCGCTTGATCCTTACCCTGATGCTTTTTGCAACATTTTCAAGAACTGAACATATCAGTCAGTTACTGTTTCCATCTCCCAAAAGAGGTCTTAATGCATTTTGTGCCTTGTTTTTGCTGAAGTTAATTAAAAAAACAAAACAAAACAAAAACCCAACAAAACTGGCATTTATCAAAAGAGACTAGTAGATGGCAATAGAGCTAAAGATCTTGACTGAGGGGGGCAGGTTTTAATCTCAAGACTTAAGGTTTGACCAAGATTTTTCAGTTTCATCTCTAGAACGGTAAATTTCTCTCCTATAGGATCCATATATGCTATGAAAAAACCAAGGGGGTGGGGAAAAAAAAAAGAGCTGATACTTTTGCATTTATTGCTCAAATGGCAGCACTTGTGTTGTTACTTGTCTGTAGTAGGGTTTTTACCTCCTCTTCTCCCTGTCCCACTTGAGCTAATCTGTTCCATTATCCCATTTGTCTCTTTGGGAATACTTTCATCTCCCACACCTTGCCTAGGTTACACCAAAACCAGTGTGGCACAGACACACCAGCAGAGTGGTTGTTAAAAGCTATGTTTTACTGGGATCTTCTCATGAAACAACAGCTGCATGGGCAATCAAATATCATGGCTGTCTGAGTAGCAGTCAGAATCTCTTGTGAGAGTTGTAGATGGGACTACTCCAAGTGCTGTTCAGCTCAGTCCAGAGCAGAACCCAGATGGGCTGTGGTCCTACTGACCACCCCAGTACATGAATCATCCATTGTCAGTGATTGTTACATGGTCACAGAACGGAATTATCGCCAACTCCCATTTACAAAACCGTTCCTGCATTTGAAGAAGCAATTTCTACTATTTACAAGTGTCTTATCAATGTCAATTCTGCAAGATGAACCACCCCAAAGGGCCAGATTTTGCACACACGTTATTTTAAAATACAAATTTGATTTTGTGACAGCAGGACTGGTCTGGGGAGAGTCTTCAAGACTGTCTGATATCCCCACCTAAACACCTCCTGCAAGAGTTAGATCCTCTGGAGAAGGGGCTGATGAACTGGATCTGTCCCATTATCTCAGAGCAGCTTGTTGTCTCAAGCCAGTTGAGTGCCTTGTCTGTGCAGGGACATGATGAAGAGTTCCAGGACACCAGGAGCTTGGTGAGTTTAGTTCTCTGAGTGTGCACACATGGGCAGTCCTGGTATCCAGCTATATCACAATTATAACTATGGATTCTAACTTGAGCTCTGTTCTTCTACCTCACTTTTAACCTCAGGTCCATTGCTGCTGCCACATAAGTTGCCTTCTATGTTTTTCCTTTGATTAATTTTGTTCAGAGTCTAACAGACTATGTCAATGGTCAGCACAGATGACTTGCTTGACATTCTCAGAGTGATTTACTATTTGGTCTATGAAACAGAAGAGAACTTGTGATTTGCTTGGCAAGTGACATCAGCCTTTAAGCTGATATTTTAGAAATAATGTTTTCAGTAGTTTTTCAATTAATGGTCAGCAGTTCTATCACAGTATTGAGAAGGGGGAATAAAAGCTCCATTTTTAGTGGTTGCAAATTATGTTGATCTCCATGTTGCACAGAGAAGTAGTGAAAGCGACCCTCAGGTTGCCAGGATGGTGAACAAGTTCATGAACAAGTTCATCAGACTCTCAACCCTAGGAAATAATTAATTATCCTCAGACTCAGGAAAAAAAAGATGTATCTTTCATTTTACGAAAAAAGAATTTCATCTGACTTACAAGAAATAAGTCAGATGAAAGGTTTGTACTTTAATACTCTGTGGTAGCTGATGCCCACACTTGTTTCAGAAACAGATCTAGGAAGAAGATCATAAATGCCCTGTGGTGGGCTGATATTTAGAGAACCCACCACCAAACTGCTTTTAGCAGTGGCTACCATTTCAAGCATTGGCACAGAGCAGCTGCCCTCCAAAGAGCTGGATCCCCAAGGCTCCATCCTCAGTGATGCACAGAGCAGGCCAGACTGAGGATGAAAGCAGAGTGTATCTAAATTATGTTTCAACACAAGGAAGGGTTCTTTTGGATACTTCATAAGACAACAGTCACACAAAGCCTAAATGTCCTCTTTTCCTCAGCCAGACCCCTCTGCTGATCACTATTTCAGTCCAATTTTCCCTGGAAATTCTGCTCCTCTACTGGTGTTTTATGCTTGGTTATGAATCAGTCTACTTTGCTGTGTCAGACTGACTGACCCAAAGCAGAGCTGGCAAGGCAAAGGCTCTGCTTATTCTGTGTGTATTTGTGTGTGTCTGCATACACATGTGTGCATTACTGGAAATAAAATCTTAGTTTTATTCCCTGCTACTGACACTAGGATAATCTATCCTCATGTATTGAATTTATTGTTTCCTAAGCTTTCTGGAGAGAAAAAAAATTAACATTTGATAACACAAGCCAGCATTAGCATAAGTCTCAATTTTGGACAAAAATCTCCTATTGTTTCTACACTATTTGTGCCAAATTTTATAATACTTCCTTTAATGGGATTTGCCTTTCAAGTAGGAACTGAGGAGAAAGCTTAGGATTTTGATTAGAAAATATTTTAAATATTTTCAAACTGGGAGTCAGTGTATGGTATCCATGGACACCTGCTCAGTATTTAGAGCAATTAGAAATTATACCAAAATTAGAAATCATTTTTACTTATGCCCAAATTGTCAAGCAAAACCATCTCTAGGTCTGTGAATTGTCAGTACTTCGGAAAAACCTAAAACTATTTCATAAATAAGAACTTTCAGAAGTATGTTTATTTTATGTGTTTTAGGATTGCATAGCTTTAACTTACATTACCTTTGCTTCTTGTTTGGAAGAAAGAGATCTTCAAAGAGAGCATAAATAACCATGTGACAAACAGTGAAATATCTTGTTCTCATACCTCTTCTCATTTCCTCAAGATCCTTCTCAAGGACCTCATGCCCCCTTTCTCATTTATCAGTACGGATTTTTTGTGAAAAGTGTATCTGAGAGATGAGAGTAAGTGAGAGTTTATAGGCATTAATGGAAACTCAGAAATGTCAGGGGGTCAAAAATAGCAAATGTCAATAGGCATTTGGAGTCTGAATGAATGCTTCTTTTGCAAAATTTATCCAGTTTTCATACAGCTATCTTACAGATTAAAAAAGCCCCAAAATAACAACCCAAAACAGCTCCCCCCAAATTAGATTGCATTAAAACCTGATAAATTTTGCATAGCATTGGCTTGGCAGTGCATTGCTATTTTCCCAGAGGAATCTTTGTCTTAAATAATCAGCTTGTTAAAAGAATGCCATTTCCACTCTCATTAGCTCTAGTTCCCTACTGTATACCTTAAAAACCAGCAGGGTCTTTTTCTGTATAAAAACTTCAGTCATTCTAATTTTAATGGCAATCAAAAAAGTGTTTCTGATGGTGGTTTTGAACCCACAGTAACTTGTGGAATGAACCCTGGAGTTGTTTCCTTTTGGTTTCAAAGGAATTACTGCTCTGAGCATGGGAGTTAATACAAAGCCTTATGGGAAGGCTCTTAAGTCACAGTCTGATTCTCTTGTTAATTCCTCTGATATACTTAGTGAAGTCCTATGTGAGAACACATCTACCAAGAAGAGAACTAAATAAGCTTAAAATTTTAAAAAATGTCTCATTTGAAGGAAAAAATTTGAAAGGCAGAATGTCAGCAGATCTAGAGAAAAATTCTTATTTACAGAAGCACAGGAAGTCATAGATCATAGAATGACTTGGGCTTGGAGGGGACCCTTAAAATCATCTAGTTTGACCCCCCTCTATCTCTACATAGAGATTGGCTTAAAAAATCTGATAGAGAGGTGATGCGAACATTCATTAAACCTGGCTACAGCAAAGATCCCAAAATGTTAGTAGTAAGGGGCAAGATCTCATACCTTATACCTAATTATGAATTTACTAGAACAGACTTAGACATGTAAATCTGTAGATCTCATCCTATTTGTACTGCTTCAAACACTGCCATAGTGGCTGATCTTACACTATGAAGTTCTAGGAATAAAGAGAAGAAAACCATGACCTGGAAATAACTGATCTGGCTTGTAAGATGAAATAACCTTTTCATAAAATATGAAAATGTGGTTTATGGACAGGTGGTAACTATTGTAACAAAAAGCTTTGGTTGTATGTGTGGCATAATGGTCCCTGCTGCTATGGCAGTAGTTTCAAGAGATTGAGAGGATAACATCATGTAGCCAAGCAAGAGCCACTTGTAGGTACTGGATTTACTTGGAGATCCAAAATACTGTAAGAAACCAGACCAAAGAAATTAAAGCAATCTTTATATTTTATAATAATATTTCTAAGGGAAAGTGTTTTAAATATTACCTAGGACTTTGATGATGTCTGTAAAGATAACTATAACAAAATTGCAGAGTAGCTCTTAGAGAACGGCACATGGAAAAGCTCCTCAGAAGTAGTTAGGAATCTATTTGGAATTTGAAGTCAGAATTATTTTAAGAGACTTATTTTCTTTGTGTTTCTAGGTGCATCATGTATGTGACTGATACTTCTGACAGGGTAAAGGTTTGCTTCATTGATATCCTGTGAACAACGTACACTATGCTTCCCAAGCATGCTATAATTCCTTTAATATACTCTACTATTTATGTCCAACAGACTAATGAAACAGGCTCTTACCATTCTATAAAAGGTAGTTTAGTGAGATTTGTCCTGCTGGAGAAGTTTCTCTGTGAATTGAATATATAGTTGAGGGTTCCAGTCATATAGACCCCTTTTAACAACTTCTTCTGCCAGTCAGAGCACCAGAGCACCTCTGATCAAAGAGAGATCAAAGATTCACACAAGGAACAAAGCAAGAAAGCAACTAGAACCTGCATTGCTGTGATCTGTATGTGATCTGAGTTACTGAGCTTCTATTCCTGTAACTTTCACCCCATACACATGTGTACTCAGCAGGATGAACTTGGTTAAAACAGCAAGCACCTGTCCTGGTGTCCTGTTTGGGAGCTGTTGTTAGGGTCTGACTGGGAGCAGTGGAAGGCTGCAATTCCTCTGTGATTATTATATTTTCTATTTCATGCCTTCCTAGTTATGTTTGGATTCATTAAACATGAAGCCTACACAGCTAAGCCTGAAATGACTGTGTGCTGGAAGTGATGTTGCTAATTGCTATTACTGTTGCTAATGGCTAAAGAAAATCTGGTAGACTCACAGGAGGAAAAAAGGAAATCGGATATTTTAAGAAGACTAATGCAGATTAAAACACAGTTAATAAGCCTCATGTGAAAAGCTTATATTTAAATTACAAAAGTCATTTTCCTGTGGAAATTAGCATTCCATTTAAAGGCCTGTTTGCTTGAGTCTTTCTACAACTAAAAGTGGACTATATTTAGGGTTTTCACAATAAGAGCAGAAGAGAAAAAATATCATGAAAGGTTTTCTCTAGGTAAAGAACCTTCACATTTGTATCTATTAGATCAATAGAATTCATATAATCAAAACGTTTCCACAAAATGAAAAAGGAAAATTTTGTTTTTTTTAGTTATATCTATCTCCATATGTTGTAGGGGTCTTTGCAGATATATCTTCCCTTTGCATGTGGAAATATGATTATTAATTTGAATTGCAATCTTACACATTTTAGGTATTTATTTATTCATTTTATTATAATTTTATTAGTCTCGCATAGAATTTTGGATTCTGGAAAACAGCAGAATCACATTTATGATTTTCTGCTTTTGGAGGAACATGGAAATGGCTTGTAAAACTGATAGTATTTACAGGATTTCAGAAGCAAATCCACAGGGAAACAAAACACAGGATGAAGGGAGGACACTATAGAACAGTAAGAGAGCAGCTGTTTAGAAAACAATTCTGAAAACAAGTTTCCTATTGTCCAAAAAGCTGTTTCATACAATAGCAAACACCAGTGCTCAGAACAACCAGAGAGAGAACTTGCAGAAGAAATACAGAAGAGCAGTCCCTGAGGACTGAGTGCCTGGGAACTGGAGACTTACAGAGAACAACAGTGCTCTTTTTAAAACTTCAAAATGAATTTTTCATAATTTCTCTTAACACACTGTTGGTGGCTTAAGATCTTTCAGAACAGTGTGGTAGATGGGAAAGGAGAACAGAGAAGAGGATAAGAGAGTAAAGAAAAAAGGAGAGGCGAGAAAGAGGAGAGAGTAATCTAGAGGATTTTCAGATAGTCTTAATTAGTCCCTTTTTCTCGGCCTTACTTTTAGAGCGCTTGCGAACATCTCGACACATATTTATTTTCTGACATGCCTTCATGTGCCAAATGAATACATACATTAAGATACTTTCATGTATGTATTTGCAGAATTTGCATCAGTCAATGAAAGGTGCATTCTCTGTTCTGTTCTTGTATGGTGTTCTGTATGAGCAGTAGCTGGATGCTTCCCCACTGCAGGGCACATTAAGTTGACAGATGTGTCTTACTTTTAAAAATGTTCTGTCTATCCTCTGCTGGCAGATGGCCAATTGGCCAGAGAGCAGTTTCAGAGCTGAAGACCTCAGAGTCTGAACTGTAACAAGTTCCTGTGCCATATTCCTCCTCTGTAGATGAGGTGAATCAGGTTCAGAAGTCCCAGAAAGCATTTAACACTGGTAATGTTGGTACAAGAAACTGAGAGAGCACAGAGAATTCAAAAACATTCTGTTCATCCAGTTACTGCTTGCAGCAGATTGTAAATGCACATAAATCAATGAAAAGAAGTGGAAAATAATTTTCCCTCTATAAACACATGCTACTAGAGAATCCTGAGAGAAATTCCTGAAACAACTCAGTACAGCAGCATGTTTTACAGAAAATTAAAACCAGCTTGTGGTAGGATCAAATATCAATAGAATACGTGATGGTAGAAGACATCTCTCTGATATTCAGTACTCTGTGTAACAGTGGTGAATATCACAACAGAATGTTTTGATAGGTCTGAAGAACCTAATGTAAAAGACTGAGGAATCTTTTCCTGGTTTAGATGAAAAAAATTTCAAGATGGCCCAAGAGAGTACCTCAGAAGGCAGGGAAGCTCTTCCTTCAGCTATGTTGAAAGTGTGATGTAATTTTAAATATTAGATACAAACTTGTGCACAAAGTAGAGGGCAATCTGTTGAAGCAAAAATTAAGATTTCTATGATAGTTTTCCTTTCTGAAAAAGCACTCAAACAGCAAGATGTAGGGAAACTGCAATAGTACAACTGGAATAAACCCAAGGGTACAATGTCTGGAACAGAGAAAAAGGAATTGTAATTAGCACATGTGGACTCATACTTTTGTGGCCAGATGTGCTCTGTCCTTGGATGCAGTGTGAAATGCAGCAGTGTTTTGCATATTTGTATGTGGCCGGAGACACAAACACAAGCTTGCACTGCTGCACTCCTGCAAAAGCAAAATTTGCAGAACTCTATATTCAAGGTAAGATAATAAATTCTGCTGAGAGACAAAATATATTAGTTCTGTTCTGATGATCTGATAACACAGTCATGTGGTTTTCAGACTGAGATAGGGTCATGACTCCCCAGTTGAGAGCACAGCTGGAGATCTAGTGTTGCCTGCAGTGTGCACTTGTCTGTCTGTTCAGGGGAGGGTTAATGGGGGTGCAGTGGAACAGAACAGTCTCTGGGCTTGCCAGTTTTTCCTTTAAGATCCAAGGGAGTTGCTTGTAAAGCTGAGCTGATCTCACTGAACTTAATAGAAAACTGTAAGTAAATGTTGCAGTATCCTGTTTAGAAAGCTATCATTGTAGAAAGTGTCTGTTTCTTTTGAAAGAATGATAAAGAAGGGTATTTCACAATTTCTTAGAGTCTTCAGTATGTCTTTTCTGTGATTTATATCAGTACATTCATGATTAATTTTACTCTTTTAATGAGGGCTGCTCCAGGCCATCCACATTTTTAAGCACTGATAACTCACCACACACAGCACACACCAGGTATTAAGACATTATTCCAATAACTCTGCATTTGAAAAAAACCCTTTCTATTCTCAGTGGATACATCATGAACTCTACCATGACTTCCAAAAGTAATACTATTTTCTTGTTGCTTTTTAAAACATTTTTGTTGTTAAGATAAATATTGAATTTACTGTCATTAAACATGAAAATGAAAAAAAGCTACAACACTGCTACTTGAATCTTGAAGGGTAACTCAAAAAAGTCAGTAAAGGCATCATTTTTTCTTACAAATTGTTGTCATGATACATACCTGATAGCAGATGACATTAGATTTGTTAGTGGAATTCCTGCAAAAGTGTCTTATATGAAGAGAATTTTCTCTTTCATTTAAGTATGAATTTAGATTATTTACTGTGTGAAGTCCTCTTTGAAGAATTCATTCTCTGCACCACTAGCCAACCATAGAAAAATGAAATGAACTGGGTTAGTTATCTTAGCTAAATGTTGTTGTTGAGAATAGCAGGACTCTTTCTATATCTTTTATCACTGCTTTGGTTCAGGTAAAGTAACCTTTTTGCTTCAATCCAACAACAGATTCTTCATTCTTGAAAAACTGTTATTTTCTAGAGAACACACAATGTGATGTAACTGTCAGTGCTCAGTAAGTGAGCTTAAAATCTTGACATAGTTTGTTACTACATGGAAAGCAAGACAAAGTCTGATTATTTTTTTAGGCTCAGGTCTGAATCAGAACTGCAGAAGGGTAAAGTCAAGTAGATATAAAGTCAACTGTGATTTTTCATCATCTTGAAACTACCTACCCCATTTTGACTGAAATTGAATTGCTGCAGACGTCTTTTTTTTTTTTTTTTTTTTTAAGTGTATAATTAATAAAAGTTGTAGCTGAATATCTACAGAACTTATCAGACTTATAGAGATTTATGTCTCAACTCTGTGTAGGCAGAATCTGTTCTAAAGTTAACCTTTTTTTTTGAAGTTCCCATGCCATTAGAACATTTTTTGTTCTGATATGGGATGATCTTATGTTAGGGATGATATTAAAGGTAGAGATGTTACTGAATCTAACATTGAAATCCATGTGGTCTGTTTTGGGGTATATGAACTATGTGGCCATGAGCACCATTCCTCTCTTCTCTGGTGAAGAACTGTGCCAGTATTCTCTACATACTCTGTTGACTCTACTAGATGTTTCAGATTTGCAAAAGGTACAAAGGAATGTAAAAGAAGCCCTAGATAAGTAGCACAGCTGATATGTTGCTATAATGAAGCTGACCTATTATGCAGAATAGGAACAATAACCTGGTTTGTTGTTTAGAAAAGAAAATAGAGAGTTGCTATTTTATTATGGATAGGTTGTTACTGAGGATTGCTTTGGTTGGTGAGGAAATGCAAGATGAATTTGCAATAGCAATTGCATTATAAGTACGAGCAGGAACTGCAAAAGACAGATTTATGAAGCTGATAAGAATCTGTTGCATTGTTTAATGAATCAAGTTCTAGGAAATGAAGTTGAGACATAATTTTTACTGAGTTCTGTATTTGATTTCCATTTTTAAATTGTTTCCATTTATAATCAGGTCTATTTCCATCTTTCCCTTATCCTTCATCTAGGTGCAAACCAATCTCTTCCCATGCTATCCCCATCCAACAGCTCTCGGGAATCACCCTATTAAGCCTCTCTCTGTTCGTTGGCCCTACCTAATCTATCCTAAGAGCTGTTCCTTGCCAAAGAGACAAAATAAGTGGACAGCACAGGCACTTTCAGTGGTTCAATCTGATTCTTAAGGAACTTCGTTTCCAAGTTGCCAGGAGTGGATCCCCTCAAGAATAAGGCTCCTGTGGCAAAATTGAAACTCTGGCAAATTAGGAAGCAGCACCATGGGTTGTTCATTCATTAGATGCCTCAGTTATCAGTGGCAGCTATTTTGCATATCTCTGAGAAAGTCCCTTTGGCAGCACAGGGGTCTCAGATGCCTGAAGGTATCTCGGCTAACAGCGATAAGTTGGCAGAAATGAATCAGCACAGGCAGATGAAGGTGCACTGTCTGGCTGAGAAGCTGGAGAAGGAGCTCTTTGCTCACAGATGTGAAGGCCTGTGCATCTGATTTCATAAAGAAATTCATTCCTGGCCTGCAGGAAAAGGGTCCTATAAGTGCTCAGCTACTCCCAAGTTTCTGGATAGAAACAGTAGTCAAAGTCTCCTTTCTTGCTGGAGAGGATTTTTTCCTTTTCCTACTGATGCACTGCAGAATTGTCTTGGGAATTTTGTTCAAAATTAGAGTGGTTTATGATGAAATATTGACCTGTTTTCTTATTATGAAAAAGTAAAAATGTTCTCTCTAAAAGACAGTAGCATGTCAGGTATGTTTACGTGAAACTAGATAGTTATTTTCAAAATAAAATAGAGAAACATTTAAAATTTTATGCTTTTGACTTGGCATAATTAGATTTTCACTAATTTTAGGCAAAATGCGGCATCAAACCTATGGACATTTGGACAAATTTTCTGCTGTGATTTTTCCTAAGAAACAGAGAGTATAATTGCACCATTGCAAGATGGAAAGGGTAAGTGGAGAAAGTACATGTTACTTTTAGAATTTATTGATGCATATCATGGTGTCAAACGCTAAGCTCATTTTCTGGAATGTGAAATGTTGAATTGCATTTAGATTTGTTTTGGAATGAAAAGTGCTTGATGATATAATCTTGTAGCAGTGTGCAAGAATGCTTCAATCTGTAAGCTAGTGTTGTCTGGTGTCACCAGGACACCAGAAACCCAAATATTCTAATGTCTATTGCTGTAAATTTAACAGATGACTAATGATAAATCCTGACTCAACAGCTATTAAAGGGAATTCGTTGAAATGCACTATGAAATAAATATCACTGCCTGAGCTATCTAAATCATAACTCTGAGAGTGGTACTACAAGTTGTAACTTTTCTGTGGGAGACAGGGTCCTTGGTGGGAAGTGAGGGAAATGCTGTGATAAGGAAAAAAAGAGAAAGCAGCAGCTGATGAAAAGATGTGTTGAAGAACCAGAGAAAATATTACAGTAGAAAGGAAGAAAGCAAGAACACTTATGGTAATCAATCAATCAATCTCCCACCAAAGAGAAGCCCAAGCCCAAAACACAAGGAGTATATGTAGAGAGAGGAATTTGAGGGAAAATGAGGCCAGTGTGCAGAAGGCTGTGTGAGATGATGGGAACAGAAGGGAAAAAGATCTGCAGACAGAAGGCAGAGCAGAAGGGAAAGGACTGAAGATACAGAGCATGAGTAACAGGAAGATCTGTGTGACTGGGGACTCTTTGTAAGAAAAACTGACAGACCTGTCATCAGACCAGCCCCAGAAAATGGAGTGGTGCCCTGTCAGAGTCACAGCCACAGCAGCTGGGGTTGAGATGATCTGGCATGAGGGATCCATGTGAAGCACTGTCACATTATTGCTGGGATGAAAACATGGGAAAGGCAAAAAGCTTCTTTTTCCAAAACAAAAAAAAAAACAAAAAAAAAAACCAAACAAAAACCACCAAAAAACAAACCAAATAAAAAACCCCCAATATGTGACCCTTAGAACAGCTGCAGTTTCTAGGTAAGATTTTACATGATGAAGGACTGGTGTCATAAAGAAGATCTGCAAATGCTCAGACACTAGGATTCACTGAAAACTTCTTGAATGGTGACTCTTCTGGAAAATTAGGCTCCTAAAATAAGTCTTCTGATAAAAAAGCCATTGAATCATGACTTTGTACCTGCAGAAGTTGTTTGAGGAAGAAGTTATCAAATGACCATGTTTAAGGTGAAAGAATATATTCAAGCTTTGGAAATTTGTTTTTTCAAATGAGAGTGATAATTTGAAGCTTCTGCTTCTTTTACAGCATTTAAAGAACATGGAGTGGGATCTCCAATGATGCTTGGTGAGTCCCTGAGCTGGGAAACCCTGGCTAAGCAAGGAAACACAGCAAGGAGCCTGACCATCACAGTGGGCTTGGTAGAGCCCTAGGGGCAATGCCATTGAAAACGTGTCCTCTCCACTCTTGAAAGACAATCTTCCCTCTCCCTGTGAGTTACAAGCCTGAAGTGCAGGTGCTACAATTCAGATGTGCCAGGTGCCCATTGTGAGATGCCCCAATTCTTTCTCAGGAAGCAGTTCCACTTAAACATAATGAAAATTATTATACTTTTTGAAACCAGAAACATTGGCAGCTACCTTGAGTCCAAATGGTTTAGAATGACATTTTCCTTCCTGGATAAAAGATGAAGGTGATGGAAGCTGAAAGATGCTGCATGGAGGAAATGCTAAGGCAAGACCACAAAAGAAATTTTAAAGAAATTTCCAAGGGCATTTGCTGAATTTGAGTACAGTTATTTTTTCCGGAACTCATATAAGTGGTGCTCTCTCCATGTGTGCTTTTGTCTAAATATCTCACAGCAGAAGGGCAGAAGGGCTGTTTTCAGCCAACATTTTCTGACAGTCTTGAAGAGCAACTACAGCATTCAGTATGTCATGTTCCCTATGGCACAGAGGCTTCCTGGGTGGCAAGTCTGGCTCACACAATGTTTGTCTGCTGGTCATTTAGTTGAAAAACCATCGTAAATACTTTTGATGACTCCTAAATCACAATCTGTACTCACTTTGTTTCAGAAAAATGTGTTTTTTTCTGCTTAAAGAAAAATGTTGTATTCCCATCACAATTTTGTTTGTGGCAGGCTTGTTTTGACCTTAACCCAACCTATGCCAAGATGAGAAGCAGCAGCTTTGGACACCCCATGTGCAAACCTCCTGACAGACAACAGGTATGTGTCAGGAACCATGGGAAGCACAAAATCATTACTAATGGAGACAGCACCAATTGAATCTACGTAGGTTGCTTCAGATCTCCTCTTGTTTCTTGTTTACAGAGAGGTATTGTTGTGCATAAACTAGAATCCTGTTTGAGGAAAACTAAACTAGGTTGCTTCAATGCCATGTTGTTCTTATTTGACGTTTCCAATACAAATTTCTCCTTGACCTTCAATAAATCTGCATCTGTGTACAGTGATGTATAAGGCTGTCCAGGATGAGGTGGGTTTATCTATCAACGTCTCTAATGTTCTTTTTTATCCTGTCCCAGGGCTGTTCCTGCTTCATAATCTATAGCATTTGCCCTGGATGTGGATGACCTGAATATTTAGAATGTAGAGGATCAGAACTAGCTGTTGTGGTGCATAGTTGAGGGATTTGGTTCTCAATCTGTCTCAGTTACATGTCCAAACCAGTAGGTTAATCTGACAAATTTCCTTCTGCCTCTCATTTACCACAAAAAATAATCTTGAGCCTGAGCAGTGTTTTACTTTCCCGTGCAAATTTAGAGTCTGACAGGTTAGTTATGTCCCAAGAGGCAGCTCCCACACACATCTGTTCAGGTCTGTGGGACTCAAATACTGCTCACATCTCCAGTGTCTTCAGTGCTGAACTAAATCTAGCTAGACCAGTATTTGCCAGCTACAGTATTGTATCTTTAACAAATATATTATACCCTTTATCCAGTGTTTTATGTGTTCTCAATGTGCTTATGTGGCTATTAAATGTACATTTGTGGCTTTGTTTTTTACTTCCTGTTTAATACAATGTCAGCAGTACAGCCCTTCCCTGGATTTTGTGCTTGCTTTCTTAATTAACAGAACAATAGAAATCAATATCTGTTTTTCTAGTTCTTGTCTTTTCTATATTATCCAAACCAGAACACTTCCAGAAGGTTTGCTGTGGGGTTTTATGGGGTCATTTTTGTTTTTTCTGGTTTTATTTTTGTTTTTCTTTTGTTTTGTTTTTGTTTTGCTTTGCTTTGGGCTTTTTTGTGTGTTTTTTGGGGTTTTTTCCCTATAATGGTTGCTAAATCTTTATCTTTTGACCAATACACAGGAGCATGATGAATTTTTTCTGCTGAAACTGCTGATCTGAGTCAGGTAATTCTCTGCCACATTTTGTTATTGTTTAAAAGACTATGCATGGATTTCTGAATGCAAGGGAAAGTGTTTACTCATTCACAGGCTGTCTTTTGTATGTTCTGCTCTTGCAGCATTGCACTAACCAGGGGGCTAAGCATTTTCCAGACTGCTGCAGCAGTAGCATTCCCATCCTGTGATACTCTACTGATTGCCCTGTTCCCATATTCCCTGTATGGCTGCATGTATCCTTGCCTTGTCAGGAGCAGCCTCATGACTGTTCTTTTACTCTCAACTGCTTTTTTTATCCTGCCAACAACAGCAGCACACAACTGTAACCAATAAACCACTTCATCCCAGCGCTGGTAGCCACTTTTGGGTCTGGGTTGTTGGTATCAAATCAATGGACTGTTGGATCACTTGTCCCAGAAGGAAGGAACAGCCCAGGAAGTGGTGCCCATCTGTCACATGGGCAGCACCAAATTACTAAAACACAATTCCAGCTCCTTTCGGTTGGCATGGCTTAGATTTGGAATTTGCTGACTTGAGTGACTCTCCACTGCCTTTACTTATTGCTGTATCAAGGGATATCTAGGGATTGTACACAGACACCCATGAAGCTGAAAAAAACCTGTGCTCATTCAAGATCAATGATTCACTTGCTGATAGCCACTAAACCCTTTCACAAAGATTCCTCCAGCTCAATTTTGTGCATCACCTAGATGGAATTCTAAATTGTAGACAGCCTATACAACCCATCTGTACAGCCAAAGTGTTATAATAATGGTAATATTACTTATAAAAAAGCACCTAAAATTGATATAGAAGTCCATCTACTGACAAGAAATCAATTTGAAAGGCTAGACGGTACTGATGGAATCAAGGAATACCCTTATAACGTTTGGTTGCACCCAGTTTAAGATTACCTGCATCTCAGCTGAGTTGAATGTTACTTATTTCATTCAAAGTACTCCCTGTGAAAGCTTCTCTTGTGCCATATTCCTTAGTTATATCTCTTTTTTTCTGGACACAATCCTGCTTCCTGGCATTTTTTAGAAAATGTATGTGCTGGTTTAACACCAGGTGGGAATTAAACCACAAATAAACCTCTCCCTTTCATCCACCCCTCTCTAGTGAGAAAGGGACAAAGGCAGAGACAATGGGTTGAGATAACAATTCACTGGAAGCAAACGGAATAAGAAATGCACACTTACAACAACAATACTAATAACAGAAACATACATAAGAGAAGGTGATTTACACACCCACACTATAATTTGTACCTATTATGTAAAATTTGTCCATAATTTAGTTCTGAAAAGACCTTCCAGAGCTAAGTAGTGTTGTCTCAGGAGGACAGTAAAATATGCATCCTTTTGATGAGGCAGTGTCTTATCTGTTAGTGAGCATCTACAAATCCTCTCAGCTACAGATATCAAGTTACACAAATCTAAGCCTGATTTTATAACAGTTTAGAGGTATTCCGTTCCAACTAGAGGTAAGAGAGGTGCAACCATTTTGTGTGTGTGTGACATTAAAAGTAAGTATTTTGGTGCATAAGCCTGCAGGTTTCTGCAGGAGCTGTGTGAATGCAAGAGCAGGTTCTGATCCCTTAAATTTTTTCTGAGACCCGTGTCAGCCTATAAAATATAGGGTGAAGTTGAAAATAAAGTTTTAATTAATAGTTATCATTTCTGAGACTGCTTCTGACAAATCCTGACTTGTTAAAATGGGTCATTGCTTGTGAAACTGTAATTGAAGTCATTCTGGATTGTCCTTTTTGCCCATTTCTGAACATAATCCACTGCTGTCTTCCCAGTCCACGCTGTTTCCTCTTTGCACACCCACACATGGTCATCATTGCTTTTTGTTATATTCTACGTGACAGCTACATGCTCATGCCGCCTCATTCCCAACATTTGCAATAGAATAAATCTGGTTGTTTGTATTTTTATTTTTTCTAAGGAATGTTGAGGGATAGGCAGGTGTGTCTCACTTACATGGGCAGGAGAGTGTGCTGAGCAAATATTAAATAGGTTGCAGAAGCTGAGTACAGGAAAACACTGTGCCTCAGAGCACCTGGGAGTGGAGACACAGTGCATAGGTTCCACTGATCTCCAAACTCAAGTGTCATGCTGAAGACTGGATTTTACTATGCTACACTGATACAGACCTGCACAATCCACAGGCGAATACAGATGGCATTTATCTCAGCAGGAAAAAGGGTTTGGTCAGTTTAAATAGTTACCCAACTAAAGTAATCTTGAGCACCCTTAGCAACTGATTGAGAATGGTCTGCTGAACATTTTGGTGTCAGGAGACTGGCTAATGTGAGTGTGCTCTCTTTTAGTCCATTAGTCTATTGCACCTCATCAAACACCAGTTGGACTGATTCTGAAGGGCATCACTCAGACAAGCTGGACTGGGACAAAAGCACCATCACCTTCTAAAACTGAACAGTCTGGCTTATTTTGCAGATTGCAGGTTCTTCACTGGCCACTTCTGTGTCTTACCAAAAGGTTATCCTTGAAAAAGGCCTTTCTTCAGAAGTTGATAACACTTCAGTATCTTGCATTAATTGTGAGTGTCTCTAAGCTGGACACAACTAACCTGTCTTCCTTTTATTTTCTTAACGTAAACTACCTTACACATTAAAAATTACTTGGCCCCAATTATAAAACTGCATAGGACCAATGTCCCAGGAAATCAATAGAAGTACTCCGGCCCCAGTGGGTCTTTAATCAGTCTCATCTGGCAGACAGCCAAATAGAAAAAATAGTTTGGTGATTCCTCATGATTTACTGTTCTGTAATAAATTAATATTACTTCATTTTGGGGAAAATAGAAGGCAAGAAAGGGAGGAAGGAGAATATAATTTGATATCACTGCAGGAGAAAGAAAAGTGAGGAAGAAGATTGTAAAAAAATGTCCTGGCAAAAATAAAGTTTCTCCTTATACAAATCACACTGTTTGAACAGCTACCATGCATTTCAGAGAATGAAGCTACTTTAATTAATTACAGAATACTTACACAGTGTTTTGCTGATCAGTAATGAAGATTGTTAAAAAAAAATTTGCTAAGTTGTTATATCCTGACACTTGTCTGCTGTTTGAAAAAATCATCCTGCCACAGAAGAATGCTAATGACTTAACAACCTAAAGCTTGGCAGCTCCTGAAACTTTGATGTTTAATCCAGATAAATGTGCTTGTTTATATAGCTGTGTAATCAATGTGTGTAGTAGAATTATGGTGCTATGCAACCATTTGCTCTATTTACATAAATATTATGTTTTATCAGTGGACAAATGCATCAATTTATGCTAGAATGTATCACAGAAAGGAATTTAGAATTTTAATGAGAACTTTTTATGGCATATTGAATGTCTATAACATATAGTGTAATTTTTCGTAAAGCTTCAGGACTCATTGTAGTAAATCGCTGATTTCATACAATTCAAAAATTACCTGGCTTGGGAAATTTGAACTTTCTCCATTATTTCTGGTTTGTGTACTTTGAGCAAAACTGTTTCTGGCTGGGTATTTCTCAGAATAGTAGAACTTCTATTCTATGTTTGTCACTTGTTAAGCAATAAGCATGTTTTCAGAAGAGCTGTTGGTATGGGCGTTGGAAATATATGTTTCTATGAACTAGATCATAGGAGTAGAAAATCATAGTCAAGAACTAAGGTGAAAGCTAAGACAGGGGAGGGATTGTTACTTGAAGCATGGAATGTTAGTTGCCATTGAGATCTGCACCAGAGCTTTTTCAGTTTTAATTTAGAATAGGCAAAAATGGATCAACTAGTGCATGATATAGCTGGACATACTTATATTTATACAGTTGAAGACATAGAAGACAAAATTTTTATTTGTAAGGCAATAGTCTGAGAAAAGAGAAAAATTGAGAGGAGTAGATGAATTGCAGATAGTAAATTTATTAGTAATGAAGCTTAGTGAAGGAACACACTTATGTATTAGAGCAAAGCTGGTAAATGGATAAACTTAAAATGAGTAAATTAGGTAAGATTAAAAAAGTGAAAAATGTTATCCTTGTATGTTTTCTAAATTAAAAATATTAACTTTTCATTTTGAAATAGTTTCAAATTGAAAATGCCTTTATCTTCTATGAAATTGGGCTTTTTTCCATGAAATGAAACAAAACTATAAAACAAAAATTCTTTGAGGATTATGCAAAGTATAAACTATTTTTTGTTTGTGAAGAATAGATTGGGAAAATTGATAGGGTGCAGATATGGCAAATTCATGATATTCACAACTTTATTTATTTGATGTTCTATTTTATGTATGCAGCCTTAGTAAAATATCCTGTTGTTGTGCTATATCTGTGGGAGTTCTGTTGTGAATTTGAAAGGATACATGATTTCACTCTCAATCTTTACGTCTTTGAGAAGGACTTCTGCACTTATTTAATGCAGAGAGAAAAACAGAGTTAGGAAGGCAGAGATTTAAAGACTTTTAGAGATGGGTGGATTAGGAGAAGATGGGTAGATTACAGGGATGTTCTTCCAAAACATCAGACCTGGATATAAACCCTTTCCATTTCTCTTGCGTCCCTCCCAAGTACTGCTCCATCTTGATTCATTCCTTAGTATTTCCCTGGGAGTGAGAACATTTAGTAAGTGCTGTAGTGAAAAGTACCAGAATTACTCACGAAGTCCTGAGTGGGAAACTGAGGAGCAGGGACTGCCACAGACATTAGTGAGTTTAATTTACAACCCTGGAAAGAGCTTGAGTTAATGTAATGGCAAAGGTACACAGACCTTAAGCAGAAGAATTATAATCCTGTGTTTCCATAGTTATAAGTAAGAATGTGTATTGGGTGATGTGGTGAAGGGTTTTTAAGTATGGAAATGTGATTTTATAGTTTAAGTTAAGAATTTAGATGTTATAATAGAAGTATATGTGGGTACATGAGCTAGCAAGTTATTGGTTGTGAAACAGAAACAATGCAGTGAAAAGTACCAGAGGTGATAGGTTATAAAGTCAAAACAAAGTTTCATGTGAATTACTTATTGGACTGAGAAGTTATAAATTGCCATGTAACTCTGAAACTTGTGACTGTCTTCAGCTATGGCGATTTGTTACTGAATCACAGCCTCTGAGACTGATGCCTTGTTGATTTTTCAAGTGACAAATAATGATAATATGACCGTCTCATCTCTTGGATGAGGCACCGAAAAGTGGTGCCCCGTGTGAGGATCAAACTCACAACCTTCAGATTATGAGATTGTCTTGAATTTCTTCTGCTGCACCAATCAAAACATAAGGAAGTGGCTCACAAAGTAGTTCCTCATTTTAATTACTCCATGCACTCCACTGTCAAACAAGTATGGAAAACTAGTAATGTCGAATGGACTAGGCAAACTTTTAACGTACATTTTAGAAACAGGATGCTACTTGAACAACATAAATTAAACTGTAGTCTGAAAAATGTCTTCAAATCTCTACTTGACATTAATTTATTATTTTTTTCTCAGAGAAATGCAGGTATTGAGTGGATCTGAAATAAACATTCACTGATGAAGCCAGCAAAACATTTGAGAACTTCTGTATATGGTAGTTATAATTACAAATACTGTAAAAGTTAAGCTGTAAATGTTCACTAATTTTGAGCCATTTAGTTTATACTTCTTCATGAGAGGATATTTGCACACTTATGACTTGGCATTTGATGTGTGCAAATGAGACACCCAGGCCATCTGCACAGATTTCACACAGAAATCCACGTTTTTTCTTGATTAGCCAAAAAATCAGAAATAGATATGAAATCCTCTAAAAAGCCTTTGAATTTTGTATCAAATTCATGTCATGTTTTCATTTCTATAAACTTTTTTTTTGCAGTTTTCTTCACTGTGAGTAGAATGCAGATTCAACACTGATGGTTTCTAAAAGTTTTAAAATATTTTAAATTATTTGCACTCAGAACCTTGAGTTTTGTTCTCAGAACCTTAAAATTGTCAGGAAAATCAGAACTTCACGTAATTCATTTTCACCCATATGCATTAGTAAAATTCTATGTCCAGACTGTAATTCTGATTCAATGTCTTTTATTTGAAGATAAAGGCAGTTTCTTCTGTAATTTTCATCACTTGCTATTTATGAATTAAGAAACCTGACAATCCACTATAATGGTTGGACAATTCTTGACATTTTTAAAAATGGCCTGTCCTTGAAATGCCTTTTTATAGTTTCAAGGTGATGATGAGGGTGGTAGGAAGGGAGTTAATAATATGCCATACACATTATTGCAGCTTTAAAGTGAAACATAGCATGACTTAGTCCATGAAACCTAGGTAGGCTGAGACTTTTCAGTTCTTAAAGAAAAACTTGCATTAGAAAAGATCATCTATCCAAAACAAACAAACAAACTCTCCCCAAAACCCCACCCCCACTAAAAAACCCCTGAACTCGCCAAACTCCTTTCCCCCACTGGAAAAAAAAAAATCCACAAAAAGCAAACCTTGGGAAAATATCTGTTTGCTCATATGATCAACAGAGATACAACCAGATTCCTTTGGATACTGCTGAAGGCACTGTAGCCCATGGAGAACCAGAAATGGAGATAAACTGCTACAGCCTGACCACAGCCCCCAGCACCCCTTGTTGCTTTACTGAGGTGACCGAGCGTTACCTACAACGATAACAAGTGGAGGGAGAGGAGCCAAGTTGAGTCTGGGAAAGGAGGAGGGGTGTATTTTCCTTAAGTGTTTTAATGTTTCTAAATTTTTTTAAAATGCTTCTCCCCCCTCCCTGATATCTGAATAAATACTTCAGTATTTACATAGCTGAGCAATAAAATAAGCTAAATTGCCAAGCTGAATAGGTTTTGCCCATGACAGTAATTGGGAAGTGATCTCCTTGTTTTTATTTCATGCCACGCATGATGATGGCCACTTGTTTCTGAATTATTAACAGGTCTCTCCTACCTTCATGTCAATATCCCTGGGACAAGCTGAACTGCAGATCTTTCAGTGGTCAAGCTTCTGCAGAGGCTGCTTGCTTACCTCATTACGCTTGCTAGCACTGTCTGAAAATTGGCCTGAAGCAAATCAACCTGTCAGTCTCCTGGTCCGCTTGTTCTTGGCACATATTCTCTGCTTCTCAGAATGTCTAATTTAGTTTCTCTTCTAGTCCTGATCAAATGGCTGTCGGCTGTTTTTCTTTTCTCTTGAAACTGTTGCTAAATTAGCCTGTCATGTCTTCCTTGAAGGGCACATGTAACAATTGTCCTTCTTTCTTCCACCATCAATGAGAAGTCACGACTGCTGCAAAAACTCTTATCAGAGCTGACCCCAGCAAAACCATTCTGGCTAAGATTTCTTCTTGTCTTAGCATCTGCCTTAGACATGAAACCTGACTCTTATTTTAAGATAATCTCATTTATTTAAGATTTGTAGGGTATTTACTGTCACATTAGGATTCTTTTAACAGATAAAGAAGTAGAATTACACCATGTTCGGGTTTTTTCTGCAAATAATGGTATGTCAATTATTGCACTTTGTGTCTTTGTTTTCGTGCCTATGTGAGGTTCTACAGAATGTGTTTTATGATTTCCAATGTCTCCTAGTGGAGGGTGTTCACTCTTTAATATTTTTTCAAAAGCCTGTTGTTAAAAATGATTAGTTGCTAGTAAAATCATGTCAAAACACAAGTGTAATCATTCAGTGTAGCCCAAGGAAGGGCTAATTTCTCTTTCTCTTATTTCTTATGATCTCATCTTCTCAGTTCTATAGCCTTTAAAATTCCAGATCTTAATTTCTAAAGTAAAACAAGGACAAATTACTTTAGAAGTTCATACTAACTTTATAAATAAAGTAAAAAAAAGTAAAGACTGAATAAAGCTGAATAAAGCTCATTTATTTTTCTTTAGTCAGTCATCCTTTGCATCTGCTTTTGTGATTGACATTTGCAAGTGTGCAAAAGGAATGATAAGGAAACCAAATTATTTCCATTCCCTCACATGCTTTCAGGACAACCTTCATTCCTGCACAGAGTACACTGCAATGTACCAGAATTTTGGTTAGATCCGGTTTAGGTGACAAACCAACTCTGAAGTTTGCCCCTTACCCAGTTTGCTTTTGGATGTCATGGGAGAACATTATCTTAAAAGTGTAAAAAAAGATCTAATTGGAGTTATGCACAGGTCTCTATCCAGTAACAGAGGAAAACAAAAAGGGATTGATGTCTGGTTTTGTGCAATGCATAGGAATCAGGTATTTTGCAATGATCATTCAATGACTATCACAGTCTTTCTTTGCTGCTATGATGGATAGCCTTTCTCTGCTTCCCTTTATAGAGTTCACGGTGACACTGCACTTCCAAATAATAAGGAACCATGCTGGGATGGGATTATCTAATTTGCTATTTTCATTGACTCAGATTCTGAAAATTGAACAAAATTATTTTTCATCACTTCACCCACAGTCTTTTCTCACCCCTTTTCCTCTTTTTTTTTTTTTCCTTTTTTTTTTTTTTTTTTGGAAATAGGTAGTATCACACCAAATAGAACCTGGTTTTGAAAAGATTGTACAAGAAATACTGAAATTGCTCTATCTTGCCATTTTTATTCAATTTCGAACTTTGGGTTAAAAAGTCTTCATAGTACAAGGTAGAATTATGTCTAAAGATGCCTTTTCTCCTAAAGAACATCCAATTGCTGAACAAAACATGCTATTCCCAACTGATCTCCTGCAATTGCCATGAAAAGCTCTTATGTTCTGTCCATCTATTATCACTCAATACCGAATTAATAAAGTGTGAAACTTTTAAGGAATAATATTTCGAATATTTTCCTGAAATGACAGATCCATATATCTTAGATAATCTGGACTTTCATTATGCATCCTTGAAGGACAATCTGTAACTTGGAAAGTTCCTGCTCTGTTTCTCATCTTTCACTGTAGATGAAATATCTAAGACATTTAATTATTTTAAATGTGGTGAGAATAGATAACAGAGACAGATCTTGAGAATTTCACATTATATTGCCAGTACTTTCCATTGTCTAATGCCCAGAAATATCAGTGTGAATGGAGATGTCATTTTACACACAAACATATCCTAAAATAACTGTGTTTTTTCACCGGTGGAGTTACCTCTAAGACTTTATGATTCTTCTAAGTCTTGGTAATGATGACCTGAGAGACGTTATTAGTACATCCCAGATCATGAATTTTACAATGCTACCCATCAAGTAGCTGCTTTGCTGTATAGCTTCAGGATTTGAGAAAGGAGGAATGAACTGCATGATATAGCTAAAGACAGCTAATTAAAAGACTAAAACGTTTTAAAAAAATCATTAAAACCAATGAGGTTGAAGGAAGTTTTAATTTCTCATAAATTTTCTTTAAATAATATAGGAGGCAACGTCATCTGGTCTGGAGGAAAAAATAAATATTTTAAAAATTATATTGTAATGTTATTTTAAGGTTATGAGGAATTTAAATCTGGGAATCAACTTTACTGGATTTGTAGATTCCTACATCTAGCTTATCTTGTGATTGATGGTCATATTGTTGAAAAGATTTCAAGACTTGCGTGATTCATTGCTGTCAGGAGAAAATAAAACATAACTTTTTTTTTTTAAACACACAGCAAAGAAAATAATGGTTTTGTCTTCTTGTCATTAATTTCAGTCAGTGATACTGTTTATTTCCCATTTAAAAAAGAGAAACAAACTTGTGAAATTTGAAAGTGCAACCTAAATAACACCTAAGCGAAGCCCCAGATTCCTGGGTGGGCTTTCTTACAAGATTTATAAATCATAGGAAACTAGAATGAAAATTTGAGGAATAAGCAAGCAAGAAAAACTTCAAGCTGCTAAGCAGCAAAACTGTGTGGGTAAGAGAGTCCAGTGTCTGCCTTTAATAGGTTGTGGATGTGTACATCAGCTGGAATCCACAGTGACTGAAAGCTGACACCAGCTTGGGTCTCATGTCAGGTCTCAGCTATGCTGGCACTCTACAGCAAGGGAAAAGAAAAGGCAACTAATCAGTTGTCCTTCAGTGACTATCAGGCGTGGGGTGCCTTTGGATGTGTGTTTGATGCAGAGCCCATCAAAGTCTGCCTAATTCACTTCAATTAAAATTGTTCTTAGACCTTGCTCTTCTCTTTTTCAACTCTGTCAGCTCCATGGGTAGAGGACTGTCAGGACATTTATTAGACTTAATGATCAGTAGAGGTAGAAAAGACTGGGGGCAGTGGTTTGGGAGGGAAAAAAAAAGGAATCCTTGAAGTTTGACATATTTCTTATTTTACTTGGTTAATTTTGTGTCAATGTGAATAAGATTTTTAATGAAAATTAGCAGGATGTTTTTAACTTTGCCGTGCTTATTTTCTGTTACTGGATAATTTGGAATGCCTGTTTTGAATTTCATGCGAAAGTTGCAGAACTACCCATTAATCAGGCATCCAGATTAAATAGGGCTTGAGTATATTAATCTGTTCTGGATAAATCCTGAATGGTTTTGAATGGATTGAGAAATTAAATTAAAAACAAGATTTATCCAGTTTGGACAGTACATCTTTACGGCTGTGAGCCCACAGTAGTCAAGAAAGTTGAAGGAATCTGTACTGGGAATCTGCTCTGTAAAACATGTGGGTGGTTAAATGGACAAGTGCTGTTCTGCATTAGTGGAGTGTCACAGGATTTAGGTCCCTCACTTTGACTTGAAAATAAGAGTAGATCTTGGCATGCATTTTTGCATTACACCTGAGACATCAATTTCAGACATTAGCGCTAATCCTAATGTTTGCTGTGTTGCAGTTTTAAAAAGTATCTTATATATAAGCACAGTAAGTAGTTAACCCCCCTTGTATATGTATGTATGAACTCATAAATGTACTGAAAAACTCTGGTTCCCCACTGCATGCTTATTTATCTCAGTGCAAAAATTTATCCAGTTCAAGGATGCAAAGCAGGATAGACCTTTGCACCAAGGTGATGAAAACAAACAAATGTCTGAACTTAATGGTCCTTAACGTTAATCTTCTTTTTTCAAGGTGTAGGTTTGTTGTTTTATTTTTGAGAGGGATAGTAGAGGATGAAGTTAGAATCAGAGTTTAACATTTTCTCTGTGGCACTTAGTTTATTCACTTTCAGAGCCACTGACTAGTTTCCTCCTTTCAGCTGGTAACAGCCAACCTGTATTTCAAATAATTCTTTCTTTTTTTTTACTCCAGTCCATTCTGCCTGGATAATCTTACATCCTTTATTTATAGGCATAGTGAACAGTAAATAAAGACAACATACTGTGATTTTGTACTGTAAACAAGAAACAAAAAATGAAGGAGAAAACCACAGGGTGGATAGGTCCATGGTTTTTTTTTAACTTATTTTAGATTTCATTTGTAGGGGGAAAAATATCCAGACAAAAACAAATTTTATGGAAGCAGTGTGTTCACAGATAGCAGAATTTATGCAATGAAAGTTCAGAAATGTATAATAAATAGTTTGTTCTGAGTTTTCAGCCCTCTTCCTTCCCATGGAAAAGACCTGGATACTTCTTATTTATAGACTTTAAAGAAGAATATAAATCTCCGAAAAATGGAATTTTGAGAGAAGGGGGTGGAAAACCAGTCCCAAAAATGTATTCATGAACACAAAAAAAAGTTAAAAATGAGTTTGTAATTTACTGCAGCTCAGAGGCAGCAATAACTAATACACTAGAAATTTACCCATTTTATGCATCTATTTTGCCTTCTTTACTGCTCTGCTGTTCATAAAAAGAGCATTTATTTCAGCAACTGTCATGTCACTTGGCATTTATGTGATCTCTGAGCTATGTGTGAAAATGCACTTTTTTTCCAGTTTCAATTTTTATTGAAAAAGTTATTTATTTTACAAATTGGTATCAAGGTGATTTGTTCTACTGTCTAACTAGTTCTACTATTCTACTTTTATTATGTTCATTTTTATCACTTGGGAATCAGAACCATAAATCATTTGGTTTTGTTTTTCATGTCCCGGGTCCTGCTATTGGAATTGCATTCCATCCTCTGCGTGTTGCTGTCTCAATTCCACCTGCTTCTCTCCCACTACAAACTGGGAGATTAGAAGCTATATTTTTTAATTCTTGTACATTTTCTTACTCCTATGCTGCACTCGTGAGGCACTTTGGATTGTCCACTGCGTTTTGCTCTCAGCCGTGTCTTTAGAAGATTGATTCTGACGTTTCTCTTTGCTGTTGTTATGATCCCTCTCCCCTGCACACTGCAGAGCTCCACTGCAGTGTCAGAGCTGCTCCCAGGCTGGCACTGCCTTGGGAACCTCACCTGTCCTGTACAACCTCCAGCATCAACTGTGCTATGAGAGGCACCAAATGAATGAAACAACTAGACAGGGGGAATGCAAGGTAATCATCTTCCTGAGCTAAGGGTTCCTGATGGCTGTTCTGGCTGTTGCAGAGATGTGCTGTGGTGCCATATCTCTGCTTTGAAACTGTCATTTTGGAGGATCCCCAGTACTCAACTAGAGGGAGTGAAGATCATTAGATAATTTTCTGAGGGAGTCATTGTAATTTCCAGGGGATTTTTTATTCCTAGTTCCACTTCCAAAGATGCCAACTGCAAGGGAACTAGAAGATTAATTAACTACACCAAACATTTAGAATTTAAAAGGAGAATCAGTTTAAAAGTAGCTGAAGAGGTAGTCTGAACATGCTAAGTTGCAGTTTTCTTTTAGCAAACCTGGCTTTCTACCAAAAAGCCACCCTTGTATTTACTCAACTATTAAATGAACCTACAGGTCAACTCATTTCTCTGTTCTTTTATTATTGTTGTCAGCTTAAGTGGCCATGCTTCTTTAAGAAGACTGGCATAAAATGGAGGCTGTTTATTTCTAATCGCAAGCCTTACATATGACAAGGCCATATTACTTCTTCTGGTCTAAAACTGATCACAGAAAAAGTGTCTGCACAATGGCTATTGATGGGAAAATCTCATTTTGCCTTGGCAGTTTCAGTATATTTAGAAACTGAGAACCCAGATGTGAGTTCACATTGTGCTTGTTTATGACTAACACAATCTGCAGGGCCACTCAGTCCTGTAAAATATTCAAGGCTTTTGCCTTGCTTGAGATAATTTAGCTGCAGTATCTTTTCTGGGCTCCACATTTTGTCCTGACACTGTGTAGAATTTATAGTGAAGGGGTAAAGGTGGAATGAAACCTAATTTTGTGGAAATGAGTCAGAATTGCTATCTTCTGAGGATCAGTTGTGAGACAAAGAGGGCAGGCTGCCTCACTCAGGAGAGCCCACCTGTGCACCAGGTATTTTTACAGCTGCATTGATATTCCCATGGAAAAGCCTTTTGTTTTCACTTGTACTGTGTCAGATGTCTGCAAGCCAAACAGCAACTGCATTACTTCTGTGCTGTAAGGACAAGCTGGTTGTTGGCCCATAAAATAGTAATGGGAGAGCTATAAAATGCTCTGAGAGATCTGCTCATTTGAGATCCTCTAATTTCGTGAAAGCTGTGCTTCTATTTACATGCAGCACACCCTCTGATCCTGAAGGAGATCCCAAGCATGAGTATGATCCACAGATAATCAGTCACGTTTGCTTTACAGGGAATGTAATTTTCGATACATCTGCTCTCAGACATTTCCCTGCAAACACTGCTGCCAATTATTAGTTTTCCCTTGCCTCAAAATTCCGAGGAAAAACCCAGAGTGCTGCTGACAAAAACATAAAAACACAGACTCTGCTAGCTAGCTCTGAACATTGCTTTATTAAGCCTGGTACTCTGCATCCAGCAGTAGCTAATGCGTCATGCTTCAGAGGAAAGGCAAACCCCACAATTTGTGCAAAGCTACAAAATAGAAGTATTCCTTGCCGAGCCTGCAGCCATCAGCTTATTCCCTGAAGCATAAGATTTGATTATATGTTTATTTCTTGGGGAGAAGAGCTGTGAGTATTTAAGCTTTTCAGGCTGGAGATCATGCATTAGATTAACCTGGAGGACTCTGAGGCCCATGTAGAACAGATTGTGGAATTCCCTTGGCAGAAATGAGCAAAGCAGCCATTACTAACATGCTGTCATACTGTTAACTGGAGCCGAATGACAAATCCATAGGAAATCTTGCTTCTATTTCTGCTCTCGAGCTATCAGTGAGAAGCTTGTGATTTCTTCTGGGTGTAAGTATCAACCTTAATTCCCACATAGTTTCTAAGTTTATGTTGTGTTTGCAAACATTATAATCTTACATGAGCAGTAGCTGGGACTGAAAAGCTGGATCACAGCTCTTGTTTACATCTCTAACTGTGGACTGCCTGTAAGGCCCAGGAAGCAACAGTTTTGGCTCTACTCACTCTTTTCTACCTATCTCCAAATCATCTTCCTTTTCTCCATTCAAGGAAGAGCAAAGTACTTTCATTTTTGATTAGTCTTTTTCTTTTTCAATTTTATTTTTAATTGCTTTTGTCTGTTTGTTTGCTCTGGAACTCTTTAATATTTGCCAAGGAAACCAATGCAGAAAGTACCTATGGCTCCAGTCACATGCACTTTGGGGCTAGCCTGAGTTTTGTAAGGAAGATTCGTCTAAAGAAGGCAGGTGGAAAAAAAAAAAGAAAAAAGTTTTGGTTTGAACTATTATCCTGTGGCTTGTGAGCAACCTCAAAAAGGTCAAAGAAACTGCAAGGAGATTTGAGATTGCACCAAAGATGAGTTCAGATACTGCCAGGCTCAGGAGCAGAAAAAACACAGAGGCCTCCTAAAAAGCTTCCTCCGTTACCCTTCCCTCAGTAGTAGGGGTACTGTAATAGGATACTACCCGGTGCATGTTCCTCAGTCATCCTGCAGTATCCAGCTGGACTTACTTAGGGACTGTTGGTCACCAGTTACACTTCTATTCAGCCCAGACTCACAGTGTGCTACTCTGTTGCCTGTGAAACCCCTGGCAGCGGAGAACAAAAAGTGGCATTAACCTGGTTAATTAAAGCAAAAGCTTCTTTCCTACCTGCTCCAGTTTTGGACAGAAAATGCCTTTTTATCTGCATATAGTTCGTTGTTCTTTATCTGCATATAGTTCTGCGAAAGGAGGAGGTTGTGCAGTATTTTCTTCGGAGGTGGTAAAGTTCTTTAGGCTTACAGTGGGAGCTAAGGGCAATAAAGGCTTCCAAACCCCTCCCAGCATAAGATTTCATACAACTCTTGTACTGCTCCTCCTGTTTGGGCAATAGCAGCTTTGTGATTGAAGACTAAACAACTGGCAGCACCAAAGGACACTTGCATGAAGTCTCAGCTCTGCCAATACAGAGTAGCTGTGTTGTCTTGTGGGTGTAGTTTAGGCTTCATTTTGTCCTACATCCATTGTTCAGCTTGGAAGCAGATCCAGCATTGTCCTCAAACCACCTGGACCATGTGGTTTTCTCCTGGCTGCACAGGATGGTTTGCTGGCTGCATGGGACTGAGGTGATGGGGAAGGACTGAAGAACATCTGGTTCTCGGTGTGGTCTCAGGGCCCTGCTTATGGCAATGGTAGGTGGAGCTGGCTTCTTGCCTGGCACTGATGATCCTTCACCTGCCCACTCACATTTCACTGATGGTTACTGGGCTGTTGGTGGAGTCTGTCTCAATCACCTGACCCACTCTGCTCACCTCACTCAGGTGCACTGCTCTGATCAAAGAACTCATATCCCTAGGTTGTCCATTAGGGATTGCTCCTCTAGCCTGGACCCATAATAGCCCTGAACAACTTAAAAAGTAACCAGTTTTTCAGTCTCACTTGCAAAACACAATCAATATTTCTGATTGCAAGGGTATTGCACTCTGAGAGAAAATAGTAAGTGAAAAGTATTATTTCCAAGTTATAAATAATATTTCCTACCTTCCATTTACTCACAATTTTTGGCATCACAAGACTGGCTTGTTCATCAATCAGTTGTTTATATTCTTGCAAACACTAAAAGACCTTATGGATGTATTGATTTGGATCAGAGATCACATAAAAAATTTAGCTAATAAAAACTATTCCGCAAAAACGTAATTTTGTGCTCTTTGGAGCATGAAATTTACTATCAAAAATATTCATGAAAAGTCAAATTGTGGCAAAAAAGCTGAGTTGTTTACAGGTGATTCCTGCCATGCAGAAGCATGTAATTTTCCATTTCATAAGAGCTAAACCCTTTGTTCTGGTGCTAAGTCTGAACTTAAGTTATAACATGCAGGATAGTTTTTTCATGTCTATTTTCAGGCGTCTGTATTTAGTTTCTTGGTTTTATATATCTTATCCTCCAAATTTATGTTCTTTTAGAAGTAAAGATTAAAAGTGATTTATGTAGAAACATTTTGATGTTAGCATAAAACATGATTCAGACCAAAAAAAGCCTGCCATTGCACTGCAGCACTAACAGCCCAAATACCTTAGAAGACAGAATGAAAAGGGCTGAGTAGCCTTACTAAGAGGTGGTGCTATTCTTGCTACTATTCTGAAGTTCCTAAAAATTGCTTTATTTTTAAGATTTTAGGAGGATTTTAGCAGTATTATTAACAGCACTGTTAGAAAACATTTTCAGTTCAACAACACAGTTGAATTCAATTTCTGAAGGGGGAAGATTTTCATTTCCTTGGACCCAGGATGGGAGCCAGGTGGTGGTCTCCTCCTGGCTGACATTTTCCTACCACTGTTCTGCAATAAGATTGCTTACCATCTTGCAATATAAAATTGCAAAAACTAGTTAATATTTCCCAGTGCAGCTGATCTCCTAAACTTTATTTAAGGTTATGAGAACAACAGAGTATCAGATCACAAATGCCATCTTCTAGATCATTGTTTTGGTCTCCTCCTCTCCCACTTCTCCAGCCACTCAGCACAAAGCACCTTAGACACTCGACTGGGACTGCGTTTTCCAGGTGTCTTTTAAAACTTTTTATTTATTTTTTTTTTTAACTTGAAGGTTTTAAGCCTTAATTTCTCTTCTGCTTGTTCATTGATGGAGCTGTTCTCTCTTTGTTCACACTGTGATCTGCCCCAAATTCAAGCCAACAAATCAAGTCTGCAATTTGACAGAAGTGACATGGATGGATTTTCCACAAGCAATATTCCTGGAATTCAGATGTCCTTCACATAACATTGTTTGGTACTGCATTCCCTGAAATTATTCTACTGTTTCAATCTCAAATGAAAAAGAATCAGTGCTGGCATTGTCATAACTTGTTCTTTCCATGGTTTATGTGTTATAAGGCATTTAAGATGGAATGCATATTGAACATATAAAACATTAAATATAGGAGAACATAACTTTAACAGATTTACTTTACTGCCAGTAAGCAATTTCTGATATGTAATGCACACTCTTATTTTCATGATGTTTTTGTCTCATGGGATATCTGGCAACTGTAGGCTGACACAGAGCCTTACAGTCAGTATACCTATTAACCACTTAATGATTCAACACACTGGGGTATTTAATGCATTAATTTGTTTATTGACCAAAATAATAGTTGGGGTAAAGGATCTCTGCTCACAGGAAGCCAGTTGGATTTGCATAAGTTTGGAGAGATCTGACAGAGAATAAAGCTCAGCCATTCTGAGTGCATCTACACTGGCAGTTTAAGGTATTGTGTAGGTGGCTTTTTTCAGTGTGAATCCTTCTACATTTTGCCCTTGATGTACTATAGGTGACAATTTTGTTTCCCTCTGGTATGCAGAAACTGGATTCTTTCTCTGACCTGGACTAAGGAACAGAAAATTTCTGGCATGAAAATTTTCAGACAAAAAGATTACTTTTCCTATTTAGTTTTAGCCATATCCCTTCTCAAATCAAGTTCATAGTGCCAGTAAAGCTGAAAGGGAGATACTGACAGCAGGAACATTTAAAGTCAGTATTGCTACCAAAAAACTTAATCTCAGAAAACTGTATCCTCTCAAGTAGTCATTCACTGTTCCTCAGTTTGCTGTGTTTTCCATCATAACTGCTAAATGTTAAATGGAGAATACACTTCTTACTGTCAAGAAGTGTACTGATTTCTTTCTCCAAGGAGCTCTCTTCTCTGTGCATTACTGTGCTTCAGCACATAAACACGAATCATCGAAATCTCACTTTAAATTTTTGACTAGTAGGCATTTTCAAAAGCTACAGTATTAGTGTACTGGTGTCTCTGGCCTGAGTAGCTGGTCACTAGCTGGGATCTTGCCAGCTTGTTGTCCTTGAGACGGTGGTGACACCGGCTGGGCGCTGTCCTTGGTGCTGATGCTTTTACAGAATGTACAAAGAGTAAGCCTAATTGCTTCTAATTGTACCTAAAGGTGCCAAACACTCCACAGCTTCACCAAGGTCTGAGATTGCCTGAAGGTGAAAGCCAAGACTGAAGGCAGTCTTCAGAGCCTTCCTATGCAGAAACCTGCCCGGTTCTGGGCAGGAAGAGGGTCTGCCCAGACATGCAAACAGCAGAGAGAAGCCTTCTCACCCGAAGGCTTAGAAAAACAGACTCACTTGCTCCCCGGGTTTCTCTAGCAAAAAAAAACCCTATACAGAACAGGACTGATGACTAAAATTACATTAGAGAAAGATTAGGTATTTAATTTCATGGTTTCAGATGAGCAAAAGTTAAGATTAATTGCTACAATTCTTGGGTTTGGATTAATGTGCTTTAAGAGAAAATTTAATAACACAGGATTTGGAACACTTCATAACAGGGAAATAATAAAGTTTGGGATTTTTTCCTAACAATGCATTTTTAAAATAAACCTTATACTTGCAGAGGAACTTCACTTCTCCACATATTATTTGTTGATGCCGACATTTTTAAAATAGATATCTATGGATCAGATACTTATTTATCTTAAGTAATATGTTACAGGGTCAAATTTGGAAATTCAGTCCTTTTAGGAAAGCATATGGCATACATTCACTTCATACTGCTATAAAGGTTTGTACTGCATATTTAAGGCTAAGCATATGCTGAAGAATTTTCCTGAATGGGCACATACACAGAACCACACTTAACAATTTGCTGATTTAGAGTTCATGTAAAAAATGAATTGTGTCACATTAATGTCATATTATTAGTGGAATTTAACCTCATGGTACCTTGTAAATTTATTTTGATTTCTTACAGTGAAAAAGATTCTGGGCAGAGCTTACAAGAACAACCCCATTACAATCGATTCCAAGAAAACACATAAAGAGCAATCTTGATTCTGCTCTGTGCCTGTGTTAAATATTACATTTTAAATAGCATCAGACTGTCAGCATCAGCCACAGTAGATTTAGTGATGAGGGCTTGTGCTTCATGTTACCCCCTATTCTCCTTTCAAAAACATGACTTTTTGTGTTTTGAGGCAATTGTGACCTTTCCTGGTTCTCTTCATGGAGTACCATTCAACTGTGCTGACTCATTAATTCCTTCTAGATCTGCCACCATCTATTTTCCTCTTGGAGTTTCTAGTCAAGAAACAAAATTGATGATCTCCTTATCAAATTCTTATTAAATGAATACAAGGTAGACTTAATTCTGACTTAGGAACATTTTCCATCTTACAGGTTTTCAAAATGTCTGGAAAAAATCTAGGACAATGGCTAAGCAGGATTGTGTTTTTCTTGGTAGGAATAAATTGCAGAACTATTTTCCTTAATGCATATTGATGTATTAAATGTTTTGTAAAATAGATCACCTGCAGAAATGAGCGGATGAAAAATATTAATACCTAGGTGAGTCATATACAAGAAATAGAACAGAAATTAATTTTGCCCAAGTAAATATTGCCACTACTTTCTTTTACAGTAATAAGTAGTTAATCCTATTAGGCCAACCTCCAAAACCCTCTCCACAAATGTAGGTTGTTAAGTTGACAGTTCTTGTGACTGGTGCTATTTATTATTGTCTCCAGGCAGCTTCCTGCTCTCTCTACCTCATATATAGTCTGATTCAAAGACAGAGGCAAGGGGAAGAGGGATAGGGAGTCAGTAGAGTATCTAGGAATCAAACCCTGGAAAGACCAAAGTAAGAATCAAATTTCATGTACTGACAGCTTCTGACATTTAGGTTTTTTCTGTGTTTATAGTGAGGTGCAGTAGAACAGCCAAAAGGTGAAATAAAGACATACGTGAGTTACAGAACACCAGTGTGTGTCACTTCATTCTGAAGTAGGTGTGGTGAGATTTATTAGATGCAGCAAGGCTTAGGATAGCCAGTTTTGCCTGCTTGTCTTGATTCTTGTGAGTTAGCATTTTACCTTTTTTCACCTGAATCTAGTCAGAAGTTTAGAAATGGGAAACTTTCTTTTAAGAAACAGTTCATTTAACATTCTAAAAATCTAAATAAATGACAAAAATTAGAAGTTTATATTAGAAATCATAGCATAAAATTTCAGATCAGCTTTAATCCTCAGCTCCATGCATTATAATTCCTTATGATATCTGACTGGTCCTTTCAAACCTTTTAATCAAATGATAAATATTATTGATGTCAAAGAGATACTGCACCTTAGAGAAAACAAATCTGAGTAACATCATAACTACAGATTCTTTACCAACTGAATTGCCAGGATTGGATTCTCAAACATAAGGAGAATGAATGTGGTATAAGCCTACAGTATGAGCTAGGATAACCCAATTATAATAGGGGCAATACTTACAGTACACTAAAGGAAATCTGTGTGCTTGAAGAGCAGAAACCTGACTAATAGCAGGAAGTTTCATTTATGCTATGCTCAGGTGGTGTACTCATCACAGTGGAGTGCTATACTCATCACAATGGAGTGTGTTACGGAGAACAATTTTAACAACATAAACAACAGTTTCTTGGAACAGTTACTTCAAAAAGCTACGACAGAAAAGCTACTTACCTTTGATAAAGTCCTCAAAAATAGGTAGAACAAAATTCAAGGCATAATCACAAAAAATTTTCCTCAACTTTTGTATAAAAATGCACTAAAATTCAACAGCATTATTGGAAGAGAAAAAAAAACGTATATGGTTAGAATAAAAGTGCCTGAATAAGAATGTGGAAAGGCATAAAATTCTTGTAGGTGGCATTAAGATTTACAATATCACAGTGCAAGTGTTGAGCAAACATGTATTACTTATAAAAATAAAAGATTCTGAAAGAACCATATAAAATCAAAGTGATAAATAAAATTCTAATGTCATTAACCACAGAGTCTGTTAGAATTAAAAGTCATGCTTCAGAAATAAATGGAAGACTTCTTCAAATGGGAAAATTTAAAAGAAGCATAAATGTTCTCTAGGTGAACATAAGGCCTTAATAGGGGAGAACAAAAATTATTTCGATGTAGAACTTGCTTAAAACACTAACAAATACTGAAAGTTCCTCAGAAAGAACAAACGCAGGAATTTTTCCAGCTTGTATTGGGGACTTCTTGTTGAGATAATAAACACAAAAATAAGGTCATAGCAAAACCTCATAGAATCGTGGAATGTTAACGGAGGGAAGTCACCCTAAAGATCAATTAGTTCCAACCCCCCTGCCGTGGGCAGAGACACTTCTCAGTAGGCCAGGTTGCCCAAGGCCTTATCCAACCTGTTTTTGAACACTGCCAGAGATGGGGTACCCACAGTCTCCCTGGGCAAGCTGTGCCAGTGCCTCACCACCCTCACAGTCAAGAATTTGCTCCTAAGATCTAAGTTAAATTTCCCTTCTTTCAGGTTGAACCATTACTCCTTGTCCTGTTAGTACGGTTCCCTCTCCAGCTTGCCTGTAGGGCCCCTCCAGGCACTGGAAAGTTGCCGTGAGGTCTTTGCTCTTTTCTTCTCCAGGCTGAACAGTCCAAACTATCTCAGCCTGTCTTCACAGGGGAGGTGTTCCAGTTCTCTTTGTGGTCTCCTCTGGACTTGCTCCAACAGCTCCATGTCCTTCTTACACTGGGGGCACCAGAACTGTGCAGAGTGTTCCAGGTGGGGTCTCACGAGAGCAGAAGAGAGGGGCAGAATCCTCTCCCTCGATCTGCTGGCCACACTCCTTTGGATGCAGCCCAGGATTCCTTTGGCTATCTGGGCTGTGAGTGCACATTGCCACCTCATGCTGAGTTTTTCATCAAGTCCTTCTCCATAGGGCTGCTCTCAGTCTCTTCTGAGCCCAGCCTGTGGTTGTGCCCTGGATTGCCCCAGCCCACGTTCAGACCTTGCACTTTGTGTTGGTGGACTCCACAAGGTTCCCACAGAGCCACTTCACAAGTGTGTCAAGGTCCCTCTGGATGCATCCCTTCCCTCCAGCACGTCAACTGCACTGCACAGCTTGGGGTAGTCAGGAAACTTGCTGAGGGTGCTAAAACAAAAAACCCCAAACCCCCAAAAAACCTAAATGAATCCTTTGTGCCAGCATTTGCTGCAAAGGAGCTAAAGGGAGGTTCCCACATTGAAAGTTATCTTCACAGGGGTTGAATTTAAGGAATTGTTTCAAATTAAATATTCAGTAGAAGAATATGAAGTGCAGACTGATAAAATGAATGATAAACTGCAGGATCAGGTGGCTTTTTCTGAAGAGTTCTAAGGAAACTGATATAAAAATTTTCCAAATTTGTAACATAAAAAAAAAAAAAATAGAGAAGGCACTTCTGTCTCTGCATAAGTTATGTTTCCACACTGGAAATTCTTCTAGGCTATAAAACAAATTATACAACAAAATAGAAATAAAAAACACACAGAGAAATTATATAATTAAGAACATGGTTTGTTTATTTGCCTAAGGAGATGTCACTTAGCCATGAATCTTAGCATTATTTGAGGCAAATAATTAGTTAAGCAGGAGGAGGAGGATCAGGAGATCTGGATTTAGAAAAATCTTTTCACTTACTGAAGACTTAAATAAATTGAGCTGTAAATAGAGAAGAGAGACTGTTCACTTCTGGATTAAAAATTGGATAATGAACATTTAAGTACTGTTGATCCAAAAAAAGATTAACATCATGTGATCCAAAATATGAAGCAAGGAAAACCAAAACAGACTAAATTTTTTTGACTGAAAAAGCTGAAGTTACTAATTGCATGAAGAAGGTTGAAGAATTCAGAAGACAGCATTGTATGAAAAAAATAAGCAGGCTTGTCAAAAACAAGTAGAAAAGGAGTGTTTTTCCACATAAAATATAATTTAGCAGATGAACATTAAGGTTTTAATCTGAAAGCATACATGAACTCAGCAAAGAATGAAACTAATTCACAAAGAGAAATCCATCAGAATCATTAAAATAAATGGCTAGATTGCATCCAGATTCAATCTTTGGATCAGGAACCTAAAATCATGCATTGCTGGATGGTGGGTTAACACAAGCAGCAAATGTTCAGTTACCTTTTGATAAACCTATGTTGCCAGTCAGTGAGTGTTATATCTGGCCACATGTGCTATTTTTATATTTTTAGCTTAGTGTTTCTTGTTTTTTGTCTTGTCATGTTGTACAATGAAACATGTTTTAAGAAATCACTTTCATGATATCATGAATCACTGTAATGTTCCTGTATACAACAATTCTATTAATATTATCAATAGAATGTCTATTAAAGGTACATTTTTAGTTATGATCTAATTTGTATAATTTTTAATGAGAAGTTCTGTCTGACCTCAGGCTTAGGTCTTCCTTAATTGTCCACATTTAATGTGAGGATTCCTCATCAATGTAATTTTTTTCTCCTGTTCCCTGCTAACTCAATTCCATCACACAAAATGAATTTGTAGAATTTAGATTATATTAAATGGTAGTAGAGTGGGAAGTTTAGGCAAGTATATCTCATGGCATTTCTTTCATTCTTTTGCCTTCTGTTGTTTTACAGAATGACTTTAGAAAGTCCAGATGTTTGGTTTATCTTGTTTTTTTTACTTAATCTTTCTGTACTACAATTGACCTTCTAACACTGCTTTCTCTTTTACAAGCATTCTCAGCTGAGCATTAACAGTAGATGAGAGGTATGGAATTTTTATTTTTTGCACTTTCAGGTTGTATAATCTGATATGAATTTGGAAGATTCAAATGGCATGATGTGGCCTTTACAGCATTCTTAGCTGCAGATCAACTTTAGGTGCTCAATAATTTTTTCAAATACCAGTTTTTGCACAGGCCTGTTGTATGAGGTAGATTTCCATTCACAAGTACTTTGTAGGAAACAGAACCTACATTTCACGCTAAACTTCCTGTTATGCAGGCCTTAAGCAATAGGAATGCTTGACTATAAAATGATAACTATTACAAAATAGCAAATACCTAGTTACAGAATTAAATAATGTAAAATCCAACTTGAAACACAACAAAAATTTGAATAAATTATGGTAATAAACAATGAATATTCATCATTGGATCTTCATACCCTAGCACCCTAGGGCTTTTGCTTTTTGCATGAAAATTTGGTTTTGCAAACTCTGAAATACATCAGACTTGAGCAAGGGTTGGAAAGAAGCTGTTGCTTCCCAAGAAGGAGCAAGGCAAAACTTTCGTGAGATGAATTACCTGGATCTTTGAATCTGGATTTTACAAATGTTTTTCCCTGCTGTTCTGTCCAAGGAAAGAATCACAAAGATTTGTCACCTCAATTACAGGTTTCTTTCTAATAACTAACTTGTGTGTCTCATATTTCATGTATGTGCTTTTATGCATCCTGTTTCAAGTACTATGTGAATTTAGCGGCCTGGTTTGGAGTTATGGATTTTATGAGGTAGTGACAGTCAAGCTCAGATTTGATAAACAAATCTCATTGTTTATCAAACAAATTTGATAAACAAAAGTCTTTCTGTAGTTCTTGGGTTTCCTCCACGAATGACCTAATGGAGGAAACACAACAAAGCATGTACACAGCAGATGTTGTACACAGCGTCTCACCTGGGGGGAGGAACTGCCTTTTCCACCCAGAGGTGTGACTGCTGGCACTTCCCCTGGCACCTGACAAACGTCCTCTCTGTAACTCCAAGTCTCTTAAATCAGACTGACACCTTCAGAAAAGTGTTGTAGGCAGTGAACACACTTGAGGAGCCAGACCATTGTTCCCCTTTCATTTAATGCTGTAAACATAGGAGTGTCCTTCTGCATCTAAACACAGCTTATTTCTCTCTAAATATGTTGACTCTATCTTTCCAGTTAAAGTACCTAGTCTGTGATGATGTATTTAAGATTTGCCAGAACAAAATACAGTTTTAAAAGGTTTTCCATCCTTTTGTGGGTAAAAGTCACAGTCAAAATAGACTTTTGTGTTTAACAAATGTTTCTGAGTGGTGAGATGTGACGCAAAGGGAGTGTAAGCAAAAATACTCAAAAAAGGAGCACTAATCTGTCTGCTTCCTGAAAAAAGGTGAGTTAGAAATAAAGTGTTCCTGCAACATGGGAAACTATAAAGCCTACAATTCAGCATTGTAACTTGCACATTTAAGTGAGTTCATACATTTATAAAATGTATTAATTAATCCACTTTACCAAAAAATTTTTTTGAAGGGTTGACATGGAGGGAACTTAGATGGACACAAAAAAAGGAAATTTTTGAGACCTGCTTATAGGCTTCAAGAGGACACTTTTGCAACATTTTCTGAAATGCAAATATAAGTCTCAGAACAACACAGCTGAATTTCAGTGTTATACTTTGGAACATTTCCTAAATTTTTCAATAATAGTTCACATGGAAGTGTGCAGTACCTAAATGAACTGATTATCTTGTCAATGAAATTAGTGCACTACGTATTTAAAAGAAAGCTGGATCTGAGGCTGCCTTCAGACCTCAGTTTAGAAACAGAAGTGTGGACAGAAAGTTTGTAAATATATATAAAAGTCTGAGAGAGGAAACTGTGGGAGGTGGACATCAAACCATGTAACATCAGATTTCCTAGGCCAAGGTGTTCTAATGAATATTTGCATATTAAATCCTCAATTTTCAGCTCTACTGTAGTGTGCTTTTCAACAGCAATCAGTACTTGAGCAATAGCCATTACAGTTATAGAGAATTAGCAGAAAAAGGAATGTTAAAATCTAATTATAGAATTTTGATATAAAATATTGCTAATCAAAAAAAAATTAAAGAAAAAACACTGTAAGGCTAAAAATATGAGTTAGGATTCACAGACTGTGCTTTATAAAGTCCCTTTCTTAGAAGGAATAGAGATAAATGGATAGATATTTTTTCATTTATCTTAGCTTGCAGCTGAGAAGCCACTCCACATACTGTGCACTGTTTGCACAGATTTACTGTGCCTTCTGTACAATGTGACACATTTACTCAGTGCCCGCTACTAAAGGTTAATGGCTTGGTCACAATCTTCATATTAAATATGGTACAAACACTAACTTGTTATTCATGGGTCATGAGAGAGTCTCAGAGTCACTTTTTTACAGGCTTCTAAATATTGTCTTTAAATTTATGCTTGTTATATTGCAGGTACCCAGCTTCAGCTTTGCCAAAGAGTAGAGACCATGAATAAAAAGGAAATTACACACTTTGCAAAAAACTGGCCCTCTAAACAAAGATCAACAGCCATAAATAAATTGTCCTGTTGAAAATAATCTGGAGGTATCAGAGTTTGGGGAATGTCTCTTGACCTTCCTGCCATCTTTCTTCCTTAGCATCACAAGGCAATTGCCTGAGACCTGGTCATAGGTGTTGACTGTGATTCTTCTTCTTGTATAACCATTAACACTGCCTGATACAAGCTCTTTTCCAAGCTCACAGAGTGGTCTGACAATCAAAGTACAAACTGAAATTCAGAAACAACTACAGTGCATGTCTGGCCACACACTATTTATCTGACTGTAAAATACTGACTTCAAAATATTTCTTGCCACGATCAGAGCTAAAGAAGCCTCTCTGGGCTATGTGCACTCTTTGGGACATGGGCTTGCCAGTGTGGCTGCACAGAGCAGCCACTGCCAGTCAGGACAAGAGATCCTGTGATGAAAAAAGGAGCCTGTGACAGATGGCTGTTGCTTCTTGAAAGTGATTGACAACTGCTTGTCCCTCAGTGTGATGGTCACAAAGGTCTTCAGTCCCCCTGCCAGCTTTCACAAAATATGCAAAGTTCAAGACATTTGCAATCTCCACCTTAATTTAATTGTGACCAAATTTTTTGGGAGTTTTAGAAGGTATAAGGAGCACTTGGAAAAGAAGATGATGTCATGTCTTGCCTCATGGAAATCCTGATTTCCAAGTCCAGGCTATCAGGCAGAGCTCTTTCTACAGCTCCACTCTCCAATGAGTAGATAAGTGAAAGAATTAATACAAGAGGGTATTAATTTGAGATGTAAAGAGGATTCAGAGTATGATGAAAAATGCAGATACTTTGATAAAACCAAGATGTCTTCCTAAACATGACTCCCTAAGAATGTGTGACTTCAGGCTTCTAAGAAGAAATTTAATCTTTATTAGATCAATACATACATCCAGCAAAAGCCAAGCTGTTTGGAGCATGCTTTTATAGGTCTGAAATATAAGCAGTAGTCTTCATAATTGAGCATATGCTGGGAATGATTACTTCTGGTTTAATTGACACTACCCAATTTTAATCAACAGGAATTTTGCTGCCTTAGTGAAGTAGGAAAGAAATAACTGTTTGATTATCCTGCATTGTGAGATATTCTAAACAGTGTCAGAATTTAGTGGAGTGAAAGACAACAGTTCTCTCAGCTGCAAAGCTTGTAATTTTTTCAACTCTAACAATTAGTCTTATAAAGGCTACAAATCCTAGTCCAGTGTAGGATTACAATATAGTGAAGGATATACCCAAAACAAGGTCACAATTTAACAGGGATGTTTCTCCAGTCTGTCACACCCCTTGAAATTAATGTTAACAATACTCAGCATTTGCATCTCACTGCTTATCTCTGTAATAATTTAATTAGATAAAGTTTATAGTAATAATTGGTGTGGTATTTGACCTCAAGATGGAAAGGTTTAGGTAGAATATGAAATTAAACAGCCAGTGTAGCTTTGCAAAGGAACAGTTGAAACAAAACACTGTTGATATGCTCTGGTTATTCCAGCCACAGCGTTTGAGCATGATTAGGTACCTGAGACAGCACAGGTCACCTATGGTGGCCAAGGCAGTAGTTGCAGGATCCTGTTTGAAGGCTACAATGGACTGCAGTCTGAGGATACAGACCTCCAGTTAATATCAATTATGATGGACTGTTCAGTTCAGGCAGAAGAAGCAAACTCCTTCCTAAGTCCTAGCTGGCAGCAATTACCATTCCTGCCCACTCAGACAATATCTTTATATTCCTTCTGGTGATCTGACCCTGTGTCTTGTATGCTTACTTTTAATATTTCACTATGGTCAGAAGCTCCTTGTTCATCCACCCAGGCCTCCTGACTTCACTGCTTGATTTCCTGCTCATTGGGATAGACAGTTCCTGAGCCGTGAAGAGGCATCTTTGAAAATCAATCAGCTGCACTGAACCCCTCATTTTTTTGAGGCTGGATGTCATGGTGTTCTAAGAAGATTCATCAAATCTGCTATTCTGAAGTACAGAGTGGTGATGAATATTTTTCCTTTTGTTTTATTCTCTTAGGATCCTGAACTCCACAATTTAATGGCCACTGCAGCTAAGGCCACCCATGGGCCTCCACATGTCTAACTAGTCATTCCTTATTTATGAGGTTTAGCAGAGCATCTCCACTCATCACCTTCTTAATCACCTATGTGAGGAAGTTCCCATCAACTATCCAGACTATCCAGAGATGTCCTGGACTGCCTGTGTCCTGCTGTGCTGACCTTTCAGCTGACATTGGAGCAGTTAAAGCTTCCCACAAGTACCAGGGCCTGACAGCAAAAGGCTTTCTCCAGCTGTCTGAAAAGGTCCTTACCTATTTATTCCTGACTGGGAGGCCTGTGACAGATGCTGCAACAATGGCATCACTCCCATCTGGCTCATCAGCAGTCCCAAGGCAGAGTGCCCTGCATCCTCTCTGCTCTGTCACTGCACATACAGTGCAACTCGCCCTTTCCACCAGACTGTGCTGTCCTTTCTAAAGGAGCTGTATCCATTCATGGCAGCACTCTGCTCATGTGAGCTAACCCACAGCATCTCTGTGATCCCAACGATCACAGCCCTGTGATTGCATGCAGAAATCCTTCTATTCATTGCACATACATCCTTCAGTGCCAAAAGCCAGAAGTTCCCAGCATTCACCATCAGAGAAGTCTCCATTTTCCAGCATGGTAAGCAGAGGCTTTGCCTGCCCCTCTTTTGGTACAATTTGGGGCTTAGGCTGATGAACCTGCAGAGTCTCAGAGAAGATCTGACCTTCTTTTTGGCACTGCTGATGCTGCATAACCTGCTGAGCTCCTGCAGCTCCTTTGTGCAGCTCCTAAACAGACCCTTGCCCAGCACACTCCTCCTGCAGGCAAGGAGCCCATTTCCCCATCCCCAGTCCTGGTGGGAGGCTGCAGACAGGACTGTGCAGGAGAAGAGTGCAAACCTGTGCTCCAGCCCTCCACAGCCTGAAAGGAGCAGAGCCTGCATCCCAAGAGCAAGCAGATTGTCAGCATCAAGCTGGAAGAGATACAAAGAAAATTGCTGCCACTCAAAAGGATTGTGATTTGATCCTAATCACAAGGGGTTTTGGATTTTAATTCTACTTTTTGCATGCGATGCAAAATCAGCAACTAACTAAAAAAAATAAAAAGCAGGCTCAGATTAAAACCCAGGGTTCAGTCTGACCCTGGGAAGGGAGTCAGATTTAAAATAGTTTAAGTGTACCATATGTACTTATTCCTCCTCTCTCTCTCTCTCAAAATTTAAAGGAATGTTGTTGAAATCATAAAAATTGGAGATTGTAAGTACATTTTTTGACCCAGAACTAAAATACTACGAAAGAAAAACAATTAGCCCAGCCTAGTGAACTGACCCAACTGCACCCTGACAGAGCTGCAGAGACTTACGAGAAAGCCAGTGAGTGATTTTGAATCTGTTTAGAGTGCTGCCTTAGTACCTAGTGTAAGATGCAATCTATTTCAGCTGCAGAAGGAAAAATGTTTTTAAGACCAGAGAAAAATAGATGCTAGTCTAGTGACTTCAAGCATAATAAAATTAAGCAAAAGCAACAAAAAAAATTCTCCAGGGACAGCTGGTAATTAGAAAGTCTCCAAAACTGGTTCATTAAGCCATTTGCTGGCCAAGGACAAATTCTAAACAGAGAAAAAGAAATTACACTCTGTGTTTTAAATGTTATTACATGCTTTAACTGTCATTATGACCAGCTGAAGGAGATAATGGTCTTAGAATTAGTGCCTGCATCTCTGTGGGAAAAGCAGGCTGAGACAGGGCTCGTTATACTGCAAGTGGAATGGCCATTTGTTAGCCATCCATTGCAATTCCAGCTATCCAAAGACTGCTGTGCTGTCAGATGCAGCATGGATTTCCCTTGTCAGTTACTGGATATGGAATTCCCACCACAAAAGCCATGTGGGATGTGGGGGAATGTCACATTATAAGAGATATATGCACATCTCAGGGAACAAAGGCCACAGCTCTGCCGTATTTTCTAAAGGAGTGGCCAGGAAGAAACAGATCCATCCTTTACAAGCTCACCATAAGCACACACAAATATATGTGTGTGTATACACACAGATATAAAATGCATATTTGTACTCATATTTATAATAATGTACATGAACATAGACATATAAATAAATCAATATGCAAACTTCTGTGCTCATGAGCACATGTATTCATGCTTTTCTATGCTGGCATTTTGCATTCCAAATTGATGCTAGGAAGTTTTTTTCCTAGTTTTAATCAAGAAGGACATTTAACAAAATTGTTCCTCTGTTGCCTCACATTGCTGAAAAAGCTTCCTCTTATGGATATTTTTTTGCAGCATCATAATTAAAATGTTGCAGTCTTAAAGAAAGGGCTCAGAATTTCCTGGCAAATTATCTGGCTTCCTCTGAAGCATTCAGCATTCTAGAGTAAGTGGACAGAAAATCTGAGTCCTATGCAATGAAGCTGATTTATGAGCAAATGTTAAAAGAAGCAAATTTAAATTCTGTCGATAGAAACCAGGAGTGTGAATAAAAAGGATGGACTGAACCAGAGTTAAATGTCCTGGTTGCCAGCTCAAGCCAGTTGTAAGGGCAGAAGTACAGAGTAGCCACAGCTGTTTCAGAGGGGTCTTTACATGCCGTGTTGGCTCACTGTGGTAGGACCTTTATAAAAGTCTGCACAGGGTTTGTTCTAACTTGGAAGGCTGCTTAAACTCTGCTGTGGGATTGGATGGGCTGGTAGGAGATGCAATGTCATGAACCATCCTAACCTACTGGTTTCCACAAAAGATAGAATGTTCAGCAGCAGCATCTGTTCCAGTGTGGCACAAAATCACAGCATTTTCTTTAATCTGTGGATAATGTAAGCTTGCTAGATAATTTAATGAGTGGACAATATCATCTGTCTTAGGATAATAAGCATTCCTAGGAACGAATAATGCTGTGATGCTTATGGAATGCTGAGATGTAGGTGAAGCAAGTTTCAGTCTTTGCTTGGACTGCTGTAGGTGAGCATGAGGCTTCTGTGTCCTCAATAAGTGCCCTTGCTTCTAGAAATTCATCTGTTCTGGGAGGAAAAATTTGTTCCATAATTTTCCCAGGGAAAAACACAAAAAGCCTTGGAAAAAAAATTCCATAAAAGGTGCCAATTCAGTGACATCAAAGTGTTTTTCAACCCTACAGTGTCCTGAGAAGCTTTTCTAAATAGTTCCTGCCTTCTGAGGAAGCAGTAGATGATGATCCCCTCACTCCTACCAGGAAATATATGCTTGAATGACATGACCTAGCTCAAAATGTAAAATTTTAAGCCTTTTGCACACCAGATGCATCGACTGTGGTGAGAAATTGCTGTGTGTGTGTAAAAGAAGACCTGAGCTTCTTTTCAAATCTCAGTAATGGGTATCAGGAAACCAAACTGAAATGAGAGAAAAAAAAAGTACTCAGTGGTGAAAGTGTCAGTCTAGAGACTGGTTGGTCAAATACTTTGTACCAAAATTCTTTCTGCTTGGAAATGGTGGTAAGTGGAAACAAAGGCCAATCCCAATAAACCAATGTTTGCTATTGAATTAGAAAAAAATTTGATTTTGAAATGAAGTTTTACTGCTTCATGGGATCATTTGTTAATTGCCACAGATTCCCTCACATTTTTTATTTAATTGTCTCTTACAAACACCTCAGATAACACAGAATAGCACAGCTCTGTATTCAGGTCCTGGATAGATCTCATTATATTTATCCATCTTGTTTATCACCAGGTTAGATTAAGTGGTGCTAGAAGGTTAAAAGCATGTAATGGAGGATGTATCACAAGGGTTCAAAGCTTTGAAATTACAGCATTTGAGCAGTTTCTTCATAGCCTGTGCTGCAGGTTGTGAACAATTTTCAAAAAACATCTCAGTCTGCACTGGGAGAAAAATCTCTTCTTGACCCTAAATCTGAGTGATTAGTTAAGCTACTTTGATTTAATGCCATTTTTATTAATTTACATCTGTTATTAGTTTTTTCAGTTGTTAACTACAGGGGGTGAAGACTTCCTAGTCAAGCAAAGAGTCAAGCAGACTTTACACATATAACCCTAATGTGGGTGTGGTGTTAGCAAACAGTAGTCACAGTTTACATTATCTGCTTTTGTAGTCTAAACAAGAATTCATATTTTGAGGGTTGCAAATATATGTGTGTGATGAATTAAATTTTCTCTGGGTAGTTCTCAATCAATTTGAAAAAAGAGATGCAGAATTGTCACTGTTCTGACCCAGACCCATCAGGTATCACAGAGGTTTTTTCCCTTATTCTGCTTTTCTAGTCACTAATCTTTACTTTGAAGATGACAAGACTGGCCACTGTTAGATGCTGCCTCCACTCTCATTCTCCACCCCTCCCCCAATCCCAATCTGTTTAATTTTCGTGCTCCTTGGCTGCCTCTGTTTTTCAGATGAATACCTGTAAGTCCTATGTTATTTCTCTCCTGTTCCTTTTGGGAACTGGACATAGACCGTTCTCATGGCATGGATTTTAAGGGATACTGTTTTATGTAGTTAGGAAAACAATTACAAAATACTGGGTAACCAGGAGACTGGCTACTGTGTTTTACTGGTATCAACCATCAGTGAACTGCTGCTGCAATTTGCTCATAGCTGAGGATCCAGGCACAGTTCCATTAGGAGGTGATAGAACTTTTTCCACTGAAAGCAATACAGTTCTGGTTACTCATGGGCAGCACAGTTGCTCATCAGGGAGGTGAGCAAGCAGGCAAGGACGAGCAGTGACAGAGAAAATATGGTGAATGGGTATGAAGTTTTTTAACATGGTGCTCCCTGCAGCTGCCCACTCTATCCCTCCACCCAAAATAGTGCTACTCCAGCAGACTTAGCAAGAAAAAAGTGTCTCTTCCCTTGAAGCTTCTGTAGTCCACTCAGTTATCCTTTGTAGCCTTCTTAGTTCATCATATTGGTACAACCCCCCTGTAAAGGAAATGTAAGTGAACACAGATAGATGTAAATCCCCTCTGCAGCCTGCCCCAGCTTTTGGAGAGGTGAGGCAGGTATTTAAGGATGGGAGAATCTGAAAGTATATCAGCCTATTTGCAAAAGGATGCCTGTATCCTTCCAGTGTAGGTTTCCTTGAGGTCAACATCATTTTTTTTATTTAATGAATCAACATAGGTTTTCCCTAGTCTCAATTGCATTGTGTTACCAGCATACCAAGAGCAGTAACATGTGTTTGTTATTAAAATCACCTAATTCATACCAGAATCATTATTACTTGGGCTAAGTAGTGGTCTACATACCAGTTATCTAAGAAAATTTTTTCAGGATTGCATGCTGTTCAGAAAACATGCCTCATTCTCCCTGGAATTCATTCAAAATCTTCCAGTACCTAGCAAGACATTATAATTTTTTTCCTGTTCTTTGCTTTTTTACTTCAGAACTTCCAGTATTGTGTCTGAGGTATAAGTGTTATAATTCCACAAGACTTAACAGAATCTCTTCAGTGATGCCTCCTAAAACAGACTGTGTTCAGTATAAAAGTTTCTGCCTCATTTAGTACAAATGGCAGAGAAAAAGATGAAGTCCAATCAATTCAAAAATTAATATTTGGCATGCAGTAGTTTTGAGATGGCAACCTGAGGTTTGAATCATTATTTATTAATCTATCATCACTTTCTTATCTTTTTTCCATATGTTTTCCCCTTCATGTCCTTTGCAACTAAACATAACATGTCTGTACTTACACAACCTTCTCCTTCCCTCCTCCCCTGAGAAAACAACAAAATTATGTTTTTTTCAAAGGCCTAGGATATTAAATGGCTGCTGGCAGAAATTGTCTGAGGATCTCTGCCTCTGCATTGAAACCTAATGAGAGTTCTGCAGACAGGAAATTTCTCAGGTTTCAACCTCTTTAGTGGTTCCCGGGGAAGTAATTCTAGAGAGGATGCAATGCAAAGTAAATTGTCTTCAGGCCATATTGTCATTTTTTGAGGAATGTAAAAAAAAAAAAGATGTGCTCAGCTGTAGATCTTTGGTCAGAAATCTTCAACGCATGAAGGCAAAAATTTACTCACTGGCCCTTCCAAAACAAGTCAAAGCTGGGATTTTTCCTGAGAAAAGGCTGATTTCTGGGACAAAAAAAAAAGAAAAAAACACCAAAACCAAAAAAAACCAAACAAACAAAAAAAAAACCACCAACCAAACAGTTCAATGAGTAAACTTTGTATCAAAGGGCTTGGGATTTGGTTAACTTGAAGGATTTAGCCATGGGACAACAAACAGGTTGTATCACAAGATCCTGAAAAGTGTTTCTGCATGATTTAATGTCTTGAAAAAATATGTGATTAATAGTAGAAAGGGCATAGGTTATTGCTCTGAACTAGATGCTTGGTTTATGCTGGCATTAGATTAATTTAAGAATAGGTGCAGAAGATTCACAGACTCTTACCTAAATATGTGTATTTCTGTGGTCCTTTCCTGCATGAAACTATTGATAAACAGAATCAAACCATGGGGATGACTGTCTGTTACATAAAAGCTGAATGAGTAATTTACAAGGCTCTGGCTTCGGTTCTACAAAATCCATGTTAGAATTAATTGCTTTAATTGCTAAACCAACAGACTGATTTCTCCTCTGATGACCATAAAGGCAGTTCTCTAGTCCTACAGCTGATGACTTCACAACAGATCCATTGAGATAAGTGCAGAAAAAATCCTTCTCAAATTCTAGCAGTAAACCATTCTAAGACCAAATTCTTAATGCCACTGCTTTCCTACATGTGTTAAGTAAATAATAACTGCCCTTGTGCTGCTGCTGCTAATGAATAAAGTGGAGTTTTCAAGGCATCCCTAAACAATGGAGCCCATGAGTTCTTTTCTCCCTTTGGCTGATAAATCTATAGAAGCTGACTTTAAATAAATAAATAGTAGAAGGATCCAAGATGGTACTGCACAAGTAATCTGACCTGACATTTGGTAACTCATGTAGTCTCTTTTAGCTCAGTGACCTTTGCTGGAAAAGTGAAGTACTGTAGGTGAGATGTGATCCAATACCCACTGAGGGCAAATTAGAGCTTTCCTTTTACTTCACCTATGTTTTGACTGGGACCACATCAAGAGATGTAAATGGGAGTGCAGGACTTTATGTCAGCCTGACTTTATGAAGTGCATGACAGCCTAGAGAGATGAGACTGTCTCCAAAAGAACCTGACTTAAAAAAATCTATCACAGCTAATGTCAGAGAGGGGAACATCTTTGAGAAAGATCACATAGAGGAGGAATCATTGTGTCCTCTGTGGATGTGCACTGTGAATCAACAAAATAAGCAGAAGAGAGATTGGTCTAAGTTAGCAAACTTAAGTTTAATTTCTCCTGTCTAGAAAGGAAAATCTTTACAATTCTCAGGATACAGACCCATAAATCACTGCATTGTGAGGCTTGATTCTTCTTAATGACAAAATAAAGCAGCGTGTACTACTATGCTGGTGTACTATGTAGTATGTCAGCATCCATGGTTAGTTTTACCCACTTTCTGTACTGGTCCAGTAAAGTAAGGATGAGGTGTAAATGGAAGTCATTGTTCTCTGTTTAAAATGTGTAATTCAGCAAAGTGAGACACAGCTGATCTGGTGCTGTGTATTGACAAATAATTGTTCCCATGAGGCAAGTGAACTGAGCATGCAGTACTTTTCATAATTAAACAGCCCCTGTCTGGTATGATGGACAGCTGGAAACGATGCTTTGTTTTCTACATCTTGGGTGTACAGTTCTGTGTGCTGCTATTACCTGCTGTTTTATGGAGAGGATCCCTGGGGATCCCTTCTGTCTCTTAAAACTCAGTAACCCAGGGCTTTATGTGCATCTCTGACTGTACATAAGTCCTTCAAATGAATCTGAAAAAATGCAGGATCTGTAATCTGCTTCAAAAGATTTTAAATTGCTTTGACATCTCTGACATCTTTAACTACTAAAAATTGCAGACACCTTTACCATTGCTCCAAAGACCAAGTGACAATAATAGCCTTTGATGACTGGGTGCTGGTGACCCAGTCCTGCCTAGTGTTGATGAGTTGTGTGCTCTTCTAAATACTCTCAATTTCCATGGAAACAAAAGAGAATCAAGGGATTAAGGCCGCTGTAATTTATATTTCCTTGTATTCATCAAGGAAAATCATTATTTTAAAATAAACTAAAAACACTTGTTGATTGTGTTAATTTTTTATTTTTATGTATTACAGACATCACTAGCACATCCTCATGCAAATCCTGAATGCAAACCTTGTAACAACACGGTATGCCTTTTTAAATACTCTGGAAAAGCAAAGTCTGTCTAAATTGCAGTTGCAGCTGCTTTTCAAGAAAAGTGCTACTCTGAGGTAGTTAATGAAGTGTTTGACCTGACTAAACAAAATTTTTCTCTTTTCATATGATAGCATTCAAACCCTACTTTAAATGTTCCTGCTCGTCCTGTTATTTTAAGCTGTGTTCCAGGAGAGCACTTAATGAGAAATAAAAAAAAAACCATTTGTGGAAATAAAAAATTTAAAAACGTGCCTTATCACTGTAAACACATTGGAAGGAGGTACGAACCTTGACTGGAATCCTCAAATGCCTGGCACATTACTGCATTTTGCATATTCAATGCAATAAGCTTCACAGAATTGAAGAACGGCCCAAGTTGGAAGGGGCTTCAAAAGATCATCTGGTTTAGTCTTTCTTGGGAAAGGGAGATTACATGAAGTTTTCTGGTATCCTGTACAATTGCATCTTGAATACCCACAGTGGTGGGGACTCCACCCCATCCATGGGGAGGTTGCACCAGCAATGAAATGTTCTCATGGCAAAAAAATATTCATGTACTGAGATAAAACCTCTCCTGGTGCAACTTGTGCTTACTCCTTGTCTTCTCCATGTGGCTCCTCATAAAGATAAAGCATCTGTCTTCTCTGGAGCTCCTCTGTTGGTACTAGAAAACTGATCAAGTCCTCCCTGAAGCTTCACTTCCTCAGGGAGCAAAGACTGAATGCCTTCAGTGTTTCCTCACATTCCCCATCCCTTTGATCCCTCATCCCTTGGATCACCTTTGGGGCCTTTGTTTGGACCTTCCCTAGCCAGTCTGCATCTCTCTTGAATTCTGGGGACCAGAAAGGGACACATTACTCCCAGCCCAGCCTAAGAAATGCTGGGTAGAGCAGGAGTTTCACATTTCTATCCTTGCTGGTAGCCCTCGTGCAGGTGCAGCCCAGGACCCAATTTGCCTTTGCTGCTGCAGGGGTGCACTGCTCACTTGCATTCAGCAAGGCTGAACCTTTCAGCAAGGCTGAACCACACAGATCTTAACCTGTACTGAGATCTTTGGTTATTTTGTCCCAAGTTTAGTACTTAGCACTTTTTTATTTTAAACTTCATACTGTTCTTGCAAGCCCACTCTTCTACCTGCCCAGGTCAATTTATTCAGCAGTAAACTCCTTTTTCACCAGGCTGCAGGTGAGTTGCTTATATAAAAGCATCCACATATTTTGTGAGAGCAGAAAAATGCACCCTATTATCTACTGCATGAATCCTTCCATTTGTCTTTCCAATGCACTCAGAGCTCCAGGGCATGGTTTTGGTAAATAATTAAGGGCTAATCCTAGAAGTGCTTTGTGTATGGAGCTGCCACTGAAATCGATGGGTGTTCTGAGCATGGAGAACTCACCCTAGTGGGCCCTTAATCTTGCATTAAACCAGAGAGGCATTTGTTTTGCAACTGAGTGTTTGGTGGAATAATGAGAGCGTGCATATTGAGATTTTATTTTTCATCATTCTTTGCAATGAGATAGGACACTGTAATGTTGATATTCATCATCTATGCAATATAAGAAAACAATAGTGGATTTCTGGAGATATTATTTGCTTTACTTTATAAACAAGTCACTGTTGACTATCAATCATTATCAACTTTTCATCAATCAGAACATGAAAGACACACCTCAGCAGTCATTAAAATATTTATAATCATCATTACATTACCCTGTTTCTATGAGTCTGCTTACATGAATGTAAGTAATCAGAGTAACTCTGATTTTCTCTCTCAGTAAAAATGTCAGAGATAAAACTGCAAGCAATCCAAGGCTAGCTCATATATAACTAAGGTAACTAATAAAAAACAATCATTAAGGATATCATAATAACATATAAGATAAAGTTTATTGAGAAACAATGATGTTCTGAAAATTCTGTATAAAAAAACCTCCTTTGCATTACCAATATCTGAATAATTTCTTCAAAATTGCTTGCTATTTTATCATCATTATTATAAGACTTTTTTAAAAACAAAATAGTAATTCAGCTTAAAGGTCAGGAACCATAAATAGATAAGACCTTCCTCTATATATACTGTCTGCATATAAAATAAAGTTTTTAGTTCTCTTTGGAATGAAAGTTTGAGTTAATCTCTCATTTTTTAATGCTGTTATTTACAAAGCAAAAGATTCTATGTGTCTCAGTGGGCTAAGGCAGATATTAAAAAGCCAGATATATACTATCCTAAATTGAAGTGCTGATTTACTTGCTCTTTTAAAAAATGTGCTGTGGAGAGCTCTCCATGTTTTATTTTTCTCATCAGAGAAAAGCTGCACTGATAATGGGGGCCCATGGAGCCATGCCTTCCCCCCAGCAGACCTGCATGCCTGTGCCACAAAAGGCAGACCTGTGTCCATGGAGACTGCAACATGAGCTGGTATCTGCTTCCAAGCAGCGTGAAGTGATGGGCCAGAGGCTGAAATTTGGCTTTTTTTGGGTTTTTTTGAGACCCACACTGGGGCCCACTTAGAACATTCCCTGCTCTGGGTCTGCCTGGCATGGACCAGAGATCTGGTCCCAAGGGTGTGTCCTGACCTGCCCCACACCTGGACAGTGCAGCAGCAAAGTCACCCCAGCTTCTCTCTTTACTAAGGGGAGAAATGGTATAGGTACATGAGCATTTGAACTCAGGGGTGTAAGATGTCCAGCTAATAGCCTTTTTAAAACTCTTTTTACCTATGTTATCTTCCTTTCCCCTTCTTTTCTCAGCAAGTGGTGGGAAAAATTTGGCAGGGTATGAAATACTTTAGAATTAAATACTATGGTATATACATGAATTTGTGTATGCATTCCCTCTTTTAAAATCTCTGAAACTTTAAAATATTTCTGGTTAATAAATATTGATAAAACTCTATTTCTAATATGTGGATACAATTTTGGTTGGACAAATTAAATAAAATGCTTCTGTGTGAATTGAATTTCTCTTCACAGAATACAGTATTTGAAGTTAATTATATTTGCTAAAAAATTTTGTTAGCTTTTATTTAAAGTTTAAATGTTTGCATGATTTTCACGGGCTTTATCATTTTCTCACACCTTTTTGTTCTTAAATTGCAAGCTTTGCCCAGTTGTGTATTGCTTGGCCTTATTTCTAGCACATCCCTCATCCTGGATCACAAATATCCAGGCTAAAATCCTTGAGGCAGTGTGGGAGAGGAGAGAAAGCTGGCTGGGAAAAAGGAGCCCCATTGTCTTCTGAGTACCAGCATTTCCAAATCTTTTTAGCACATTTTCCATGGAAAGTATCACATCCTTTTATTATATAAAAACCCCCAAAACCACAGGATTAGGAAACAAAGATAAATTAAGACCAACTGCCTTGCCTCAAGAACATGCTGGCATATCCAAGTTCCATGGCACTGGCTTTAGGATTGCATTCTTCTGTGTTGTGCCAACCTACCCAGCTACCCTCATTTTACATCTGGCAGATCTGGCCAATGATGGGTGTCTTTGGTGAGACTCTGGAGACAGAACAGAAATCCAATCTCTATGTCCATAGTTACTGAGGCTTTCCTGCACCAGTTGTCCACAGGAGTGCTCCTTCATCCCACCTGTGTAAAAAGCATGGCATGTAATTTACTGTAGCTGTCACTTTAAACTATAAATCAGCCCTTTCATTCAAAAGGAAATGTCTGGTATTTGTCTAGTTTTGATTGGAGAAAAAAAAAAAGCCCAAAAGTTTCATAATTGGATAAAAAAGTATAAAAAAAATCGTGGTGCATTGTGCTTACAATGCTGCCTTTAAAATTCTGCATTTTAAAATCCCAGGACATAAATTTTATGTTTGGCTGAAAAACAGCCTTGTTCATCCAGCTGAACATCAAAATTGAGAACCACCATGCCTGAATTTAACCTCCTAGCATTTGAAGCTGGATATCTGGATGCTTTTACTTTCTCTCAAGTAATGGAGGTAAACAATGAAGTGAACACTAGTCCGTGTCATGCTCTTGGATCAAAGGGGAGAAAAATATTGCATCATGAAACACAGTGCCTGAGCAGAAAGATGGGCTTGCATTATCAGCCCTGTAACCTCCACAAAGCAATATGGCATTTAATTCTGAAATGATTCTCACCTATTGTACCCAGCCTTAATAAGACCAAGTGTTTTATCAGCCCTTAAGAAAGACACAGAAATACTGGAGAACGCTTAGTAAATAGGTGAAGAAGGGATTCAGAACCAGGGAAACAAGCCTTGTGATGGCTTGTGAAGTTTAAGGTTCAGCCTAACAAGTTTGCAAAGAAAGACACTGGAAGCTGGCTGCAGGAGACTGGTGGTTACATGTAGTTGCTGCACAGAGAAAAGAAATTTGAAGTGAACAAGAGACTTTTCAGCTCTCCACAGGAGGATATTGCTGATTTCAGTGGCTGGAAATTTAAATTTCACTAATCACATTTTGAAATGTGATATGTTTTACAATTAAAAATTAATGCCTTTTCTTTTTTTTTTTTTTTTTAACTTTGTTTTCTTCCACTGCATTCTAATGAATATACTTTAATCCAGGTTCCTACAAAAAGAATTCTACAGCCTGTACCCACAAAAAGTGATGGTCTCCTCTGGTCTTGTCTGGGTCCATAAGTATTGGTGGTAGCACTACTATGGTTTATTAAAATCCATCAGCACATAGTTTATTTCAGAAATACGAACAATAGATTTTCTTTAGATAAATTCCATTTTGTGATCAATAGAGGTCAACTGGATGGAGACTGCAAAACAAGAAGCCTTCAATTACTTGACCTAGTCTTCTAAAGATGCCTTAATCTGTGGGTTACTATACTGAGATTTATTTCCAGCAGGCCAATTCATCTTCTGTTTTGTTTTAATCAACCTTTTAAAAAGTGAGTGCAACAGAGCTATCTAATAGCAAAGAGTAAAATTAATAAAGATATTTTGCATCTGGCTATGAGAAGTAATTAAACTATTAAAAGAAAAGAAACTAAATTGAACAAAAGATTCTACCTGAACTGTGGGAAAGCAATAAATATCGGCCAGAAATTGCAGATAATGGTATGATACTCACATCTACTGCTTCACTTATAAAGTATATTTAGAATTTTATGAAGATTTTTTTTCAGAACATAATTTATTAACTGTGCTCAGTGTTTATTTCTGCCTGAAATATTAATATATTGCATTAGAAATGGTATTACTTAGCAAAAGAAAGAAATTTGAAAAAGCTTAAAGGGTATTATTAATGATATGCTGGTTTGTGACCATTTTTTTTATTATTATTTTCTTTGAAATGAAGTTTTTTGTAAGTAACATTAGTTGTCTGCTAGGGGAGCTGAGTGGGAGGTGGAAGAAACTCTTCCATTAAAAAAATATGTTGTGTTTTAAATCTTACTTTGAAATCTGAAATGTTTTTATAACTTTATATTAAAATTAAAATCCATTAATGAAGAAATTTCCTGAGACACGTTCTCTTTGCTAGCTGCAAGGGGAGGGCATGAACACCTGGAAATAAATTTGGGGTCTGGGTTTAATGGCTGTATTAGTTTTGCATGGCCTGGGTTTTGGTAGCAGGAGTGCCACAGAGGTGGCTTCTGTAAGAAGCTGCCAGAAGCTTCCACCGTGTCCAGCTGAGCCAATTCCTGGTGGGTCCGAAGATGGATGTGCTGCTGGCCAAGGCTGGGCAGACTAGAAATGGTGGTAACACCTCTGTGAGAACAGATTTATGAAGAAATCATAAGGAAAGTTGTGGGGGCAGTTTTAACTGTGGCCAGAGAAGAGCAGAGTGAGAACATGTGAGAAGAACAATTCTGCAGGCACCAAGGTCAGTGGAGAAGGAGGGGGAGGAGGTGTTCCAGGCCCCACAGCCGAGATCCCTCTGCAGGCCATGGTGATGATGGTGGTGAAGCAGCTGTGCCCCTGCAGCCCGTGGGGGGCCAGGGGGATGCAGGGATGCACCCACAGCCCATGGAGGAGCCCCACACTGGGTCATGGGGCTCCCAGGCTGGAGCAGCCTGTCCTTGGAGGACTGCACCCCATGGAAGAGTGACCCATGCTGCAGCAGTCTGGGGAGGACTGTTCCCCATGGGATGGACTCACATTGCAGCAGGTCACAGGGAACTGTTGTTCATGGGATGAACTCACATTGGAGAAGTTTGGGAAGAACTGTCTCCTGTGAGAGGGACCCCACGGTGCAGCAGGGGAAGGACTGGGTAGGAGGTAGAGCTGAGGAGAGAGGAGTTGGGGGAAGGTGTTTTTAAGGGCTTATTTTACTTCTCATGATCCTGCTCTGATTTTGTGAGCAATAAATTCACTTTATGTCTCTAAGTTGAGGCTGTTTTTCCCTTGATGGTATTTGATGAGCAAACTCTCCCTGTCCGTACCTCAACTCATGAACCCTTTGTTACATTTTCTCTCCTCTGTCCATCTGCAGAAGAGAGTGAGAGAGTGGCCTTGGTGGGTGCCTGGCATCTGAACAGTGTCAACCCATGACAATGGCCTGAGCTCATATCATGAAACCATTGTCTTGACTTCCGGTTTTAACATTCATCTATTTTCTTCTGGTAAGGTTTTTGGGGATCACTGAATTCCAATTCCTGGGAGCAAGCTCAGGAAATAGAGGAGACAAAAGTCCAAGGCATTATTTATAGTTTGTTTCACCTTATTCCTCTGCTTTATTGATAAGAAGCTTTATGCAAGCTTCAGATTAAAATCCAGACTGCCTAGACATAAATAAATGTTGTTATACCTTTTTTTTTTTTT
>VXAC01001276.1:0-247364 GCA_013399225.1 Rhipidura dahli | reverse complement strand
TTTTTTTTGTGCCAAAGAGCAGTGTAAGGCTGTCAAATAGTGTGCTCTGGTTTGATCTCCTGCCTGATCCTGAGGCTGCTTTAACAGTGGTGCAACTGCAATTGCTCCTACACTGGCCCTGCTTCCCTACCTTTAGGGAGGAGCAGCAGGACAATGGTTCAGCTCCTGCTCTTCCTTGCTTTTTTGGGGGATACCTGTCACCTGCTTATGAATCTCTACCAGTTAATGTCAGACTATCACTAAACAGCTATTTGGGCTGTGGTTGTGCTCTGAAGGCTGGTACCAGTCAGTCCCTTTCAAACATTCTGCCTCTAGGGCAAGCTACCACCAAACCTGAAGATGCTGCTGGTCACTTAGTAGCTACAATCAACCTCAGAAACACTCATATCCCACAGGTCAGGTTTTGTTCTCAGTACTAGAACTTGTGCTGCAGGTCCCTCCATCTATTTGTGTCTCCTGTGTTGCAGGTTGGCCTCCACCACAACACTATAGTACAGTTTGACCTGGATTTTAGCATCCTCCTCCAGAAGACAAGTGCCAAATCTTTCCTGTACTGTCCAAGACCTCTCTGCACTTTCCAATCTCAAGCTTTGATGAGTCTCTCATTCCCTAGGTACTTCTGAGATAATGTCAGAGGCTTCCTTTCTGCTTACACCTTCACCATCTCTAATAATTCCTGACTTGCTTACTGTCCTCCTCACAGCAGTCTGGCACGTTCTCAGCTGCTGCTGCCCTTCTCACACTGCTCTGCAAGGTCTTGTGGGGGAAGCTGTAGGTGCTAATTAGACAACAAGGACAGCACTCACATTCAACAGCACATAAAATAATCCAAACCAATACAAATGCTCCAATAAAACTGTTGTCTAATGCTCCTGTAAACAGGCCATTTGCCTCTTTGCTCTGTGCTGGTTGTCAGCCTATAAATGTGCACCAGCTCAGCCCAGGCTGTTGTGCTGCAGGAGCACCATATTTATCCTGGTCACTGCCCAGCACTGCCATATGCATCTTTGACTCTCCTGCTGCCCACCAGGAGAGTCAGAAAATGGGTTCTTCTAGAAAATGGGAAGCAAAAGAGACACCACCTGGCATGGAGGGAGGAGAGAAAACCTATGGAATGCCATCTTATCCCGTGGGATGACAGTAGAAAAGGAAGGAATTTAAGTGAAATGGTGGAATGACAATGGGAAAAGTTGGGGGAAGGCAGGAGAGTAGCAAGAATTGGAAAAAGGGGGAATGGGAAAGGTTTTTGGGAAAGACAGGAAGGCAAGAGAAATATATAAAATATCTTAGAAGTCATTGCATAATTAGACAATAGAGAAATGGCAAACAGGAAAAAATTACAGATTAAAGAAAAACATTAGAAAATGGAAAAAGACAAAAATGGAGAAATAGGGAAAATAAGGGAGAATAGCATTACTCAGTTCACTATAGTCGTGGGTCAGTCTATTGTTTTTCTGTTGTCCTGTTTATGTTGTAATTTCTTTTTGACTTAGTGTCTTTTACTGCAGTAACAATGGCTAGATTTTAAAGTATTAATTGGCAAGAATTTAATAAACTGTTAACTAACTGCATCAGACAGGATTGATTAAGAACAGTTATGAAGAACAATAGTTCTTTTGAAATCTAATGTTTCATGGAACTTTCTGTGAGGGGAGCATGGGAATGTCTAATGTTTCTCTTTTACGATGTTGAAATATTTATATCAATTTGATTTGACTTGCTTAGTAAAGATAATATAGTCTCTTTAACATTCTAATGCAAGAGCTTAAGTGAATTGAGCCAGAATGCTGAAATCTGAGATACTTTGACAATATTGAAATGAAAGGTTTTGTTAATTAATTGAATTCTTCTGAGATGTTTATTTGTCTTCAGTTTTTTTACTGAACAATATGAAATTTCAGAATTCCTTGTGGAATGAAAGAACTGATTCCAAGTCATGTACAGAAATAACTTCTAATACTTCCTTAGCTAGTTGATTTAAAAATTAATAACTCAATTTCTTAAACACTGAAGTAATAGATTACAAATTAGAAAGAGCTGGCTACAATCCTCTAGCTCAGTCCTTTACATAATAGAATGTCGCTTGAGCAATTCCTGCTTTAACAAAAGCCTGGTGCTTAGAATGTGATTTAATATAGCAAACCCACTGTAAATCATGCTATATTCCCCTTATAATTACTTTCAATGTTGCAAATTTATGCCTCATTGCCTACGCAAATCTGGTTTCCCTCAGTCTCCAGCCACTGTGGTTTTTTTCTGTTTTTTTCTATGTTAGATTTAAAAAATTAAAACTGTTCTTCTTGTCAGTGTTTTGGACTGGGATCATGTCATCATTTAACTTTCCCTGACACCATAAGTCAGCAGAGCACTTGGTATCTTGGTAGCGAATATAGAGTTTGTAACAATCAATATTCTGATATCTACACTTGTGAGGTGATGGTCAGCATTTCTGATTAATTTTACACTTAGAGCACTTACAGCTTGGGTTTGGCTGTTGCCTCCACATCAAGTTCAGGTATTGTCTAGATTCCTACTTTTTGTTCATTAATCAAATTGTTCACAGACATTTATTTGTTTTCAATTTTTCCTGTGTGTTATGAAATTTCAGAATTCCTTAGGGAGTAAAAGACCTAATTCCAAGTCATCTGCATAAATAGCTTTTAATACCTGTTTAGCTAACAGATTTAAAAATTAATGGAAGCCTGGTTTCTTGGCCACTGGAATACTAGATGATAATTCTGAAAGATCTGGCTACAATCCTCCGCTGAATCTTTTGTATAGTGAAATGTTTTCTTATAGACCAGCCTGTAATTTTATTTATCAGGGAAAAATCACAGAATCCCAGAATTGTTAGGGTTGTAAGGGACCTCTGGAGATCCAACTCCCCTGCCAAGGCAGGGTCATCTGGAGCAGGTGACACAGGAATGTGTCCAGGTGGGTTTGAATGTCCCCAGAGAGGGACACTCCATGACATCCCTGGGCAGCCTGTGTCAGTGCTCTGCCACCCTCAATGTAAAGAAGTTCTACTTCATGCTGAGGTAGAAATTCCTGTGTTTTGGTTAAGGGCAATTGCTTCTTGTCCTGTTGCTGGGCACCACAGAAAAGAGCCTGCACCACTGTCTTGACACCTGTCTTTGACATATTTATATGCATTGATGAGATTCCCTCTCAGTCTTCTACGATCTTCTTCCCAGACTAAACAGGCCCAGCTACTCATAAGGAGTCTCTCCTCATCAGAGATGCTCCAGATCTCTCATCATCTTTGTGGTCTCTGCTGGAACTTCTCCAATAGTTCCTTGTCCTCTTTGCACTGCAGAGTCCAGAACTGGACAAAGCACTCCAGATGTGGTCTGACCTCCCTCAACTGCTGGCTACATTCTTCCTGATAGACCCCAGGATATCACTGGCCCTCCTGACCACAAGGACACACTGCTGGCTCATGGTCAGCTTGTCACCCACCAGTGCTGTCAGTTCCTTCTCAGCAGAGCTGTTCTCCAGCAGGTCAGCTCCCAACCTGTTCTGGTACTTGGGGTTATTCCTCCCCAGGTGCAGGACCCTGCACTTCCCAACTCTTCAGCCTATCAAGGTCCTGCTTAATGGAAGCACAGCCCTCAGGTGTATCAGCCACTCCACTATAAAACTGCACTTGAACTTCCTTCCTCCCACCCATCCATCCATCCATCCATCCATCCATCCCCCCATGCACCCATCTTTAACAGGTCTAAGCAAACTGTTTGCCCTCAGTCTTTAAATGCCTTTAAGTTCTATATAATCATCAGTCTTCTTTAGTAGCAGCATTTCTGATTTGACAGCTGACTCTTCTCTGAGTAGAAGATTGGAGCAGATGACCTCTTACTGTGGTTCCTTTCAACATATACAATCCTGTGATGCTGTGAACCTCTTTCTAAAAAATAGAAGAAAAAAACAAATGCTTTCCTACACTCTTCATGCTTGATAATAATTCATAACTGTATATTGAGACTAATTCATCAGATTTTGATAAATTAATGTCTGGTCTATTGATTTTGTGTTCCCCTAATTTCTTGGTTGAAGCCTTTGCATGATGCCAAACTACATGCCCTAGAGAAACTTCCAATATCATTTCTGTTCATTCTACTAGCCAAATTTATATTCTCATCTAAACCTCACAAAATGCACCAGCCTTTTTAACGTGGAGTTTTTAAGCAAAGAGTCATAGATGACTAAAATTATTGTTTAAGCGGAGCCAGTAAGGAACTCGAGAGGCTTGTCTTTGATTTATTAAGCAAGTAATAATTCTTTCCCATGCTGTGACATTCCCAAGTTATGGTTTAAGTCTTTGTTATGAGAACAGCAATTTGAAGGATGATGCCAAAATGATAAAACTTGTTTTTCAAAAGTCTCTCTCTTTCTCTTGCTGCCATCTAGTTTTTAGGTTCATAAGCAGCAGAAAAGCAATTCCTTATATTAATTTTTTAAAAGCATACTTTGTTCCCTACTGAAATAGTGAACTCGGTCTACTTGAAATAAGACTTCCTTTCACCTTCTAAAAAGGGCAGGGTCTGAGAATTTTTTTAATTTCAATAATTCAACTTCTGTATTAAATACATGTGCATGTTATGTAAGTGTTTGAAGCAAATTTTACATATTAAAGTGCTATTTTTATTATTATATAAACTATAATTTAATCTAAAATGAATCAGTTATCTTTATTACTTAGGCAAACTCACTCAAATATTTGGTCTGCTGAATTTCACTGATATGATAGACAATAACAGTTCTGTTAGAACACTGCAAAAAGATCACAAAGAATACAAGAAAGAAATGTGGAAATACAATTGAAAAAGAATAGCACAGTTTGTGTGAGGGTAAGAGAAAATGATTATAAAATGATAGCTAGCTCTCACTCAAAAACTCAAATGAGTTTTGAAGGCTTTTTTTTTGCTTGCAGAGGCAGCAGTCCAGGGGAATGCTCCATCTCACCTGCCAGCAATGCAGCAGGGTACTGCAAGGAAAAGCTGTGGGATTTACTTGTAGCAGCAGAAAGAGAGATGTCACAACTAAATTACTGATGCTCATCTGCCATGTTTCTGAGAGATGTCTGTCTGTTAGTGTCCCCGTGCTTGGAGTCCATCATCCTACCATCAGTTGCCTTAGAGACCACTGTCTGCTAATGTGTTCCCTCTGCACTCAAAAGGCATCTGCGCAGCTTAATTCCCACCCATTTCAGATAGTACTGGATGTGTCACTGTCCCTTTGCTGGCAAGGGATTCTAGACTTAGAGCAAATGCTTACACTTACTTCAAGTAACCTGTGGGGGTGTATGGTGGTGGGATTGGCTGTGCTGGCAGCTGAGAGCTGGACCCAAGCAGGAAATCACTGTTGACAGTCTGTGACAATTACATCCATGTTTTCCTAATACTCAATGATATTTTAGCTGTGACACCTTGAGCAGGGCAGAAGAAATGGTATACCCATGCATAAGGATGCAGAGGTATGTCATTTGTTTTTTGCAAGTAAAGTAACTCTGTTTTTTTCTTTTAACTTGGTTTCCTCAAAGTTTCTGGTTGTTGCACCAGAGAACATCAAACACACCCTTCTTCTTGTGTGGAATGAAAGAGAAGGCTAAATGGGTCTGATGCAAAATAACAAAGTGCTGCACCTTATGTGATTATGGTAAGTTTGCCTTCCTTACAGCCTAAGGAAAATAACTCAGCATGGGTCAGATCCTCAGCTGACATGGTGCAGATTCACTGAAACAGAAAGAAGGCTGTATCTATAAATATTTTGCCACTTCAGAGTAATGCTCAGATGAAAAATAATATAGCAGAGGTTATCCTTTACTAAGATGTTCTTGCTCCACATACCACCTCTGGTGAACTCCAGGCATATTTAATTATGTTACCATATGTTGCCCTCCTCAACAGACATGCTTTTAATAAGCTAACTCAGGACTGTTCATGAATAATTGAAGACTGGAAGGGGTAGAAGCAGAGAAGGTTGGGTTTTTCTTTATTCTTCAAGCTGGTCCCCCAGCAGACTCAAGACTTAATCTTTACCAGTGATGCTTTTTGTTTCCTTTCTAGTTCTGTTCCTAACCCTTTCCTCAACAATCCTCTCAGTTTTAAAGTCTCTCCTGAAAACAGATTGAAGTGGGTTGCAAACAGCAGGTAGGTGTATCATGCCTCTTTCAACAAATTAAAATGTGTATTGCAGTCTAAGCTAGTTCTATGCTTTTTCTCTGATCAACAATAGAAGAGATTTTAGCCAAGAGCAAGAGGGCTTAGGAAACCAGTTTATCCCACCTTCCCCTGGGTGTCTAGGACCAGTGTGATGGGCTAGGGTGAGTCTAGGTCCAGTCATGAAAAGAGTCAAGGTAATCAGCTTGGACTAGACAAGCTTTTTACTGAGTCATTGTGTCAGCTCGACTACATTAATAGCCATGAAAAGGAAGCGAAGTAGAACAGAAAAGTTTCATTCAATTAAAAAAAATTCTAGAAGCCTTGATCTTTTGTAATCCTGGCCCAATATAGCTGCTTTAATGGCACGTGGACTAGAACCTTAATCTGCAGGTGGGTGTGGAGGAGGAGCTGACATAAAACAACCAGTGCAATTAGAACTGCCTGCTTTGGCCTACCATTGCAGAGCCATCGATATTTTGATAGGCTGTGTTTTGGAAACAAAATTTCTTGGTCAGCTAATTTACTTTTAAAATGAAGTTTCATCTGGTTGAAGAGGCCAAGAGCAGAAAAGTTTTATTTATGATTCAATAATATTATGTGGAGGTGCATACACCAGGTTTACCAGGGGAGTGGTCACAGCACCAGCCCTGAAAGAGTTCAAGAAGCACTTGAAAAATATTCTTGGACACATGGTGTGAATCTTTGGGATGGTGCTGTGCAGGGCTGAGAGTTGGACTTGTGGGTCCCTTCCAACACAGATTATTTTATGATTTTGTGATCTATTGACAAAGGTGCTGCTATTTCTATCTAATTACCAGTGTTTGGGTTAATCTGGAGGATGCATAATTGGCAGATGAAGCCATAGTGTCGGCTCGACTGCATTAATGGCCATTGTGCATTAAACCGTTTTGCCACCTGGCACCTTTCTTTCACAGCATCTATTGCTTGCAACAAAGCAGTCTGATAATTTCTCTCTATGGCTGGCACAGCAGAAGATGTGGTAGAAGCTGGTCTGACAGAGCAATGATGGATGACCATAATCATCCCTGTCTGGATAGAAAGTGTATCACCTACCAATTTGTTCTGTTCCTGCCAGCTAGAAAAGCAAACTAACAAAATAGCTGGATGGCTCCAGCATGGAAACAAACTTCTGCACCAGCTACTAGAATTGTTTGACAAGCTATTTGCCATGTGAATAAAGAAACCTAAGCTTCTTTATCTATCTACAAACTAACCAGGTTAGTTAATTCTGCACTGTAGAGTTGCTGAGCAGGAACTCAAAGGAAATGCAAAGAAACAAAAGGAGATAATTCTGCAGCACTGGATGTGCCTCACATGTCCCAATATTGTGTCATGACCTAAGCCACAGCTTTAAAAAAGGAAGGATACTCTTCAAGCTCTTTTTTGTTCCCAGACTCTTCTCATAGTCTCAACACATTCAGTTTGCCTTGGGACAAATGGTCATAAAGTGACAAAGTATTTGAACTTGGAAATACAAAGAATTTCTCTGAGTTGTCTCTCTGAAGTTGGGTGGGGTTTGAGGGCACCAAGGGGATGTAGGAGGACAGGACAAACAATCTCAGTTTCTGGTTGTTCGTTGCCTAATGAGGCAGTTTGGAAAATTATTGCAGTCCTGCTCTACCCAAATCATACTGGACTCACTGTAAGGCTCCTCAGCAACCAATGTGTCTACTCTGAACTGCTGATAATTTCTTTCTTGCAGGGAGAGGCTTGAGACATCTTGCTTTCCCAGTTATCAAAGACCAGGCCCACATTCCAGGGGCTGTAGGTTCACTGTCAATATTGCAAACTCTCATCAAGAGTTTTCCCATATTCAGCTCTTCTAAGAGGTTCTGGAGCCAAGTGATAACATGCCAGTCTTGGATTTAATTTTCAGCATCGTATTTTTATTTCTTCTGACTGGGAAAAGAGCTTGAAATTGGAGATTCTGAAGGACTGATGGAAAAATCCCCCACTAGCTTTTTAATTATTGGTGTTTTAAGAACACCTCATAATACCTTCCGAGCTGACTTGTATCTTTGTTCAGTTCCTAGCTAAATGCTTCCTTTCAATAGTTCCAGGTAAGGTGAAGAGCATGTGTCAGGTGAACAGCAATACAGGCATTTTGCCCAGGGAAGAAATATTTTTGTGGAAATATTGAATGCCCAGGATGGATAAAAATTGGTGTCCTTTTTGAAATATAAACATGGAAGCATTTTGTTTGGGATGGCTTTTAAGAGTCAGATCTTCTCATAAGTACTAAGAAAAACTAAAATATTAAAAAAAAAATCATATTGGTTTTATAAAAAAAACTTATAGTGGCTGTTTCATCAAATTAAGGAGTACCTAGAGGACCAGAAATGTACTGTGTTCAGTGAGAATTCAGTTGCATAGGCCCTTGCTTTTTATTTTTGGGGGTGACCTATTTAAAAGTAACGTCTTCCATAGATGCTGCATAATATATTGCAAGTCCCCCATGCTGTGACAGTCTGGACAGTTTCCAACCACTGTGCAGGTTTTCTGTCAAAGCAGCAAGGTTTTATGGTATTTCCTAGTGAAGGGTCTTGAAGCCATTGAATACATTCTCTGCACAGGAAATCTGCTACAGAATAACCTATTTTCTCTGAAGCAGAGGGGTATTTTCAGAATCAATATTTCCTTATCCAACTGATTCCTTTTAATTTTACACTTTGCAAAAATTTCTTCCGGTTACTGGTTTGATTTGGGTTATTCAGGTTGTTAATTACCTGGGATTGTACAACGGTTTAGACTTCATGGTTATGTTTTTATTGTTGATTTTGTGAAGCTGGAAGAAGTACTTCACTACTTAGAGGTATTTCCCACAACCCCTGTTGATTCTTGTTCAAGACCAGGAGTAACTATTAATTGTCCTGCTGCTTTTTATCTGGTGGAGGACAAATTATCTTAATGCACAGATTATAGCCAGGTGTGTCTGTCCAGCAGAAGATTCTTGCAGGACAAAGCGCAAAGCTGGAAGGAAATTGTTTTCTCATCCTGTGCCTGCTTGCCTGGTTTTCTTTTTTTTTCCACAGTGTGTCTTCTGGCCATGCTCTTAAGGCCCTCTTTTTTCTTATTTTTGTTGGAGGATGCTGCCTCACCTTTGGTTTTTGTTCCAAAGTCCTCCCTTGACTTTTTTTTCTTTCCTAAAGCCCATTTATTCAAGGAATGTCATTATAAAATCATTGTTGAATGCCCTCCTGTTTCAGATGGTGAGCACAGTGCTTTAGAAACGGAGCCAATGCAAAAGCAGAATTCAGTTACATAGAATTTTCCCTCTGAAATTTGATTCTGCAAGGAATTCACAGAATGATAACCACCCTGATCCCAAACTGCAATGGAAATTAAAGAAACAAAAACTTAGGGCACATGATAATACCTGCAGCCTGCTCCTAAGTGGTTGTTAACAACCAGTGCTCAGGACTATGAAGCCTCTGCTTGAGTTACCAGCCCTGTCTGAGGATTTCTGTGGCAGCCCAGCTGACTGGGCTGTTTGGAGGGGCTGCCTTGTGGGCTGTGACTGGCTGAGCCCTTTGGAAGGAGTGCAGCAAGAAAGAGTACACTAACTGGTACTGAGAAGTTTATAGGTTTTAAAATCAGACAAAAAAAAGGCTTGATACCTGCCCAAACCCATGTGTGAGGGCCTTTCTATCCCAACTGCATGCAGATTTTTATTTTTTGCTTGTGGAAATAGACTGTGCAGCTCCCTACTGTTTTCAAAACCAACTTCCCACCCAGCCTGAGGCAGCCTAGCACTGGGCACTCCAAATGTTTTGCACTTCATAACCACCCAGTCAGCTCACCACACTGGAGGGAAGCTGGTGGCCTTCTTGTCTGAGTAGAACTGCCCAAATAAAGTGTAGGAGTCTGTCCTAAATTACATAGGCTTCCTCTGCAGTCACCACTGAGAAGGACATACTCCATTCCAGGTTAAGCACTGGAGAGGCAGATGAATGGCACACAGATATATACCTGTCTTTCACTGATAACTCTGTGGGGAGCAGAGATAACTAGACTGACTGTCCAGCTTAGACTAAGCAATTAGCTTTCAGCCAGCTATAATGCTGTGCAATTAATCTTGCATGATATTTAGAGTCTGTCAGTCTGCAGCTTTGCGGCACAGGAGACATGAGAAAGAGCACCAGTATATTCAAAATGGAGTTTATTTTCTTTACATTTGTTTTCTGCTTACATTATGTAAACAAAAATATAAAAGAGTTGCTTTTTTTGTTTGGTTTTTTTTTTTTTATATGTAAGGAATAATTTCAACTCTGATCATAGTCAAAGAACAGAAAAAACTGCAATGGTTTTTTGCTGATTACATGTTTTTCTCTTTGACAACTCACACCTCTAGTAAAGTCAAATCAACTGCATATTTTGTCTTCATTAAACTAAATATTCAGTTTGATGTTAGAAAAATAACCAAGTAAATTAGACCTGCAGTATTATTTGGGGATACCTGTCATGATATAATACATATTCTTCCTTGTTTGCAGTAAGTAAAAAAGTAATGGATTTCCTTGAAGTTGCTCTCCAAGCAATTTGCAGCTGAAACAAATATTACTTGCATCATTTATTGGTTGCTATGAAAATATTAAAGAACAATAGTTTGCAGTATTTGCTTCATGTTCAAGACTGCTGTACATGTTATGTCACTGACTTTGACTGCAACTCAACATGTCACATATGTGAGGAAATTGAAAAAAATCATGTCTAGTTTTGCAAAAAAAAAAAAAAAAACCAAAAAACCAAAACTTTAACAAAAGAATAACTTTTACTCTTGAAAAAAAGCCCACAGTGGACATTATTTTGATTCTTTAGCTTCACCAGAAAGAACAGTCATTGTCCTAGGAACTGGTGTATAGGGAAATAAGCCTGCCCTAAGCTGTGTGCTACTGCACAGAGGCAGCTTCAAGGTTGCCATCTAAACTGTTCAACAAGTCTGTCAGTGAGTCAGATCCTGCTGTTAAAGAGATATCTTTCAAAGCCCAGCATCTGAGTCCTTTATTGCAATCCAAGAAGACTGGGAATGATGTTTTAGTTTGACTGTATCTGGCGCAGAGCTGTCAGTTACCCTTGCCTGTATCTCCTTTCAGTTAACTTGTTCCCTTCCAGTTGCTTATTTCACAGATCTGGGACATTTATTTGACTATTTTGTTTTATCCACTTTCCCCAGTATTGCTTTCTATTTTATTCTAAATGTTCTTGGTTGAAAGAGGCAGGTGCAGCTTTACAGTGGGTTAGGTGCAGAGGCTCCCTTTCCCCCCGTGTGTGTGTGTATGTAGGAGAGCCACTGAGCTGAAACTCATGTTTTGCATCTGAAGCTCAAGACAGGATAGTCATATCATTATATATCTTGGATGTAGCTTTTCAGCTCAAAAGACAAATCCACTTCAGGCTGTGTTAAATGGGTAGGAGTATGGTTGGTTTTCCCTGTTGAATTCTATTCAGAAAGAGGGTTGTATTCTGATTTACTGATCCACACCCTGTAAGTTATAAAGTTTGTCTCCGTATTCCAAGAATATGACTTCCTAGATGTCATCCCAGAAATGAGCTCAGCTGGCTCCCATGGGCTGGGGGTTTTGTCACCCGCTCCAGCTCTTTGTGCCTTCCCTGGTGACTCCTCTCTTGAGCAGCACCTATGCCTGCAAGGCCTGCAGGTGACTGCTGTTGTCTGGACAACACTACCAGCATGTAATGCTGCAGCTTAGGACAGGATGCAATAAGCCCTAAACATCTACAATCCCCTGCACGTTCTTTCATAGAAGTGAGATTATAAACCAAAAAAGTTAAATGACAGTATTTGTGAGACCAAGGTATTATAAACTTGTGTTTGGAGTCTTTGAAATGGTCCAAATTGTTCATAAGAAAGTGGCAAATTTGAGGATTGCCTTTGTTAGAAATACTTTCTAGCTCAGGAAATGAGAATAATTCCAAACCCATATTTAATCTTCCAGACAAAAGTAATTTTTTTCTCTGAAATTTTGAGGAATTGCACACATATATGCATCCATGTTTTTGCATTTCCTTTATAAGCTCTGTTGGGCTCTTTAGTCATTCATTGGCCCAGATTTATTATCTGGGCTAAGGGTGAATTCATCATCCAAAAACTGGCCTAGAAGATGCACTTCCTTAAAGGTATGATTTTAGTCAAGTGACTGCAGTTCCCCTGCTTTTAGATAACCCCAGTGTCTGTCCCTGTCTTCAGGTGATGGCACTGCAGCTCACCAAGCAATTATATTTTACTACGGACAGGCTCTTTTGCTAATTCTTTTTTGATAAAACATTGTTACAGGGTCAAGCCTGGCAATACTCTTTTTCCTCCAAGTTTTTAAAAATCCCATTCTAGGAGAATCTGTGGAGTTCCCAGAAGGGTGTTTGTGTTCAGGTAAGAAAAAACCCTGTCACTTTATAAGTGTAAAAAGCATTTCATGACTGACTTATATTAATTTCATATATTTCTCTGTTTTTCCCTTTTCTCTATATTTCATTTACTTTATATGTGCAGATGAACAAAGTATCAATACTTCTCTTCTCTGAGACCTCTCTTCTCTGAGGTCTCTTTCTGACAAGAAGGTCTGTTTATTGCATATTACACCTGCAGAACTGGCTTCTTCATTTTGGGTAAACACCTGGCTTCTTCTTATCACCCTTTTTGAAGTAAAGATAATGAAGTTCAGTAGAGCCTAGCTGTAGATCCCAATGTCCAGTCTTCACACCTGTAGATGCACTTTCTCTTCTCCTACATGCTCAGATCATTTTTTCCTCAGACTGTGGAAAGTAAAGGACAGTAAGGAGTTGTGATATCCCAGGGCAGGGACAGCTTCATGAAGCAGGAGTCAAAATTCAAGGCCATGGAATTTAGTTTAGCAGCCATTATACAGGTGAGGAAATTTCCTTTTCTTAAAAATATGGATAAATTCATTTAAAAGAAATTTCTGGTAATGTATTAGTACTGTTAATTTCTGGGACAGTTCTACTATGTTAGAGAAAAGTCCATTTTGTTTTCTACTCACACAGTTAGATAGTAGTAAAACACCCATTCTTGCCTTTTAACAGGTATATCTGATCCTCCCTGAGTGGATAGAGCCCATTTCTTAAAGACCAAATTGCTCAAGTAATAGCAGTAGTTTGCAATGCTTCTGCTATATTTTACTGTTTAAACTGTATCACCAAAAGTATAAGCAATGCCTGAGCAAATAGTCATTTCTTAAAATACTCTAGCTACTGACTCTCTTGATGAAGAGAAGGATTGCTCTTCAGCTTTTCACATTATTGCACTGTTGATGTGACTAGTAGTGGGTGGATGTTTCAAACAGAACCTATTTGATTATGAGAGTGTAGGTGATACACTAGTTTCTCATTTCCAAATAATCTCCTCATTAGAGAAAGGATGAGTGGTAAATGAGGAGTTTCTCCTCCAGGTGTCCACTGTGCATATACAGCATGTTTCCCAGGCAATGCTCGTTGGCATTTGTAAATGATCTGTTCTCCATCTGAGAGCTTTAAAGTACTGGATGCAGCTGCTCCTGCTTTGGCCCATTTGTAAATAGTTTTAAATATGCATGATCATCTCTGGCAGATTGCTTTACTCGCAGGATTTATGAGTTTTTTGACTTCTCTCTTGTAAAGTAATTCACCATAGTGTCTCCTGCGCCCTCCTTTTGAAATAAACAGAGAATCTGCACATCCTGAAATCCAGGATTTTAGAAGGAACTGTTAGAAAATGTAAAGCCATGGAATGTCAGTAATTGTTTTGTTTAGACTCCTAATCACTTACCCCCCAGGAGCGCTTTTCCCTCCCCTCCATAGTCAATATGCCATATGTCAGCAATTACCAGTGAGTCAAATTACAGCTCAACACAGTTTTGCTCATGCAGTTAGTGGAGTAGGCAAGAATCAAAGTTAATCCAACAACTATTCATAAATGTAATGCAAAGGGCAAATGGAAATTGGCTGGAAAATTATGGATGGTGAAATGTCAATGTTATAAATTATTTTAGCTTCAGAGTTCTGGGAGGCAAGAAGAAGCCTAGTAAATAATAAAATTTTCTAAAATACTTTGGCTTTTGACAAAAAAAAAGGTATTTTAGAGTCAAACTCCTCTAACTGAATTTGGGACTCATAGTGCTGACTGCATTGGTGTGAATGACCAGGATGACATGCTCCATTCTGACCCACATAGTGCTGTGCTCCAGGCAAGGTGCACTGAGTGTGCTGGATGGAAGAGAGGACTAAGAGAGCACAAATGGGTTATATTTACTTTTTCTCAAGTAAAAGTCAGGTGCAGATTGCTGGAGCCACATGAGAGCAGCTCGGACTACACAAGAACTCTGCTGGACTCCATCCAAAGAGCAGGTCTCACCTCATTCCAGTTCAGGATTTTGTGGTGATTTCTCAGAGTTGCCTGCAGATTTTTCAAATGTGCGTGTGCGTGCCTGTGTGCATTAAATCATTTCTCATGGGCTGTTCAAAGGCCAAGAGATGAAGTGCTATAGTACAAATAATGCTGTAAGAATTAGAAAGGTAGTGATAACAACAATCACTAGTGATAGACAGAGGTTTTACTGGCAGAAGCTTAGTATTTTATGATTTCTAAGTTTTACAAAGATTTCAGAATTAAAATTTAAGGCTTAATTAATATTCTCTCTATCCTATTTCTCAAAGCCTAATTTTTACAGAATCAGTATTGATTACCAAAAATCATCAAAGTAAAATGTGATTCATCACCCTTAGAGACTACATTTTTTTTTCAGAATAAGATTTTCCACTATTGTTTGAGATGTTGTGCAACTTATGTTCATAAAAGAAAATCTGATAAGCCAAGAAATACTGTAAATGTATTTCAAACTTATCTGTGCCTGGCCCATCTACAATCTTTTGCAGGAGGTTATATTTCAACCTCTCTGGTTATTTTGCCTTCAGGAACCAGAACCTATATAATATTTCCTATTATGAGCTTATTTCCAGTTCATCAGCTTGATTTAGATAGCAATCTAAGAACCATCATATGGATAGCACAATTTTTATCAAGTGTTATCTCAATTTTTTTCAATTTCTCTGTAAGCCACTTATAATCTTTAGTGAGAGATTTCAAACATTTCATCCATTGTATTCTGAATTATATCTAACCTTGTATTTCTATCTCCAAAATTTTCAGTTAGTATATTTCTTATGTCTTACTCCATTAGAAAATAAATAAAAAAAAAAAAGAATGAAGAAACCAGAATAAGAAGAATTAGTATATACCTGTGCATGATTTAAGAAGCTCTCAACCAATAATTTTTCAAGTGTGATGAATTGCAACATTCTGAACGCAGTGGCATTTGCAGGACTGTTCTCTGACAGACCTGGATCTCCCACAGAAGTATGCCACTCATATGGATGAGATGTGATTGCAGATAAGTCTCTATGACTGAGCTTATTTTGCTATTTTCTATATTAAGAAAGAACTTTTATGAGGTTAGTGTCTGCATATCTTCATCTTCTGACAGGCTTATTGTATGACTTCAGATAAGTTATTTACCACCCTGTGTCTCAGAGTGCTGGTTCCTTGACTGTCCTCTAGCTGGTCATTTTCATGGAGATTTTTTCAGTCATGGCAGTGAGCATTTGCATTAATGAAGCTATAATGTCATTAATGCATCTTTTTTTTTTTTTTCTTTCAATACTACTGGAAACGTTATGCTTTCCAGAATGCTTGTCATATGTAAAGGAATAATGGGGAAACAAAGCTCAGCTCTTTTGTGGTAAAATTTCTTGGAAATAGTCAGAATTTATTACCTTCACAAGCAGATATGATGATCTACATTTTGACTGCATTCTGTGCCTGTGTCCTGCCTGGTTTTCATGGAGAGAAAGGAAAACTTTCTGATTCCTTGTCACCACGGGATGGTTTGGAGAGACAGCTCATGTGAACACAGGAGGTATGTCTGAAGCAAAGAAACAGAGCTATAATAGATCCTTCTCCCCTGGCTTCATCCCACAGAACTGGATGGTGAAAAGGGAAATCCTGAGAATAACACACTTAGGAGAGGGACATGTACAGTTGGAGGAGACTGTGACAGGATCAGATATTTTGGAGAAGTTTATAATCATTACTACCTGCCTACCCACCTGCTTACCTACCCACCTACCTACCTACCTACTGAAAGAGAAAGAGAGAAAGAAAGAGAGAAAGCACTACAATGTAAGATTTTTTTAACTTAATATATAACATTTTTTCAACATAACATTTTCCTAGAAAAAGCCAGTATTAGATCCTTTAAGGAAAGAAGAAAAAACACTTTAGCAACTTATTTGGATTGGAGATGGAATATCCATTGCTAGAGCACCACATAAAGGGACAGAGAGGCACAGACCAGAGCTTCCACAGTTTTGAATTAATGGGAGTGAAAAAAGCAGAGGAAGGAAAACTATTAGATGTGATCACAGAAACCACAGAACTTAGTCTTCAACTTGGAAAGTAAAATAAAACTACCAGGAAAATGTAGTAGAAGAGGAAATAATGTGATTTGAGAGCACAAAACACCCACAAATAGATGAATAAAGCAGAAGCTGGTAAGAAATTAACAGCATCAGGTACACATTTAGATCACAAAGGGTGAACAATCAGGAAGAAGAATAATTAGTATTTGAATTTCAGAGGGACAATCAAGCAAGATCATGTTGACTTTATCCTCTCTTCTTCCCTGTCTTCTTTCTCCAGTACTATTTCTCCTTAAATTTTTCTACATTCATTTAAAATTGTATTTGCTGGACAACTTAATTTGTGATTCAATGAAAATACAGTACATACATCAGTCTTGGGCCAGAAAGCAGAAAAGCAGATTTGACGAAGATGCCCGGGGGTGCAAGGGGACATCAAGATAAAAGTGAGCAAGGAATGGGCTTTACAAACAAAGAAACCCAACAACCTCCTAGACTGCAGAAGGAAAACCATCGTTATAGGTCAGGGAATGTGAATGTTCCAATAAATCAGCACTGGAGAAAGAAACCTGGAGTCCTAGCTCCAGATCTGGGCTCCACACTATCAGAAAGACAAGGAAGTCCAAGGTGGAGCAACATGCATTGCACAAGGCTGAGTCAGGCGCCAAGCAGAGAGAAAATCAGGGAGCAAGGTTTGGATAGCGTTGCGCTCCCGTTGGCACGCCTTTTGCATTGTCAGTGTCCCTGGGGCTCTGGGCTTCGTGGTTTTCTGATCCCTAACCCTAGCCCTAATCCTTACCTGAGGTATAGCCTACGACTCACACAATTTCAGAAGATGAGAATGCCACAAGGTTGGGCAGCGTTGCTCTCCCCTTGGCACGCCTTTTGCATTGTCAGTGCCCCTGGGGCTCTGGGCTTTGTGGTTTTCTGATCCCAAACCCTAGGCATAACCCTAACTCTGGCCTGCAACAAGTTCTGTAAAGGGACATAAAAAATAACAAAAAATATCCTCTCTCATAGCTTTATCTGCTACGAGAGGGGATAGATCTTGTGGGGCTCAGCAGTGAAGGGATGTCTCAAGGGTGCCTTTACTGTCTGTATAGATACCTGATGGAGGAGAGTACAGAAGACAGAGCAATCCTCTTCTCAGTGGTGTCCAGTGACAGGACAAGAGGCAGTGGTCACGAATGGAAACAGGGGAGAATGGTTAAACATAATGCAAATCTTGTTTTGCTGGGGCTGGTCAAGAACTGGCACATGTTCCCGGAAAGACAGTAAGGTCTTCATCCTTCATCCTTGAAATTCAATGTTTTTGTGAGGTACTGGTCAATCAATCTAGCTGGACCTACTTGATCAGTGGGATTGTGTGTTTTCTTGTATTAATTAAAATACATTAAACTTTATTCCAACAAGTTTTTGATTTTCTAGATAAGCATGTGTTTAAATTGTATTTCAGGATGCTGTGTCATGTGCCTGGAGAAGGGGTCCTTCTTTTTAGTAAAGATAAATATCCGCTTCAACTGCAGAGGTAGTGTGTGAACTTTGATTAGTGAGAAGCTTTAGGTTTTGTTTCCATTAAAAGATTTTAAAGACTGGATTTCTTCCAAGTAAAGAGAGAAAAATCTTGCAATGGAGAAGCCTAAAATTTTTCACAAGGAATCAGCTTTTGTAAGTTCATTAACAGGGGTTGAATCAGCGGACAGTGAAGGAAAGAAAGCCCTTACAAAGTTGGCATTAATGGCTGTCATTGTACTTAATATTTTGGTAAAGAAACTATGACCTTTGCACAAAAAATGTGAAACTATGTTTATGGTTAGTTTGTTCAACAGAAATATGCAAGATTGTGACCTTTTTCTATGTGCTCTTTTGGGTAAACTGTTTGGGGTTTTTCTTAGTTTTGGTTTTGGTTTTTTTTTTTTTCGTCATGGAGAGTTTGGAGATTTCTTTTGAACTAAAATCTGCTCCCTCAATCCCACTATTAAAAGGACCTGTGATAACTAATTTATGACTAGGGCACTTCAAATGAATGTATGAAGGGCTCAGTAAATAAGATACTGTTTTATTGAGGAACTGTCTTTATTTTTCATGTTAAAGTTCTTCAGGTACCTGTGTATGCTCAGAACTAACTCAGTGTTGTCATGACTCAGTGATTAATATGTATCTTTGGAACGGTAGGATCAATAAAATGCACACTTTTAGAGCACATTATCAAATCACTCCAATAATAATAAGGTGACCTTTACATATTTTAAAAAATGTATTTATGGCAATCAGCAGTTAAAGACCTGTTTGAGATTGAGATAGCATTTAGAACACTGTTTTCAAAAGCTACTAATGGCCTTAATTTTTCTAAATTTCTTTTATGTATTTCGAACCATTTATCCTATGACTCTTTATGAAATTCTGTGAAAATTCAGTGGCAATGTGCTTCCAATTTAAATAGATTAATATGAAAAATGTCGTTCTTATTTTAAATGTGCTACCTGATAATTTTGCAAGGGCTGATTTCCATTTCTTCCATGTAGTCGGAGGAGCAATAAATGCCCTTCTCCCTAGAATTCCTAATTATATTAAGCAACATCATATCCTCTTCACTGACTTTTTAAAGCCATAAAGCCCTCTTATTTACACTTTTATAAAATGTAGAATGTATTCCACAAATCTGATAGTCTTTGTTTCTTTTCTCTGTCCTTTTCTAACTCCACTATTAAGTTTTTAGAAGAGGTTTGCCAAGAACTTCATGCAACATTTAAGGTGTGGTCATATCACAGTAACACAACGATGCTTCTGGTTTCATTCTCTATGTATTTCTTCATCATTCCTATTCTTCTATTTACCATTCACTGAGCATGAAGTTAATGGATGTAGATTTCAGAAAACAATAATTTTAGGATTTCTTTCCTTCTTAGTAATAGCTAATTTAGAAGCCAACCTTGGGCAAACTGGGTTATTTTACTCTGGAAAGACCAGTTGCTAAATCTGCTGCTAAACTCTTTACAGGCTCTGTTTGATGATTAATTCATACTGCTCAGGTTTCAGACTAGACATGCGTTTTAATTTCTCTTAATTTAAACTTTTTAAATTCTATCAAAATAATCAATGAAAGGACGTTCCCAGTTTGTCCATGAAAATCTAGTTTCTTTAAGCTTCCCTGTATGATTCAGAATGTAACACATGATCATTTCATCTTTGCCAGGGGAAAGTCCAACCCAGATTCACCATTCCTAAGAGGAAGTGATCCTCTTAAATCAGTCCCACTTTGCATGAAATTAATTGCTAAAGGTTTTTTTTGGGTCCAAATGCAGTGCCTTAGCAAGAACCAGAGTGACTGTGAGTCATGATTATAGCACACAGTGAAAAACATTGCTCCTTATTACTGCAATACTTTCTGTCAGCACCAAGGTCAAAATATGAACCTTTTATTGTGAAAGATGTATTTGGCTTCTCTTTTGTTATGAGTATTTATGCTCTGGGCACTTAGGAGACTCTACATACTGGAGACAGCTCCAGTACCTGATGACATTAATCCAGCTATACTGTTTTATTTCCAGTATCACGGGTAGTGGACTGTCTGCTGAGATTCCAGACTGAGATGTAGTGAGGTGTTTCTGTAGCTGCAGTCACCCAGTAAGGAGTAACAAATGGATTTTCCAGTTACAAGAATTTTTATATATTTCAATTGGCAGAATTAATTTAGATGAATGCAGTAGCCAGCTGATTTAGTCTAGTTTGTTACTGAGATAATAAAGTTTTATTAATAAGCTTATTTTTTTTCAACATAAGATTAAAACATGTATAATGTGTCTATTCATTTGATGCATCACATGAAGGCATCCTGGCAGTACGAGGAGACACTTCTCACTTTTCATCCTATACTGTCAAGGAGCTTGTCAAAAATACTTGTTCATAAAAATTGCTGTAAAGTTTTAATGTCCTTATAGAAAAAAATCATGAAATATTTGAATGCCTGTAGGAGTTGAAGTACAGATGATTGTCTCCAACAATGATCAACACCAGATGCTTCTGAGCAGATGAATGGATATTTTGGAAATGCAAAGAAAAGTTTTTGCTGAGTAGATTTCTCTCTAACCTTACACACTTTTTATTGGCTTTGTCTCACAGTGGGATTTTTCTCTGGGTTTTTTTTTTGTTCAATGTAACTGGATTTTCTTTCTACCTGTGGAGACATTCCAGTCTTTGGGAATCTTGGTAACATCTTGGCAAGAAGTCAAAAGGGTCAATTGCTTGGGTAGGACAGTTGAGTTCTGTGGGGAGAAAGACAAGCATTCTAACAAATAGCATTTCCAGTTTCGCTGGGTCCATCCCTGTGAACTTCAGACTGTACAGAAAATATTTTTAAAAAACTCTAAAGAAAACTGGCTTTGAAATTAGCATTTTGGTACAAACATGCTAATTTTTTTTTTCAGGCAAGTGAATGATCCTGGATATTTTCAGTTTTTTCCAGTCTAGCAAATTAAGTGTTTTATTGTTTTGTTGGTCTTTAAGATAACTCCTCAGGTCCAATTTTTCATTGGATTAGGGTAAAATGAAGTATTTTCTGCTGAAGTCTGGACTGACAGTTTCTGCTAGTGTTGATTGTGTTGAAGAAGTCTTTATATCAGGGATTTCTTGGAATTGTGTTATGGTGTCCCTCAAGTTATGGGTATCACCCAATTCAATTTAACTCTCTTTGGAGTCTGAAAAATCATCAGTATCATACTGACATCAAGGCATTTAAATTATGGAAACTGTCTTTCCTCTCTCCTGTAGAAAAATACTAAGAGGAACATCTGGCAGATGCACGTGTTTCAATCCATGATCATCCTATATAGGTCCTGCTTTGCTTAGTTTTGTATGGGCATGTGGCTTGAAATGTCCACTACAAAGAGAGAGAGGACTAGTCAGGAAAGGAATTTGTGCAGCTCTGCTTTGCAAATTGTTGACAAAATAGTTTAAAGGACAATCTTAGCTCTGGCTAGGTATCCTCATCTGGTTTTCCAACATACAGACAGAATACCTTAATAAAATGGTAAATTTCAAAGGTTTTTCCAGGGTAGAAATCCAGGAGCTCTTCCTGTCCTGGCTAATTTAGAAACTAATACTTTCTGTGCTACCACCTACTAATGCAATTAAATAAGTACAACCTTTGTTCTTTAGCTTGATTCCACATTTCATCCCTTGTATGAACTTTGATTACTTTTCAACATATTTTATTTGCCAGAGTCCAGAGCTGATATGGAAAGAGAAAATAGTGAAAAGCATCTGCAACATAGCTGAGCAGAGAAAAGGTCTGGGCTCCTGGGAAAAATATCCCCTGTGGATGATCTCTTTTGTAAAGGGAACTGTGTTGGTGAAACCCAGAGAGAACTGTGGCAGGAAGAGTAACTATTTGGAAAGTGGTTTATATCAGATTTTAAAAAGTCTGTAGGGCTTCTGGGCAAGACTCTCTGAGTATTTTGGCAAATAAAGGACTCAGCAGGTGTAAATCAGCATACAGCTCACTCCAGCTGACAATGCAGTATAGCTACTCTAGCACTATACAGGGGAACTAATTTTCCTTCAAGTAATGGTTGTGTTTCCAGGCAAAAAAAAGCACGCTTAGATAATTCAAAACTCCAAAAGTATCATTCCTTGAGACTAAGTCCTCAGATAACCCACCTTCTCAGACAAAACTATTAGTGAAAGAGGCAGAAGGAGGGGGTTTCTACTTGAACAGAGTTCCAGTTTATGGTGAAATCAAAGCAACCCTGCTGGACGAAAGTCAGCTTTTTCTTGTATTTACTCTTATACTGCCTGAACATTTCTGCTGAATCATAGAGGCTTCTACTCATACCCCAGGAGTCACTCATGCAATAATTCAAAAAAATGCCTTTTCACAAGAAAGAGAATGTTTGGAAATACTATACTGTCATAAAGCAGAGGCAGAATTTCCCCAGTGACTTCAATGTACACTTATTACTCTATGTACAGTTTAAATCATTATATTGTTATATTTTTTTTTCTGAAGGCTGCTGACTATTTAATTTCTTTTACTCATTTATCATTCTACCACTGCTTGGGCTGGCAAAATCCATTAACTCCTTCAAAACCATTTAAATTCTTGATTTTATGACATGCTCTGCTGTATAGGACCTCTCTTTTTCTACTGCTTCCTAATAAAATCCTGCTAGAATCAGTCGGATGAAAAGCATCTTGGTATAATTTTCCAGTAGGTAGTTTCTGGTTTATCAAATTGAAACAAAAGTGCAAGTCTCTGTGAAATGGTAATATCAAATTCTAGCTTACACAACAAACTTAATAATCCCCAAAACTGTATCTGTAGGGCCTAAGTGGATGGATCTAATCAGTTACTTTGCTTGTACTTTTATTAGATCTACCCAGCTTCTTACAAGCAATGTACTGACTAGTTCAGCAGTGTTTGGATGGAGAAAAGCTCAGCTGAGGAATCCAGAAGGTCTCTGTGTGGAACAGCTTAGAGACAGCAATTTGCCAAGAGCTGTCAGGACAAAACCTCCTCCCAGAAACAAGCTTGGAACCTGCTGTCTCAGCAGTGCTGTCACTTCCTTCCCTTCCCTCTCCCATCATCCCTTAACCAAAAATAGGGATGTAGCACTGAGGTATGATAAAGTCAGAACCACACCTCAATGAGCACTCATTGATGACCACTTGTGAAATTTGTTCTCTGCAAGCAAACGATATTCACCCGGCAATGGTGTACATGTCAGGTGTGACCCTCTGGCCATTCAAGAACCACACCAACATGTTCTCCAGATAATCATCCCAGAAGGCAGTCAGAGACTCTTGCAGCGGTTTCCATCAATTCTTGCCTCCTCTAAATTTATTAAGACTCCTGTTGTTCATGTGGTTCAGGTTCAGTGCGGCTGATCTCTGAAAAAGATCTTCTGTAGAAAGCATTCCTGAGGCAGATGCAGCAAAACCTTGCACAGCTTTCATAAAACCTGCAGGAACATGAGGACTGGTGCACTGAGAGCCCCTCAGAAGTGGAGACTGAGATTTCACCTGTCAGCTTTAGCAAGAGATCCATAAATTCATGTCACATCTCCAACCTGGGCAAGGCTACTGGGAGCCTTGTCTGGTATCATTGCATAGCTCCTTTCAGTCATGACTGAGAAGGATGGGGAGACCCTGAAAATAGCAAATATTATTCCCATCTTAAAAACAGGTCAAAAAGAAAACCCTGTGACCAATTCAAATTTGTCATTCTTCTTTTGATCCTTAGAAACATCATGGAATATGTCCTCTTGGAGCACATCCCTGCGTGCACAAAGGCAGTTTTACTTGGGAACAGTCATCAGACACGTGCCATGTGTAGACTTTGCCTGAGCAGCCCTTCTGTGACAAAGTGACTGGATTTGTGAGTGACAGGGAAACAGTGAACGTTGTTCAGAATGAGCTTAGTAAGGTTTCCAACAGAGTCTCTCATGATATTTTTTTTCATTGAAACTAAGACATTACAGTCTGAACTGATGGAAAACTAGCTTGGTAAAAACCTGTTTGAGTGAAGTAGAATCTGTAGAAGTGAAGGATATGGGCTGTATCCTGGGACCTAACCTGTTCAGCATCTTTATCAATTACCTGGAGTAGGGGGGAAGAGGAGCACTTGGAGGAATGGCCTGGTGGAACCCTCACGCACTCCAGCACCGACAAAGGGAAAGCCCAGCAGCTGGCATTAAGCCTCCCACCCCCACCACAATGGTGGATTGATTGTGCAAGGGCAGCTCTGCAGACACAGTCCTGGAGGATGTGGCAGAGAGAAGTTGTACAAGTCCCCATGACCCCATCAGTATCAAGAACTGACAGCACCCTGGGCTACACGAATGGGAGCACAGGTACTACATCCAGGGAAGTGAACACCCTCTCTGCTCAGCACTCTTCAGACCACATCCTAATTACTGAGGCCACTGTGGGGCCATTCAATACCAGGCAGGCACAAACAAACCTTGGATTTCAACAAAGGGCACCCAAAATGGCCAGGGGCTGGAATATTTGCCCTGTGAGAAGAGGCTGAGAGTTCAAGGTTTTCTCAGCCTGGGGAAGGGATGCATTATGAGAAACTTAGTAGCTGTGATGTAGAACCTGCAGAGAGGTTATTCTGAACATGAAGAGATGTTCTTCACAGTTTTGAACGGTAGGAGAATGACAAACAGTGGGGTTAAAGTCAAAATCTTATTCATATGTAAAGAGAAAGAACACCTTATACATAAAAAAATAAGAACTTATTTTAATGGATTAGGTCCTGTATTCTTCAACATCTTCATAAAGGACTTGGATGCAGGACTGGAAGGGATACTAAGCAAATATTGAAAGACAAAACTGGGGACAGTTTTTTACTCTCTCCAAGGCAGGGAGCTTCTGCAGACAGACCTTGATTTTGAGCAGGACTAGAGGTTGGACTAGAGGTCTCTTTCCAGCCCCTTCCAGCCAGAGCTATCCTGTGATACTGCCCCATCCACAGATGGGCAGCTCAAGCATTCCTTTAAGTCTCAACATGATAGCCATAGGCGTTGCCTAGGCAGTGCTGTGGTGTGGAGCCCAGCTGTGTGGTTCGTAGCTGTGAGAAACAGTCTGAGAGGATAACTCCATCACCAGGGCGGGAGGAGCCATGGCAGCTTTGCCCAGTACTTGGGAAGCAAAGCCTCTCAGGAGCACATATGGTCACGTGCCTTTGGTTTGTTCCTGTGTATTTGCTTAGCACAACATTTCTCTTTACTTATTTGATCAACAACCTTTCACCTGCATTGTCTGCATTATTTGACAGACTATAATAAAGGGGATGTTTTATTGACCTTTTGAGAGCACTTGAGGCCTGAAATGGAGGGCAGAAGGCTATTAAACTTAATTCATGTTTACTGTAACAACAACTGTTTCAGCTGATTTTTAAGGATATTTCTCTGAGCCATCAGTGCCAGGGTGCTCCTAAGAAAATGTCTTTAAAAATACTTTTATTCTGAGTGGACACTGACGGTTTTAGTACCATTCCTTGTCAGCTTTCTGTCAGTGCTGTGTGACAGTTAAAAGCTTATCCTGGAAAACATGGGTGGCCTCTTTGAAGATGCCTCACTATAGACTCTGCATATTTTGACTTCATCCCAGGAAGGAAGACTGATTTCTTGCACATTTCAGTTAGGGGGTGCATAAAAACACCCTATTCTATCACTTTGGCCAGATGGAAGAAAAAAAGAAAAAAGCCCCAAATGCCCGATGGTTTTATTTGTTTTGCCTGAATAATTAATGTTTATGACAAAAGATGACAATCTGGCATTTGGAGGTGTTTAGAAAGGTAAGTTGGCTGTAAGTCTGGCAGACAAAATGTAGGAGACTGCTTGCAGTGGGAAAGAAATATGACTTTGTGCAGGGGGTAAAGATTTAAGTGTTTTAGGGGAACCAAAACCAGACATTTAAATAACCTGAGTGCTTGGGCACCAGGCAGTCTGGCCAAGGCAGACATAGATGGCCTCACATGTAGCCTTCCTTCCCTGCTATCTCTAGCGAGGGCCAGGCAGGGCGCTGGAGCGCTTGGACAGCCAGGATAACCTTCCGCTTTTTATTCACTGCTAAGTGCAGAGCAACCCACAATGAGCCTGACATTTTGTATCTGGCATCAACCTTGTTGATGAGAAGCTAGTAAAGCAAAGGTGGCTGGCGGTAACAGTGGACCCCAGTGAACCCCCATGGACAGGGGTTTGTGTGAGTGCATGTGACTCACGGGGCCAAGAGCTCCATGTGCCATGGCAGCAACCAGGACAGCAGAAGTGATTGTGCAATGCAGTAGTGTCAGAGTATGAATGTTGATGTCATGAGACTTGTGAATAAGTGCCAGCAGTGCCAGGTTTCCCTGCAGGGAGAGCACCTGCCACGCCCCTCAGGTACTAAAACTTTTGGTCAAAAGCATGGAAGATATGGAAGAAGATGCCCAGCTCTGGAAGGGGAAAACCAGATGGAACACATTATTCAGGAAACCCGATAAGCCAGAGGCTAAAATAGAAATGCTTTGGATGTTTGACTTTGCAAGAGAAAACACCAGTTTTATTTAGAAAGGAAAGGAAAAGGTATTTCCCTTGAAAATAATTTTGTTGAAACAATTTTTAGTCAACCCATCATACCTGTGAGACCTCAATTTGCTATTATGCTCTATTTTTACAGAGAATGGCGGGAAACAAGTTTCTCTTCTGCAAGAATATTCAAGCACTTGAGATACTGTCTCATTTCAAAACAGAGTAATTGCAGTTTTGCAGAAGAGGGAATCACACAATTCAGGAACATACAGCATCTCCTCTTTCTATCAGGTTTTCAGTTTGTTGGGATTGCCCCTAGTAGGCACAAGAAAATTCTCAGTGAAAGCCCAGACTGCAAGGTGGGCTGTATGGGAGGTGGGAAATCCCACCTTCTTCCTTCTCCGAACAGGAAAAACCTGTGTCTGGAAGTATCTGGGACTCCTGATGTCAGGTGGGCTGCTCTGGCGCTTGGGACCACTTTGCTCTGAGGTAACTGAAGAGCACGTGGCCTGAACATCTCAGCCTGGTTCTGGGATGGGCATGGTACCTGCCAGCCTCAGAGGCCAAACAGCAAGCAGGAGAAGTGGTAGGAAGCCCATCAGCAAGGCAGGGGATGATACCACATGCTACCCGACCAGTACCTACATCTCCACCTGCAGCTGACCAGTGCATATGGGATGATTAGTCAGGCTTGAACTGCTATTTCTGAACAGAGAAATATTGTCAGAATGTTTTTGGCTTGCTTTTACCTCAACATTAGGAGGAGAGAGATGGAAAGTACTTGTGATAGAGCCTTGTCAAAGCATTATTGAATGATTTCATGTTTTCAAGGAAATAATTCCCACAAGAATCTCCTTTTTATCACATTAATCATTCACCAGCACTGAGGGCACATCTGTGTGACTAAATGCAGTACTGTGCAGAAGCTGTGATGGAAACCAGCACTGGGTCACTGGGTGTTTTCTTCTTGCCTGGGTTTTTTTTCACAGCCAGGATACCGACTCGCCCAGTGCCAGCAATCGGGGCAGCGGAGGCAGGGCAGAGTTCTGATCCCTGGTGGAAATGCCTGGGAGCTCCATGTAGGCAAACAGCAACAGCTGTGGCAAAGGTAGAAGGAACGGTCCACTGCTGAGCCAGGATATTAACTATTTATTTCCCTCATGGAGGAAAACACAGAACAAGTGTGCAAACCCCATCCAAGCTCAGAATGGCCCCTGGTTCGTCTTGCATCTCCTTTGTGTGCCTTGGGAGGGGCAAGGGAGATACAACCAATGGGGGGAGAACAGGGGAGGAACGGGGTAAGCAGAAGCAACTACAGAACAGATATCTGAGAACTTTTTGGACTCTTTCTGATGCATAGTAAACCAACTACATGAATATGCATCAGAGAACCAGGAGAAGGGTCCAGAATGAGAGGAGGAGATACTGTGGGGGCTACACCCAGTGAGAGGTGGTTTAAACCATGGCTCTGCCTTCAGCATTTGGGTGGAAATCCACCCACTGGCTCCCACTCGGTTCACCAGTGGGCTGGTTCACCACAACACCATCCAGGGAGCAGGCCCCCTGGCTACTTGTGGGAGCTTATATGTGTACATATGGGCAAGAGAGAACACTTCATGCACATGGTGGTTTGGGAGCTCCTGACTCCGGCTGAGAACAGTTTCTAAGATATAAGCAGAGCAAGACAGAGAGTGAGGCTGAACAAACACTTTAATCACAGGGCATTACAGACTAGCTACAGACACACATTGTCCCAATGAGGTGAAAGGAATTTCAGTGGCTCCCCAAGACAAGAGTGGAAAACCATACCTGTGGATATTATAGCACATTTTGTCACATTGAAGGAAGCAGGAACTGAGAATTGCTGATTGTATATTCTTTGTCAACACTTTCAGCTTGGAATCCTGTAGAGAAGAAGGACTCCTTTCTCTGTCTTTTTTTCCCACGGAGTTTAAATCAGTGGACATACATGCTGTGGCTTAACCAGGTATGACTGTACCTTCAATAATGCAAGGTAGGTTTGTATTGTCATTGGGGAGAGAAGAGGAAACTGGAAACTGTGAAGGACTACTGCATCTAAGAGGACTTTAAAAACAATGATTTCAGCAAATTAGGCTAAATTGCCACTGTAAAGTTTGCAACAAAGCTATGTAAAATTCTGACATTAGAGGATGGTTACAAGAATGAAACTGTGGTGTGCACCACTGCAGAGGGTACTGCAGAGTCCTTCACAGGGATACCTGCGTCAGAAAATGCTGATAGTAAATTTGCCAGCACCTTCCAGAGAGACACTTCTGTTAATAACAGGTGCTGTTGCTAGCAAATTTCATATCTTTATTCCCCATCAAACACAAACAAAAAACATGTAAACTATAGCTAGACAGAAGCAGTGACTTCTATTAGCAGAGCACTCGTTAGCGAACTCCCACACCTGAAATTGTTCTAGAAGGCTTGCATTTCTGGCAATGTTTGTCACTCTTCATGTACTTGGCGTATGGAATTGAAGTACAGGTAAAGCAAGTTTGTATATCACTAGCAGTAGTTGATGAAAATACAGGTCAGCAAAACATGAAGGCTGAAACTGCATATATTAAAATCAGCAAAACCCGACTCACTTCACCAAAGTCACTTCTGGAGGCCCTCCCACAAACATTTGCATCTGTCAGAGTATCACTTTTCTTGTAGAAAATACTGTTTACAGAATAAGTAAGAACAAATAAATCTGGAAGTATATAATTAAAGCTGTGATCTGTTTCTTTACTAATGTAATTCTAATTTCTCATTCTTATTTCTAAGGAGCAAGCCACCACTGTTTTAATCTCTTTAACTTTGTTCTTTTTACCCCAAAGTGGTAGTAGTTCTGTAGCTATATGCAGCTGTTTTACATGTTGTCAGATGTGTGTCAACTTTCTTCAGGTAGATTTATAACAAAATATTGGAGAGCTCTATAATTTTTCACATAATGCAATTTATTGCAGGCAGGGAAAAAAATGATATAGAGGGAACCCATGTCAGATTCCCAACAGGGTGTTGTAACTTTCCTACAAGTGTATATAATTTACTGGAAATTAGTATTTTTATATGCTGGAAAGCAGCCAGAACTACTATGCTTTGTTGGATAATGTGCTCTGGTTCTGTACTTACAACCTATGATGAACTGATATCTGGTGGAAAATACGGAGTACAGCCACTGGTGTGCCAAAAATACAAACCCCATGTTCACACATGGGGAAGAGAATGTGTGAGGACTCAGGAAAAAATCTGAGGCTATGGGGAATGGAAATGGAAGCTGGGAGGAAAGTTGCAGCAGGGAAGGAGAGGCTGGAAAGTGCATGGTGGCACGATGAATGGGCAAAGGGAAATGCTGGGGCAGGGCTTGCTCAGCAAGGGGAGGGGAGAGCTCAGAGTCAGGACCCAGAGAGGAAGGGGCAGTAGGGGCAAGATGGTGGTGGGGAGATGTGCAAGGGGCTATGTCCACCTGCACAGGATGTGAATTTGCCATTAGAAACCGCTGGATAACACATGTAGTGTCCTGACATTTCTTTCCCTCTGAGGGATAGATGTAATTTTCACACTGATTCATCTGGGTAACAAGAGTTTTGGTTGTCTATGCCACACTGGTATTACTTCACTGGTTATGACACAGCAAATCTTCTTAAGTAAAAGTTTTTCATAAGGAAAAACCTTTATTCCAGTACAACACTGTTTTTTTAAACAGATGAAAAGATGCTCTTCCTATGCCAGATATAAAATTTTATGTATTTCTTCCTGCCTCACTTTAGTGAACTTGTATGACAGGGTGAGCAGTGAACTTATATGCAGACACAAATATTCATGGCCATTCTCTCTCGTGGTTAATTGGGGGACTGGAAATCGTTCGTCTGTGGGGAAACCAGCTAGTGAAAGAAGGGCTCTGGGTAAGAAGGTGTTGACAGCAAACTGACACAAATAAATTCTTCTGCACTCTTCCCACAAGAGGAAGAGGATTTTTTTCTCCATCCAGAACACATACTCTTTAATGAAAGTCCCTAATGGGAAGGTGGGAATTAAGGAAGCTGGAAAGCAGACTTAGTACCTCTCTCTGCATGCGGTTTCAGTCCTTTTCGTGTTTTTGTAGTTATTGCATTTGAATTTGCTGTCCTGCAAAGAGAATATGTACCTCCCCAGTGACAACTAATGGAGATTCTCCATTTAGCCCAGCTGGGAAGGTTCAGTGCTTCTGGAGCCAATGATTATAGGTTTGCTCTGCTGTGTGTATCTTAGCAAGTTATTGTTTTTTTCTTTGTCTGTGGAGAGCCTGGATCAGTACAGACACAGGAATTGTTGTATACTGCTAGCTAATAATTGATTTTTTTCTGTTCATTTGAGGGGAAAAAATAAAGAGACTTTGAAGCTTCCTGGTTTTTATTCTTCTGAAGCAAACCCTCCCACCATTTAATGTGACATGAATTTTTAAACTGATTATGAAGAGAGAAGAAAAAAAAGCATTCAAAAATAGCCAAAAGGAAAAACAAAATATAAAATGTAGGGTGGCCGGTGACAAAGAACAAAAGGAAATGTTAAAGTATTGACTAATGGTGGCCAAGAAGACTTGAGTTGCAAAATGGTAGCAAGGTAGAAGGGTGTGTATTTTTTTAGTGTCCCGGTGTTAAAGCCACAGTGTGCAGAAGCAGAAGATTGTGATTCACGGGCCTCCCAGGAAACCTGAATCCACATCAGATGCCTGCAGCAACGTGGGAAAGGACTGCCCAGCACGTGTGAGTGAGATACAGCACTGTGATGGAAGCTGGGAACCCAGGTTCACAGTTACTCTGCCAGCCTCAAAGCAAGGATTTGAGCAAAGCATTTATTGTTTAAAATCCTTGTTAAAGGAACAGAATAAATTAAGGAAAAAGTGGAAAGTCAGCAGTATAATCAGTCCTTTCTTAGACAAGGGGGATTTGGGAATCTGTTGAGACATCACTAAGCCCAGAGCTCTGAGAGTTTTGGAGACTTATGATGGAGACAGTTACTGGTTATCACTGAAAGACTGAACTGTTTAAATGTCACAGAAAAACATTCTGTCAAATTTTAATTCAGGAATAGGACAAGATGTGATTTATTGAAGATTTTATTATGAGGAAACAAAATATCATGGGCAGTGCATGACTTTTTTTTAATTAGAAAATATCAAGAAAAATCAGGAAAAAAACTTGGAACAAACTGCATTTCACATTATTTTTATTTAAACATTTTGTAACACTTGATGCTGTATCACAAAATGTTTTAGTTTTGGTAAAGTCTTATTTTTCAATTAAAAAACACTTTAAAAATTGTTTGCAGGATGTTTATTTAATAAGGTTTAAATGAACAGAATAAGCTTTTCTGCCTCTTTCTTTATGAGAGGAAAGCAAAACATTAAAAAAGGTGATCACAATATTTTTGTCATATGCAACTGAGAAATAGTGTTTGTACTAGACAATTTTAGGAATAATTAGTGTTTATAGTAACAATAATCACTGGCTTAAATCAACTCAAAAGCTTTTTTAGTGTGTAAATCATTTTGCTCAACTCTACCTGAGGGGACTTGAATCAAATAGTTCAGAATGGACTGCTCCTTGCTAATTGGTTTTACAGGGTGGATACAGATGTATTCTTTGGTTTCTGTTGCCAAATGGCAAAATGCTGTTTTTGCATTTTTAACTCCATGTATGTGAAATGTTATAGTTACTCATTGCCTGTTTGTCTCAATAAAACAATGAAGACTGCTGATAAGGGTGGGTTGTGAAGAGTGTCTGCTGACAGAGAGTCATTTTTCATACTGAACAGCCATTTGGGAGAGAAAAGAGAAAGAGAAAAAAACCACTTTAACAGCTTGCAATGTAACTAGAATTCCCTGTTCCTTTGCTAGTTTATAGTGGGTAAATATCTTCTAGAAACTCATTCCCTTTGGCCTCATTCCATTGCTTCTTGAGCTAATAAAAATGTTTGCAGAAACAGCAGGGGTTGTAATACTTGTTCTCTTAGTTCCTCACTTAATGCAGTCCCTTATTGTTCCTTATATTTGTAATTATAGTGAAATTGTTTATGATTTAATAGTTACAGATTTTACTGTTGTTTTGATAGCATAATCATATTTTCCAAGGTTTAAAACTTGACTATCACCTTTTCTTTGTTTTGGAATCTTGGCCTCATGATTTTAAAATTGTGAATGAATGGTTGCTTTTAATTTTATACAGCTGATTAGAACAATCTGATGAGGTGGTGTAAGTACACTCTCATTTATAATTATATTTTTCTGTAAAGCTTTAGGAATGGAATGTACTTTACTCCAAGGGCTGATTTCTTAGTCTGGAGAGGTTGAGAAGGCTTGAAGCTGTCCTGTGGTGCATTCCCATCCAGAGGCACTCCTCTGGCAATGCAGGTTTGGGCAGAGCATGATTTCCTGCAATCACTGTCAGATACTTGGTGCAGAGAGAACAGATGAAAAATAAACTCAAGCTAATGATACTTGGGTTAAATATTTCCCAGTGGTAGTAGAAATCCCTTCTGTTCACTTGGATGCCTTCCTGCTGTGATAAATGGATAGATTATAAATGATGACTTTTGTATATAATAAGACAACAGTCATATGTAATAATGTACCAAGTAGGATTTACGTTAAGCGAGAATGTACTAAGTAGAATTTATGTTAAGTGAGAGAAGGTTAGATCGAGATGCAGCCCCGAAATAGTTGCAATAAACTGATAAACATAGCAATAAATGTCCTTTTTTAGTTGATTAGCCAGAAACAGAATAAATAAACTGTGTCCACCCTAAGAAGCCCCTTATCCCACTGAAGATTCCCACCTCCAGAAGGCAATGCCTGCAAATGAATTACCAGAGAAAGGGAGGACATAGACATGGCATTGAAGAAACCCATAAAGGGTCCTGGGGCGTCTAAATGTCTGGACTGGGTTGAGTGGAGTGTAAATTACAGCATATATAACAGTTTGAAGAAGGTTTTTAAGGCTTTTGAAAAGTGGATAGCCTTATGCCTCTTGCTGATTGCCAAGCATCCACAGCGCTGTGTCCTTTCTCCCTTTGTTCTACTAATAAATACTATTTGTATGCTGATAAAATTCCACTCTCTTTTAATTCATTTTTTTACACTGCCAATGAACTCCAGGTATCTTTTCAAACTTAATACTGGATTTGAATATGCACACTTTTTAAATGCTCTGCCCTCTCCCACTTTAGGAACCTTATAAAAGTGGTCATGATATGTCATAATTAGACTTTTCTATCTTGCCTGATTATTTTCTCACAATTGTTTCTCTCTGTCTTTCAGCTGAAAGATTTTATTTTTCCCTGTTAGAAGACTTCAAGTTTGTGATTTTCCTTTCCTACATAGCACAAGTAATTGTTTATTTTCACAATGTCTCATGCCACTGTGAAATTCACCTTTTCCCCCCTGCCCCTTGTTACTTTTCAAGTTTTTGTGCAATTTAAATATTATTTGTAGTTTCCCAGCTAAACTGTTCAGCTGTTCTTTTATACCACTCTTATAGTAGTGATCTTAAATTCCTGACTGACCCACCACTTCTTTTTCCATATCTATTGTCATTTGTCAATTTGTTATCAAAAGCAGAGAAGCCTTTTTAAATAACTTTTCTGACATATGGCAGGCTGGTGTTTGGAGAGATTCAAAAGGTTCTTAAAATGTAGTTTGAACTCTAGGCTGTGCTTGACAGTAGTTATGTTCTTTGGGAATATTTGCAGTTTCAGTTTGTATTTGACTGCCTTCATCACTGGATACTCTAAACGACCATATTGTACCACGTTCTCACAAAACAAAGAAAACAAGAAAATTTGGGTTCCTGCCTGCCCTCTGTGACAGGACAGGCAGTAGGAATGAGATCTTGCCTATACTTAATGTAAGTAATGGTCCATTGGATTGGACCTTGATCCACTGGTTGGGAGTGCTCTACCTCTGACAGTGGCATAGGAAACTCATTCCAAGGTCAACATGAGAGTCTGGCCACCACATGATCCATTTCACTTGCACACCACCAATATCCAGTCAAAAACAAAGAAAAAAGAAAAAGAAAAATTAAAAAAGGACATTTCACTCTTCGTACTGCAGTGAATGTAAAATTTTATATCACTGGTGTTATAAACAGAAAAAATCACCATTATTCCTGCAGCTCTAATCCAGAGCATGTCTTTTGTGTGAAACTTCAAAGTTAAACTGAGGAAAATACTGAAAGCAAAAGAAATTTATTTTGAATACTTAGCATTTTTCTACATAATCTTAAATAGCACTCAAAATTTCAAAACTTCCCTTTGTAACATCCCATCTAATCATGAGCATCCTTGAGCAGAAAATTATTATTTTCAGATTTGGTGACAGCGCTATCAGTGCCTGAACTTTACCTTCTTCAATATGTAGCAAAAAAAACATTTGGAGGGACTTTGCAAGTCTTGGTAAATATGTTCTAATCTTTCCAGCATATATTACGTGCTTCAGAAAAGTTATTATTGGTCTGTTTGTTCTGATAGTAGTAGTATCCTTATCCTGACCTCACTCTGCTGTAGTAGGTCATTTTGGCTTCACTCTGTATCTGCTGCTCTCACTGAGATGTCTGCACTAGCTTTTCACTGTCACAGAATTTCTCTGCCCACCTACATGTAGCACTGAAGAACCTTAAACCATGCTCTTTCAGACAACCTCTGTACAAATAACCAGAGAGAAACCAGAGAAGCCATGAGAACTTGCTTCATAATATTGCCTGATATCAAAAGACAAAGCCCTTGAAACAGTATTAAAATGGTAAGATAAAAAAGCAGTTCTTTATTGGAAGCTTCCAGGTGCATCCATAGTTATGGGCTGTGGACACACACGGTATCAGATTTCTACAATTTTTATAAGTTTAACAAATCATATCTAGCAAACATTGTCCAATAAAAGAACAGTTGATTATGTAATTTTTTCCCCAGGTACTGCTCCACTGGAGTTAGTCCAGGGCTTCTTTGCCCCACTCCTTTTTATGTCTTCTCAGATTCTGATTAGAAAACAAAATATTGTTCTTGTAGGTCCTCCACCTCAAAATAAGACTGAGAAGTATTTCAGGAATGTGTTATAAGGTTAGCTTGTTACTCTAAAATCTAAGAGAAAGAGTAGGAAAAATATCAGGAGCTGTACGAGCATGTATTAGTGGTCTACAAAGCCACAAATATATGAAAAATACATAAAAAGCAAAAATCTTTAGGCATCAATAAAAGGTGGAGGATATAGGCAGGACTAGGAGCTTTACTAGGCACCAATCAGCTGGATGTGCTGCAGTTAAAACCCCTTATTTTAAGCTTGTTCCATATTAGCATTTTTTATGTACAACTTGAACAAAATGTTTGTCTTTCTTACACATTTCAGAGTTTCAGGCCTCCTGCAGGTTTCCTTGTTTGCTGGCAAGGGGGAAGAAGCTCACTGATGTTGTCTCAATCTGTGAATTTCAAAAAGCTGGTTTCAAAGGACAGGCATCTCAAATCCTCATGCCAAAACTTCTACCCCTTCCATTGATACTATGTGTAAAATGAAGCAAGATAGCATACTTATACCAACCCAGAAATATATTTGATATTTTCTGTTTCCCAGTTGTCTTTGGAAGAAGCAGTATTTGACTAATATTTGCCTTATCTTAGGAGAGCCTATTTTTCAAATATATTATCTGATGAATTTCAAAGGCTACCTCATAAACTATGTGATCATTTTTCTTGATTGTATCCCAGACTGGTGAAATCTGTGTTTAATAAAGAAGTGATGTATGAAAAACCAAAAGAATGCTCACTTAAGAAACATAAATCCTTTGCCCAAGCTTCTAGACAGAGGAAGAACAGATACTTATGATCACCACCTATATGAAATAAAGAACTTTGCTGATGGAAGAGAAGAGAAGAGAAGAGAAAGACAAGACAATCACAGCTCCATTTTTAATCAAAATATTTGCTTTATTAGCTCCAGTTTTTGATGTTTTCATTTTTCCATAAAAACTTAAATTATATGGGAAAAAATTCGTTTTCTAATTAGTTCTAAACCCAAACCAAATATCTTTATGTAACCAAATAAAGTGGTGCTGAAATCACTGTTTCTACATCCTTAAGTATCTACCACAACATAAATAGAACAAAATCCTGTGGTGGAAGAGATTATAAGCAAGGTAGGTTGTTAATTTAGAAACATATTGAAATTTTTAACGCTTGTAAATCTTGTTTTGGGTTCCATTATTATCTTGTGCTATTAATTAAAACAGAAGCTTCTCATAGGTAACTTTGACCCATATATTTTGAACCACAACTTAGATAGCGCTGTTCATCCCACTGTTTGCAAGTGGAAGTTTGATTTTCTTTTCTCTCCTTATCTCTAATCAGGGTATTATACTGGATATCATTTGACCTTTTACAGAGAAATGGAATTTTTTAAGAAGAAGAGTGAGATCTAAAAAAGGCAAAACCTTTCTGTGAAATTATTTCTTTTAGAAATTTTAATGGGAAGAGTTGTACTTCACATCTTGTGCGCTAGGCAGATTTCCAGTTCTGACTAGGCTCATGCAACATTTGTGTGTCTGCCTTTGCAGTTACACAGGTAAGAGGACAACCTCTGAACCACTTTGTTTCTGAGATGTGGGACAACCATTGTGCATAATAATCCCACATAGGGAAGCCCAGACCATCTGGTTTTCCCATCTGTTCAGCTCCCACAGCCTGAGACACAGTGCCCAAAGAATCAGCCCCCAGATTTTTAAGTTTGAAGACATGTTTTCAGGGTTCAGCTTCTGGGTCTGTGACATCTTCTATATCTCACTTGTCTCAAGCATGGTCTAGGAAACTTGTGCTTGAACCTAAGAAAGCAAATGTGTCTTGAAGCCCAGAGTATTCATTTCTGAGTATTCAGCATGTTCATACTGCCAGCACATCATTTTCTATCATGAAAAAGAAGACACAGATTAATGGGTCTTGTTAATACCATTCCTATGGCTCACAAGTGAAAAACAAGGACTTGAGCAAGACGCATGTTTGCATCCAAGATACCAGAAGAACCCTGCCAGATTCAACACAGCAGCTCTGTGTCCTTGGGGCAGCAGCTTGAGAACAGAAAGATTTCCCTTGAGCATCTGAAATGGCTTCATTGATCTGAACTGTGTCTCTGGTGAGGAGTGCATGGCCTGGGGAGCAGTTCATCTCAAAGTGAACAGTGATGGCTCAGCGTCACTGCAGACACCTGCTCAGCCAATAGCAGTGTTGACCTAAAATCAGGCACCCCTGATAGACCACCTCAGCTGTGTCCCCTAGCTCAGAGAAAAACATCTGCTTTGATAGTCAAAAATTTAGGTGGTTTAGCCTCATTAGAAGCCCAGGATTTAAATCCATTCCACAGATAAACTCACTGTCTCAGGTTTCCTTATGGAAATATTGTAGGCTTTTGGTTCCTTGACTTTTTTTCAGTTGTATCTTTCCCCTTATTACTCTAGTCCTTTTTAAGCCTGCTCCATGGGGTCCCGCGTGCTCCCATAGAGCTCAGGCAGGGTCAGTAATGTGTCAGTAGTAAAGAGTCGAGAAGGGCATTGCTATCACCCTGGCAGAGCATGAGTTTATTCGTCTCAGCCCTTCAGAATTTCCAAACAAATACCACAAGACAAGGGGAACGCTGGGTTTTTCTCGGGCTGGGGAAGAGGTGGGAGCAGGGGGATGGGAACAAATAGGGAAGCTCTGGGGGAGTGGTGAGAGGCTGAGGGTAGCAGCCAACCAGGGAAGCCAAACGGGGAGACTGAAAATAACAGGATGGGGCAGAAACTCTGTGGTTATCCTGATCTTACTCAGATACCGGCCTACAACCCCCCTCCTGAGCCATTTCAGTGGGAAAGCCTAATGACTGTGTCCAAGGAAGCCATCTGCTTGGTGAAATTTTGTTAGCTGTGTTAGTTGTGTTGCTTTCCCTACTGCTCCTGTCCTCCTTGAGGCCCCTCCCAATGGGAACACACCACACAGTCATCAAGAGACTTACTTGAAAATAAAGGGATGAAATCCTACCCTTCCTCTTTGCTGTATAAGTCTTTACTCTATACTGGAATACATATGGGTGCACCAAAATTTGCCTTTATTATGTAAACATACTTAAATACCTGCCTGAATCCTTCTTGTTCTCCTCCCTGTATGGGACTGAATTTACATTTCTTATGGAGAGCTGATGTTGAGCAATAGCGGCAGCTTCCTGCTGTAATTATAGAAGAATATAATGACAAAGAAATGAGGAACAAGGAAAGTATCCCAAGGGCCATACAGCAGTAATATGCTCTATGAACTGATTTTCAAATTATTTGTAAGTAAGAGGAAGGATAATTAAACTTGTGTGTCTTTATTTCTATGCAACATAATCCCAAGGGCTAGTTTAGGTTAAAGCATGCCCCACTCACAGCGTCATGCAACAGGATTTTGCTTCATACCAGATTAGATCTCACAGAACCACAGAATATGCTGAGCTGGAAGGGACCCACCCAGATCATTAAGTCCAGCTCCTGGCCCTGCACAGCCCCATCCCCAAGAGTCACACCGTGTGCCCAAGAGCATTGTCCTAACACTTCCTGAACTCTGCCAGGTTTGGTGCTGTGACCACTTCCCTGGGGAGCCTGTTCTGGCGCCCAACCACCTTGTGGGGGAAGAACCTTTTTGTAACATCTAACCCAAACCTCTCCTGACAAAACTTCAGGCCATTCCCTTGGGTCCTGTCACTGGTCACCACAGAGAAGGGATCAGTGCCTGCCTCTCCTTTTCCCCTCATGAGGAAGTTTTAGACTGCAATGAGGTCTCCCCTCAGCCTCCTCCAGGCTGAATAGACCAAGTAACCTCAGCTGCCTCAGCTGTTCCTCATACAGCATTTTCTTAGCCCTCCTTTGGATGCTCTTTAATTTCTTAAAGTCTTTTTTTATATTGTGGCACCCAGAACTGCCCCCAGCAGTCGAGGTGAAGCTGCTCCAGTGCAGAGCAGAGTGGGACAATCCCCTCCCTTGCCCAGCTGGCCATGCTGTGCCTGATGTCCCCAGGACATGGTTGGCCCTCCTGGCTGCCAGGGCACTGCTGACTCACATTCAGCTTGCCATCAACCAGGATCCCCAGGTCCCTTTCCATTGCACTGCTCTCCAGCCTCTCGTTCCCCAGTCTGCACATCCCCATCCCAGGTGCAGAATCCAGCACTTTCCCTTGTTGAACTTTATGTGAGTGGTGATTGCCCAGCCCTCGGATTTGTTGAGGTTTCTCTACCTTCGAGGGAGTCAACAACCCCTCCTAGTTTTGTATCATCTGAGAACCTGCTTAGTATCACTTCCAGTCCTGCATTGAAGTAATTTATGAAGATGTTGAAGAGCACAGGGCTGAGAATGGAGCCCTGTGGAACCCCACTAGTGACAGGTCATCAGTTTGATGTCACCCCATTCACTAAACTCTTTGTGCCTGACCCATGAGCCCATTGCTCGCCCATCACATGATGTGTTTATCCAGCTATGAGTTGTACATTTTGTGCAGAAGGACACTAGTATCAAAAATTTTGTTGAAATCCAAAAATATTAAATCAACTTGCTTCCCTTGATCAGCTAGGTGGGTTGCCTTGTCATAAAAGGAAATCAGGTTTGATAAGCAGGATTTTCCTCTCATGAAGCTATGTTGGCTTCAGGCCATCAGGCTCCTTAGATTTGTAGGGATCCAGCTGGAGGCCCAGGTTGACTGGGAGTTGATCATTCCTGCAGTCATGGTTCTCCAGCTCAGGGCACTGAGACCTTCTTGGTCCATCTGGTGTTGATGACAGAGGCAAAGGATACACTATACCTCTGCCTTGTCCATGTCCCTGATTATGAGGAGACCACCCTCATACTGTAATGAGCTGATGTTAGTTTTACATGGCCTGTTGCCATTAATATAGTTGAAAAAACTCTTTTTATTGTCCCCGAAGGTTTTGGCCATCTTCAGCTCAAGGTTTGGCTGCCTAAATTTCCTCTATGGTATCTTTATATCCTTGCCAAGGCACCTGGCCCTGTTTCCATTGGATTTACACCTTCCTTGTTGCCTTATTTCCAAGAGGACTCTTGCTCAGCCAAGCTGGCCTTCTGCCTCTCCTGTTTGGCTTCTGACTTTTGGGAATTGCCTGCTCCTGTGCCCTTACGAGGTGGTGTTTAAAACGTGACCAGCACTGATGGACCCCAGCACCTGTAAAAATGTTTTCCCAGGGGACTTTACTTCCTAATTGCTTGAGAAGCCTGAAGCCTGTTCTCCTCATATCTAGAGTTGAGGTTTTGCTGGCACTTTTCCTCATGTTAACAGAGATTTTAAACTTGATTTCTTCATGGTCACTGTGGCCAAGATGGCCACCAATCTCCACTTCACTCACAAGATCCACTCTGTTGACTAGCAGCAGATCAAGGAGGGCATCTTTCTCAATTGCCTTCCTTAGGATCTGTTCCATAAAGTTGACATCCAGGTTTTTTAGGAATCTTGGAAGAGAGTGAGGCAAAGAAGTCCTCTAAAGCGGATGACAACCGTGTCCAAATCACAGTGAAGAAATACCTGCTTTTCACTGTTGACTGTACAAGGACCTCAAAGTTTTGGAGGCAGCTGGGTAAGAAAGAAGACAGAATAGTAGAGTACAGGGCATATAATAAATATGTACTTTCCTGGTTGTGCTACGGTAATGTAGTTACCACCAGGTTAAACTACATTTAAAGTCTCACTTAAACCACATTTCAAGTGTCGTATCTGTCTTTTTGCAATGTCTAGGATGCTGAGAAATGCAATTTAACTTTAATAAATTCATAACTTCATTGTCATCTGCAGCAAATCTTAACTGACTCTTCAAGGTTCCTCTTCAGTTCCCTACAAATGATTATTTGACTGCCTGTCTTCTAACCTCGATCCATACTGAATTTTAAAACAATAAAAATCATTCAGATTGCTGACTCTGTGATATGAGAAACATTTCTATAAAGTTCTTCAAGTACAGATTTCCTGTCCTTTTGAGTTCTTTTGCTCTCATGGTTTAACCCCAGACCTAGCTCAGCCCTATGCAGATGCTTGCTCATCCCCACCCCGTGTTTTGATGGAGGAGAGAACTGGCAGACTAAAAGCAAGAAAACTCATGGGTTAAGATAAACACAGTTTATTAGGGAAAGAAAAAACTGCACATGCAAGCAAAACAAAACAAGGAATTCATTAATTCAGAGCTTCACATGGGCAGGCAGTTGTTAAGCCCTCCCCAGGTAAGCGCAGCACCATCACATGTAGTGGTGACTCCTATCATCCTGCTGCCTTCGTCTTCCCCAAAGCTTTATTTGCTGAGCACGATGCCATATGGTCTGGAATATCCCCTCCTTCAGCTGAGGTCAGCTGTCCCAGCTGTGTTCCTTCCCAACTTCTCATGCAACCCCAGCCCACCTACTGGTGGGGTGGGGTGAGGAGCAGAAACAGCCTTGACTTGGTACAAGTGCTCCTCAGCAATAATGAAAATATCCCAGTGTTACTAGCACAAACACAAAAGACAGTCCCATACTAGCTACTGGGAAGAAAATTAACTCTATCCCAGTCAATACCAGCACACATCCTTATTTATAAGCATGATTAATCATTATACAATAAGGCCAAACTACATGGATTTGAACAGCACTCCACCTATGCGTAGAAGAAAGTGACATAAGACAATATAGCTGTGGTTACACTTGATAAAGCTATTCCTCCCTGGAGATTTTTATTCTAGGGAAACAATTATGCACACTAAATAAGCCCATACTTCCATAAGGTCTTCAGAGAAAACTTGCTGTTCATTTTGAGGACGGGCTCTGTAAGGCCAGTGCCATCAAATTTAGCTTGTCACTGTGTTGATTAAGGTGAGTTTATTTTTGCCCTTGATGTTGGTCCATATTTTTTATATTATAAAATTCTTCATAATGACACGTAGTATTTGTAGAAAAAACTGATTTTTTCCTTTCATCATTTCCACCCAATTTGTAAAAAGCATTAATTGGTTCTTTCATTATGCTTGAAAATATAGTGAACCTAACCAGAAATAAGCGTGTGTTTAATTGTCTATCTTAGCTGAGAATGGACACAGGGTAGCTGATGACTGCTAACCTGAGTATGATAGGTTAGTCCAATCTGCAATTTCCTTTGTGGAGTTACTTTCTCACATAATCATTGCAGATAATATCAAATACTAATTAGCATTTGATCAGATTTGGGGTTAATTTTTTCATCTTGCCTATGTTGAAAGGGCTCAGCTGACTATAATAGTACATTAATTTATATCAGTTGATTATCTGGCAGTTTCTCTTCTCTGTTTTTGCTGTTACTGCCAAAAATGTATTTTGGAGTCATAAACATGACTCCTCAAAAACATGATGGCAACCTGTCCTCTCAACCCCAGTCAAAGATCTGGCAGTTACAGGAACCTGATTAGCAGTGCTGCGAGACAAATGCAGCTGTCCATTCCTGGTCTGCAGGTGTTGCATAGGTATTCCGTTGTCAGACAGCCAGTGTTTTCAATCAAAGTAATTATTTCCTGTAGGAAAATAAAGTGTTAGGCATGTTTTTCTAACAGCAATTACACACCTGTAACAAGATGGGCACTTGAAGAATACCTTTAAATCACTGAGCTTCTGACTCTGTGGTCATTAGATTTTCCTTTTTCATTTCCAGTTCATGTCAGATGTCTTCCTCGCTATCTGGTTAATTCTGGCTTCTGATGCTGTGTGCTTTTGAGAGTCTTGGAGACAAGGCCTGGGCATTGAAAGGCTGGTTTGTGCAGAAGTGAGAGAACTGGCTCTGTTGCCCTGGTGTCAGGGAGCACTGAGATGACAGTGCCCAATCTGTTGTAGCCTAGAGGACCAAGCATCTGTGCAGTAGGAAAGAAAAAGTTTTCACAGAAACCAAACTGATCTAAAACTGCATGAATGAGGTTTAGTCATACATTAAATGTGTTCTTCCTGAAAACGTCAGAAACAGCAGCCTGCAAATCTAGAAGACAACAGCAGGTAGCAAATATGCCACGTATGCTCATTTCCAGATAAAGGATGGTATGTATAATTTATTTAACATCAACCTTGCAAGCAGTCAGCCTCTAACCATTTAGTGCAGTAGGGTTTACTGGACCCTTAGTTTTCTACCCACTCTTGCAGCTCTCAGTCAAATTAACTAGAGGTGGGAGCAGCCACTGTCCCTAAAAAAATCACGTGCCTTTAGTATTTGTCACAGCCATAAAAAATCCACACATTGCATCAAACTGCTTGCAAACAGGGCACTTATAATCTTCCCAAAACACAATGGGAATGGGTCCTCAGGGACCCCTCATACACAGTTTGAAGTCCAGAGGAGGCTGGCAAAAGAGATGGGAGCAGGGGATTGCATGGAATTGTGCCTGAGTTCCCAGCCTCTGTGGGGATCACGAAGACACAGAAATTATGTCAGAAGTGAATTTTTTCAACATGACAGCATGTGCCAGATTTAGATTAGATATTAGGAAGAAATTCTTGACTGCGAGGGTGGTGAGACACTGGAACAGATTTCTCAGAGAAGTTGTGGATGCCCCATCCCTGAAAGTGTTCAAACCCAAGCTGGATGGAGCTTTGAGCAACCTGGTTTGTGGAAGGTGTCCCTGCCCATGGCAGGGGGGTTGGAAATGGATGAACTCTAAGGTCCTTTCCAACCTAAAGCATTCTATGGTTTTATCATTCTATGATCCACCTGTGCTGTTTAGCTGCCTGCCTTTCAGGTGTGTGCCAAGGGTCAGTGGCTCATGGTGTTCAGATCCTGAAACCATGGCATTACTCAGCGGCAGTTGGGATACTTTGCAGGGATATACATTATTTTCTTTTTACATTATGGAATTCAAGTCATACCTTCTTCAAAGTTTCTAAATTTTCAAATCTGGTCCCATTATGTTTGCCACTGTATTTCTTGTGTTAGATAAGTTTGCACAACAATTACAGAAATGTTAATTAAGAAGTAGTACAGATTTTTGTTTTGTGTGTTCAGGCTATGAAATATTTTTTTTTTGGTGTTGCTTCAGTTCTTGAATTTGCTGCAGGAGGCAGCTGTTCATATACGTAATAAATGGAAAACTCTTTGACAAATTAATTGACTGGCAAGTTAAGTTCAGTGTATGCATACACTTTGTGATGAGTTATAATTAAAAAAATTATTAACTAAGGAGAGTAATTATGATTCAATCATCAAAGTTTAGACAGGCAAGCTGACCTAGGGGTGAACAGAAGAGTAATTATTTGAGAACTATGATGTCACCTATCCACAACCCTCACATGTTCTGTTAAATTAAACTTTGCCATCATAGGCAGGCTGCTGTCTGGTCTCTTCAAGCTCAAATGATCATATCTAAACTCTTTACTAGGAATAACGTTGTGGCCTGGCCCAAAGGAGTTAGATAGATGGCCCAGCTAACCTAAGGCACAAAGGTTCAACCAAGCACCTTGACTTCTTCAGAACTATTTTAAAACACTTATATCCCTCCTGCCATGCCTCTCCTGTTAGCATATTTGGTGTAAATGCACTGAACAGAGAGATTTGTTCTGGATCCAAGGTGCCTTGTGCTGTACTGCAGCATGGAGATGCCCTGCATGGTGGTTGCGTCAGGATCTCTGCAGGTGCATAAGTGTCTGGCCCAAGATTACTCCTCTGTGAGCAAAGAGCTAATATTCTCATTGATTGTTTATTCTTATATCTGAAACTGTGAATGATTTATGCATTTTTCATATAATAAAAATGTTTGTTTTCTGGATATGAATGTGTCTGGTTGTCACATTATATTTGCACTATCCAGAAAGCTGAGGAACATTGTGGATGATTCACCCCAGGAAGGTCAGATGAGAACCTCTAATCCTGGCTTCCTAAGAGTAAAGTTAAGTGAGGAACATAAGAGATTTATGGCCTCAGCTTATAATATTTGACATTTTAATATGAAAAGTTGTGATTTTGGACATGGAATTCATGTTTGAAAATAAAGAAGTGTTTGCTCCAATATACAGAATGGAAATATACCTCTTTCAGCTGGTAGCCCTGGACTGATGAGTAGCAGTGGGTTTATTGCTCTGCACTGAAATACATCCCATCTCAAAACATGGCAATGCTTTGCTTACCTACTACTTTCTCTCCTGCTTACACTTCTCTTTCATTTTACTTAAACATACATGACTTTGCTCCCAGAAAGTGATAGAAAATAAAACTGGTGACTTCACCTGATGCACTCATTGCCCTGCATGGAGAATAAGAGAGAGAGAAAAGCCAGACTGTGTTTGTATATTGAGCAGAGAGTAGTAGCAAGTAGTTTGTATATTGAGCAGAGTAGTAGTAGCAACCTTTTTGATAAAACCAAGAAAACCCACAGGTTGTTACTTAGTTCCTAAACAATTAGGTCTTCTGAGAAGACATTTCCAACATTTTCTGGATAAACAACAAGCACTAAGGTATAACTGAGAAATTAGAAGGTTGAAATTCACATCCAATTACTTGGTACAGCTTTTGTGCTTGCATGGAATTGTTATTTAGGAGTGTCTACTGTAGATCTTTAAAGCATTTTTTAATGACAATTCTTAAACATGTCCAAACCAGAAAAAAACTGATTTGAAAATCAGAAGATAAAATTTCTATTTTCCTGTAATATGATCAGAGGCATTGTAGGATTTGTGTTGCCACTATGCACTGAGGCAAAAGAGCCACAGTTCTGGCCTGTGTATCAGGGCAATATCCCAAAAATTGCGTCTTTATCAAGAATTCTGTGGATTCAGTCTATGACATCTTGGTCTGTAATAGACTGCTTTTAGGAAACTGGAAAACTGCATGAATACCAACATGTAGAAAACTGTCAAACTGGCCATCCAAATTCAAAGAAAACAGATGCTCTTAGTGTCTCAAAGAGGTACTTCTCACTTCTGTCTCACTATTTTCCCACCAGTTTCAAGGCTGCATTACATGTGCATAAAGCTTAAATATTCTGTGATCAGTGCATTCTGGTCTGAAACACTAGCAGTGAGCCTAGAGAAAAATGCCACCTTGAATCATATTATGTGGTGCCATCCTACAGGAACAGCACATTCCAGGGTGACACAGAACAGCTCAACACACTCCTATACTAGCTAAATAAGGAAACAGAGATAACCCATATTTTCATACAAAATGCCATTGGTAAAAAAGATACTGGGGAAGAAAAAAATTTACTTTGCTATTTTTTGAGAAATGAGGTCTTTGATTCTCTTTCTCTTTTAATCCTTTTATTGTAAGGTACATACCCCATTCAGTGATTTTTTTTTTTCCAGGAGAAAGGCTAGTAGACAGGATCACAGTAAACTGAAGGCAGAAAGATTATCCTCTCATCTATCATATCAAGAGTCCAGATATGAGTAAAGCACAAGTCCCAATTTGGGCAGTCTGCTTGGGTTGGCTGCTGATGCAAAAAATGAAATGGGACTCCTGAGTATAGAAACAACTCTGCTTGAGGTGGGTTCTTATACCTTTTCATTACCATGCCAGGGATCTTCTTGCTCATCACTGTTTTTGTAATACCTGGTCATTTGCTCTGTTGATACAGCCTTCTCTCTAGAGAAGACAAATAGTTTAATTCTTGAGAGGCCTTGTGTCTGGTTTCCTATTATTTTGGTGGAAATGTAAAGAGAATGAAAATATATAACTAAATGTCATAGAGTAATAGAATCAGAAATAACAAGGGACAGAAGGTTCAGAGTTAAGGATTGAAGAGGTGGACACAGATCAGGAAAACTGAATAAAATCAAGCTTAAGAGCTGAAATAATGGAAGGGAAGACATAGTATCTATTTGGGTGAGGAGCCTTTTCTGTAAGAGAAACTCTTCACTGCCACAGGGTTTCAGTGCTGATTCTGACCTGCAGAGTTATTTTCCAGGCTCCTTCTTGCATTTGAGTGTTTAATTTCCATGTTTCAGGAATCCATGCTTCAGCCAGCTGCTTTCAGGTATATTGTTCATCATGTCTTCATCACCTGAGCAGAAAGATTCCTGCTGAAACAGTATATCTTCTGGAAATTAAATAAAAAGTCCAGGTTTAGGCATGTTCTAGAGGGAAGACAATGAAGTTTTTCAGATATAATCGTGTGAAAGAAGAATATGATTTTTGATCAGCTCATGAAATAACTTGTATTAAGTAGTCTCTTTTTAAACAGAATTGCTCACACAACACCCCCCTCACCCCCTATGTTTTGTTAATTTTAACTTCTGGTGTATTTGTATGTGTTAGGTTTTAAAAAATGTTTAAAGTGCCTTGGATGAAATTTTGGTTCACATGTGATGTCTGGAACAATGAAAAAGTGACAGTAGTGCCATCAAGACATTGCCATTGTGAGGTATTTATTTATATTTCTATCTTTTTCTGCTCCTTGGGAGTAATCCTCAGTAGTTCATGGCACACAGCAGAATCTTTCTTTGCTGATTAGTTGTCAAAGGAAGGGAGTTTTCATAAGCAGTAAAATAATGAGATACCTTTGGAAAATAAGACCTTTGAATTGTTCCATCTGCTCATAAAATATAAGAATTCATAAAGCATTTCAGTAAAACAATAGAAAATTATTTTAGTGCTATTTTTAATTCCTTCTGCTGTGCTGATTTATTCCTGTGAACAAAGCAACCAGAAAGCTTAATAAGTTTGGGCCATCAATAATCTGTATGCCAGAGAAATGCTCATTGGAAGCATGCTTTGCAGAAGATGATAAAATCTATAATTTCCTTTATATTCATTACAGTTTTGTTTATCGAGCAGAAATGTGTCACTTAATTGTTCATTCATTCATTCATTGCAGAATCTAAGGAAGATCCTTTGCCCTGCTTTAAGTAGTAGGTTCAGAGCTCACTTAAAATATCTCTGCCTAGGCAACTCCCTCCAATGATTACCTAGAGTAAGAGGAAAACTATTAAAGAAGAAAAGAGAAAAAGTTAAGCCTGATTTTCTAACTTTAAACAAGAATTCTTAATTTGATTGTTTCTTGTATCTATTGCTTAATGTCAGTGAACAGCAGTTTCATTAGTACCAGGTCAGTGAGTTTTTCCTGCCAATCTATATTGTTGTCTTTAACAAAAATACCTTCAACACACAGTCTAAAACAACACTTCTAATCCCTGACACAATACAGATGAACTTGATTACTCTGTGTTTAATTGAGATTGGAAATATTATTAAAAGGCAATGGAAAATATTTTCTTCATCTGACAACTAATATAAATCAGCATAATTTTAACTATCACACATTGCTGATTTATTGTTGCTGTCATAGAAAAGTGTATATTTGTACTTACCCACAGATATATGCGTGCATCACTCTGATCCAGGATGTGAACTGATGGAGAAATTCAATAAGATATGTAGAGCTTAGCAGAAGGAAAGGGGCTCATCAGAGCCTGCGTGTGATCAGTTACCATCATGCAAATTTTATTTTAGCTGTATGCATACATTAGATGTCATCAAATACACATGTGAATATGCCCAACTTGGAAGCCTGATATAGTGTAGAATATAAAAACATAACACAGACCCAATAGCAGCATCCTATTTCTGGCAGTAGCAGCCTGATCCTAAAAAACCCTTAGGGCCTCAATGTGACAGAAGCTGGCACTTTATATTTTAAGCATAGATCTAAAATACTGTATATTTTTGCATTATGCCAATTTACACTGGAAAGTTAGAGATGGAATCAGTGGATGTCTGTGTTAAAGGATTATTCGGGTGGAAAACATGATCTCCTGAGGGACTCAGCAAGGCAGACAGAGATTTAAACTGGTCACAATGAATTAAGATGGTAAAAATAGAACTGCAGTGGAGCTGCAAAATTTGAATCTGGTCTTAGACTTCAAACATGGCTAAATTCTAAGTCTGTTTTGCACACCTAAAGTGGCAGCAAAAGCAGACCCAGCTTCCACCATGCAAATGGCACAGTGTGGGAGCCTGGAACATTCCAGGAGTTGCAGAGCACTCGTATAACAGAGTTTATGATGTTTTATAACAGCATCCAAAAGATGGCTAAAAGGTCAATTCCTCCTCAGTGTGTGACAAGTGTAGATTTAGTTAGATGACTGAGGGTGCACTCTAGTGATTGAGTCATTCAAATTATGAGATCAGGGTGAGGACAGGAATCTACTTCAGCTGATGCAGAAATATGTCTGTAAACAGATACAGACATATATGTGGACATTGACATTTATGATGGTTGAAGTTTTCCACATGGATTCTCTTGCACACCTCTTGCTTGAACCTTATTTTAGAAATTATCATGATTACATGTCTTTGCATTAGCCATGTGGAAATTATCCTGCTTATTTATTTCAAAACACAGGACTTCATGTGGTGTAATATATGCTCGGAGCACATTCCAGTGAATTGTTGGGTCCTAATGGCAGCTACCTGAGAAATTTTCATCTTCAGGCACTAACTGAGGCTTGGCAGCTTAAGCTTTGAAGATATCTATAGTTAATGCCATATCCAACTGCTGTTTTTATTCTTTCAAGACAAGCATAATGAGTCCCATATAGTGTATGAAGGTCTTCTCCACCTTGGCATGAACATCAATTGCTGCAGCTGTACTCAGTTTATCTGTAGGTTGCTTAAATGGATTTTTATATACTTCAGTGTCATAGTTTAAAGGCAAAACCTCTAGTTATTTAGCTCTGAAAGTAATATTTCCAGATTAGAAAATGGGGTTGAATGAATTTATGCAGTAGAAAGTCTGTATACAAGGAGCAGCATCTCCAATAAAGCACAGACATTATGGCAATCAGCCCTGATTACATGCCTCCTCCACCACGGGATTTATGTGGATGTGAGAGCTGTCCTTCTCTCAGATTGTGTCTTCATGCTCATTTAAGCACAGCAGCTCACATTAACTAAAGGGGGTTAACATGAGCCATCTTTCTTTTGAAGGGCAATTTGCTTTAGGAAGTTGCTTGGTTATCTCCATGCTGTTTCTCTCAGCTGGGCCAGGCTCAGCCTTTAAAGCCTTTTTCCACACAAGCTGAGCAGTGCAGCTGCCCCTCTTAGCACATTCCTCTCATTAGCTACAGTCTGGGAGCTTTCCTCAGCTTCCCCTGCTGCATGGAAAGTTCTGTTCCAGAACTTCTTCCTTGGGGACTCGTCGTGCCTTCACGTTTTCTATAAGCATCCATTCCCTGGTGAAGCTGTCGAGACACTGCAACAGGTCTGTGCTTCCCTTTTCCCCTGTGTTCTGAAGTACATCGGGAAGAATACAATTGACCAACATGGGTGGAGAAATGTCCTTTGCAGTGTTGTTTGGGCAATGATGATTCATGGAAGAAGACCACAATATATCATCATCTTATATCTATTTATGACTATCGTTCTCTGGCATGTCTTTTGCCCAGGATTTTTAGAAGATGCTTTAAAGGTTTGTCAGAGAGTAGAGACCATGATCTGGATATTATTTGCTATAGTAATTGCATATTTTCAAAAGAAGAGTCTTTGAAGACTCCCTTTTTTGGCCTGTCATTTTCTTTCTCTGGTTATCATTTTAGCTACATTCATTACTATGGATATTTTGGACTTGCATCAAGGATAGTCCCACGCATTTCTTTGAGAAAACCTTTCAAAATGTTCCATATCTGCATCTCTCATTCATTTCTAGCAGATAAAGCTATGAAAAAATCCTACAATGAAAAAAGCTGATGAAAAAAATCATACTGTATACAATGTTTATGTGGTATACAAAACATTAATGATTGATTTTCAATACCAACTAAGCTCTGAAAGCCAACCAATCTGATGATGAAGAAAATATCTCCATCTGCATGCAGAGAAAGAAGAAAAATGCATAAATTAAAGAATTAAAAGCAAGAAACGAATATGGTACTGTGTACAAATACGTAAGAATTTAGTTGTCATTTCACCTGAACAAATAATGTTAAACAAATAACCTATTTTATTATAACCTTTTTAATTTTATAAGTTGGTTATGAGTTGCTTAAAATATAATTCTTACCTTATATTTTCCACAAAATATTTTGGTGAATAATTCTAGACAGTCTCTTTATAAATAGCTAAACATAAAGGTTTGATATTATTTCCATTTTGCTTTCCTCTTCTACCTTTAGGCAGGAGTAGTACCTCCATCATGATGAACCGACTTTAATGATTCCAGTTTGCAGTTTCAAAAATTTCCATATGTCCAAAAAAAGCAATATGTATCTTGCACTGATGATCTACTTTGAACTCTAAAATGTATCTCCGCTTGCCATGCAGCCACCTCTTGAACTCAGTGGGGAGAGGTAAGCACCTACCAAAGGCAATTCTAGGGATCCTGAGGGAAGTGGATGAGCCCATGTTAAGGGCTCTTCACTTTTTGTGGAATACAGGGAGGAGTAGACAGCCAGATTTTATACAGTCCCATTTAGATGGGCAGATTGTTGCATGCTGTGTGTAATGGGTTGGCTGTGTGTAATTTCCACAATGCAGAGAGGTTTCATTGCAGATCTGTTAACACCAGAGTGTCAAGGGAGCACTGAGGTGTATCTATCACACCTACACAAGGCAAGAGTGTCCTTGGCTTCTGGTCTGGAAAGCTGTAAGCACTGGGTTATGAAGATGGAAGGAACCAGACACAGATATTGGGGCAGTTTGTAGGCCAGTGTGTATTTCAGTGCCTGCACGGTGGCTGAGGTGTCCCATAATCAGTGTGCGTAATGCTGAGCCAGTATTTGACTCAAATTTCTCCACAAGTACTGAGTACTTATATGCTTAGACCTGAAAACTGCTCAGCAGGAGTGCTAAGTGGTAAGTTTACTTCTGGATTTTTGAAGACCAAAGAAATTGTGAGAGAAAGTTCAAACTTCTCTAACAGGTGTTGACAGATAGGACTGTGCTGTAATTTTCGTGCAATGCTTTCAGTTTTCCAAGCTGCCAAGGAGGCTTTCTCAGTTTGAATCTGTCTGATTCTGCGGGTCATACCTATATTCACTATGAATTTCTAAAGCAAATTTCCTGGGAAAAAAATGAAATTTCACATTAACCCAAGTATGCTAACCTACAGGTCTACAAAGTCTTTCAAATGCATTGCTATAATGGGAATTCTGTGGCTAAATCTCTCTGTGGCACTTCAAAAATAGACCCTAAACAATAGAATACCTCTTTCTTCACTTCCAAATGCAGATAATGACCTCAGAAAAAAGAACTGAAGAAACATTTACTTGGTAGTTTAACAAGTCTTTGTGTACATTATGAAACACTTATAGTTATTCATCATTTTTCGTCATTATCCAGTGCTGTTTGTCCTAGGACTTGACTGGGAGCAGACACACACACAAAAAATATTTTTGAAGAAGTTACAGCCTACTATGAGTAGAAAACCCCACCAGAAATGTTTGTCTTAATTTTATTGACTTCAGTAATTATGGCTGCTATTCTGAGGTCTTATTTGAGCTTGCAAGTTCCTTTAGCTTTATCCATCACTGAGTCTGACCTTTTCTTGAGGTTCTCTGCCCCCTTTGGAATTAACATACCCTTTTCTCCAGGTGTCACAAATGTGACATTGCTCTTCAGACTTTGCACGTGCTCTTTTATCTTTATTAGTTGCACATAGCCCTTGTGCTCATTTCCTTCCTTCTGTCCCATTTCAGCATCCTCACTGGCCCTGAGCATCTCAGGATCTCTATTGTGAACAGCTGTAGGGTTGACAACATTGAGATGAAAAGCAAAGTTATTTTCAAATCATAAACTCTGATCATAATCCATAATAAGATTCATTATTAAATGTCACCCTGACCCACATAATTTCCTATAAAAACCATATAGCAACTGCTTATCAAACATACCATTTAAGAAAAATATAATCAGGGAATGTAGCATTTGTGGTCTCAGAGCAGAGCTAAGAGAGGGGAACTCATGGTGGGAAAGCTCATTGCTAGGGATTAAACTTGTGTTAGCAGTAGATACCAGTACTGTAATTACATATGATATTAATAAAAGCATTAAGTACTTTAGGTCACAGAAACCTTTTGAGAAATTACTAGTAAACTAAAAAGTAGACCAAGGATCATCTCATATTATTGTCAGTGGTTTTTTCCACTGCCAGTTTCTCAGCTGTCTCAGGGAGAGAGAGAGAAACAGTTCTGAATGTTCTCCTAGGTACTTGAGGCATTGGTTGCATGCTAAGGAAAAGACAGGAAGAATCCAGTCTTACGAGAAATGGGAACTTGTCCCAGTGGACAGCTAGCAACTAAGCATGTACTGTTAACTTGGTTATCTGTCCCTGGATCTAATTTGGTTACCTACCCCTTGATCTATATGTCTTTATTCGGAACCCAAATGAAGAGGAACAACATTTAAGCAGAACAGACTATTTGCATCTCCACCTTCAAACCCGTAGTAGCTGCTCTATCCCTCTGGAGAAAGGAAACTCACTTGAAAGTGGAGTGCACTCTCAAGAACTCTGAAATCCTGTAAGGTAAATCCTGGTACAAGGAAGGAGCAAGCATTTCTGGTGTTTTGACTTTCTCTGATGCAGATAGGATTTCCAACTCATAGCAATGTGTACAGCTGGCACGTTGCCTCAGCAACTTAGACCTTCTAAGCATGAGGGACAGGAGAAAAAACTCTCATGATTCATGAACTCTGCAGTATTTCACCTATGAAAATATGCAGCAATTGATTAATGATATTGCCTACTTGTACATCTTTGATTTACATACAAAATTCTATGCCTTTTGGTCTATGTTCTGCTGTTGAGAACCCAGAGCTGGATGCAGGGTTCCAGGTGGGGTCTCACCAGAGCAGAGCAGAGCAGAGCAGAGCAGAGCAGAGCAGAGGGGCAGAATCGCTCCCTTTCCCTGCTGCCCACGCTGCTTTGGATGCAGCTCAGGATACAGTTGGCTTCCTGGGCTGCAGGGCACATGGCTGGTTCATGTCCAGCCTGTCACCTACCACCACCCCTGAGTCCTTCTCCTCACAGGTGCTCTTGATCCATTTTCCTGATGCCCTTTTCAACCTAGAAATGAATTGACACACACTTTTGAGACAATTTTAGTGCAGGAGGTAATACAAGGGTAAATCTTTATTTGAAGGCCTCCAGGGGCAGTTATGGAAAATGTCCACAAAAGCCCACTCCCCATGGGGGTGCACACAGTTTTATAAGCCTGGTAAATTAGCATAATTGGCAAAAAAGCACCAATTAGGAGCACGAGTGGTGGTCCAATTCCCCCCCAGGTCAAGCCCCTTCTCTGGAGCCCCCTCCTTGGTACTAGCTGTACTTGGTTGATGAAAATGTATCTCAATGATCTATTTTCAACATTAGTAGCCAGGGAGAACCAAAATAGCATAGGGGCCCAGGATAGGATAGGTTTTGTCTTTCTGCCTAGGGAAAGGGTGTGGAAAACTACTAGGAACACCAGGCACTGGTACATTAGGCTACTAATATATGTGTAAATAATACAGAGAATATAAAAAAGAAAAAAGGTAAAGACAAAAACTGCATCACTCCATTCAGCCTGGACTTGTGCTTGGAGTCACCTCAACCCCGGTGCACAACCTTCACTTGTCCTTGCTGAAGTTCCTGAGGTTCACACAGCTCCACCTCTGAGCTGTCAGGTGTACAAATTTCTCCTAGATGCAACTGCTCGACCTTAAGATGACACACCCACATCCCCAGCACACACACATAACTATTTCTAATAAATTCTGTAGGGTTTCCCACTGGGACTGGCAGAAAACAGCCCATAAATTACTTGCAAAAGAGATGAAAGCAAATTATAATTCAACCATTTTTGTATAGAACATATTGCTTTACATAGTAATAGTTGGTTTGTGGCTGTCTAAAACTAATTATCTCATTCCATTCTCAATGACTTATTTATTAATGGTGCTGATTTTACTCATACACAGCTTGGAGTACACAAAACAGTTTTATATATAAAATTGATAAATACATTTAATTTATTGATTTGCAAAAGAAAAATTTATTTGATCTAAAAATTTTATTGGTTCTTAAGGATGAAATATTGATTTTTGTGTGTAATATAAGTTTCAGATGTGCACTTAAGTAGAAGCAGCAGAACTGCTTATACCGCTTGGTGGAAGTCTAACAAGCTTTTCAATCTTATCTTTATTTTGAGGGCTTCATAGCTAGGTCATAAAAAATGAGTTTGGACTGCATCTTCTTTTAAGACAGTTGTGTATCTACTGCTTGACACCTCAGCTAAGAGTGCTTTTAAACACATTCACAAAACAGATTGGTCACTGTTAAGCTGTACATGTTTAAAGTAAATACCCATTAATATAACTGGAGATTTATTTCTATCTATAATTTCTGCAATTGGCAGTTTGTCATCTTCTGTGTTTTCTGTTAAAGAAGATAATGTGTCCATTGAAGAATAATAAAAAGTATGTTAACATTACCACATGCTTTATAGACAAGCAACATGTTGACTTAGGGCGCATCCTGATGGTCCTGAAGACAGTGTTTTCATAACCTGAAATGTTAATGGGTTAATTCCCCTTAGCCCTGGGGCACAGAAGCATGCAAGCACATCACAACAGTATGTCCCAGTCTCAACACAGTAGCAGTGCAGTTCACTGGCTTGCAGATTCCTGTTGTTCCCACACACATTGTGCCTAGTGTTTAGAAGGATAATGAGCTGCATTCACAGTGATTCTTTATATTTCTGTATAAAATACATATTGAGATGCTTACTTTGCATAATAAGGTTACACACTTCCCCCCAGAGTGTAGGAAGAATTTTGCTGCCATTATAGGTAGCTTTACCAAGAATAGGAAGGTGTGGACAACTTTGTTTATTCACATAATATATCCCAGTCGAAGCAAGGTGAGTGAATTGTTTTGGGGCTTTTTTTCCCCTCCTTGTACCAAGATTTGTTCAGCAACAAACAGGTGGGAACTGATCTCAACTGGAAGCCTACTAGAGTTAACAGTAATGTCATAGATAGTAATTTGCAGGGTATTTCCTTCAGACACACGCACTTTTTATATGTCTAATTCTGAATCTTGTTTTGGTTATGAAACAACTAGAAGAAGAAACACAATTGAATGGAATTATATACACTGTGTCAATTATGTCTCTGTGGATTTGCTGTGGTTTCAAGGTTTTATAGAATGCCTGAGTCATGACATGTCACTGCATGGTAGATTAACTTGGTCCCAGAGATTGGCCAAGGTATTTCCAGCTACGCAGATAGGCTGGACAGAAAATAACCTGTGTCACATCACACCTCAAAAGACAGAGTTTTATCTACTACATGTACCCATGCAGATACTTGTTTTTACCTTGATTTGGTCTTTGTGCTCACCTGAGTCATGACACTTATGAAACTATCCACTGATGGATGGGTATCAGTACAGCAGCACTGAAGCTGAGTACCTACATAACCAAACCCAAAGCCTTGTGTCAGAAAACAATAGAAATGAAACGTAGATGGAAAAGGATGCAATAAAAAAACCTGGAAAAATACAAGGTAACAGGGAAAATGGGGGATAAAGTGATAGTTATCATGACTACTTGAAGTTTTAAAGAATGGTTAAAGAGTGGATAAATGACATATTTGTAGATCCTACTTTTAGATTCTTTACTGAAGGACCTGCTATACAATTATTTGGGGAAGCTGACAGGTGAGTTAGATGTGTAATTCTAAATAAACTGATTAATGCTTAAAAATACCCAGGAGGATGTTGATTCATTAAAAGTACTTGGAAAAACCACATAGATAGAATAATTTTTGTAAGGAATATTTATTTTCAGTTCCATTTAAACAACCCACTTTTGTAACACATACTAAAATTTTTAGGAAACATTCTAAGAAATTTCAGGATTATAACCACAGGAATGATTTAAATGTATTTCACTTCTGCAGATTAAAATACAGAATATGTTTGCATCATTCTGCATTTTTTTAGGTTGCTGCCTTTTGGTATGCTTTACATTAAAAATACATGACTGACACTCTTTATACCAGTAAGCCTTTTTATTGAAAAAAAATATTATTGCATTAAACTACATTCCCAGGGATTCCTTGAATAAGCTAAAAAAAAAGTTGCTTTGCATGTACAATAGTGCAATTCACTTAGCTACTGTATAATATAAAACACTTTATACAGAGAATACAAAACAAAATTACTAGTTTACATATTATACTAGCCAGAGTATTATCCAGTTTTAAATATAAACTTGACACTTTTAAAATCAATCTGATCAAATGGCATTTTTATGCAATTCTGCACAACAAATATACTTGTTGAATGTATTCCAGAAATGCATCAGATGCAAAAAAAAAGCCCCAAACAGCAACAAAAAAGTGTATCGTGGTGTGACTCAGGAAAATTTTTAATTGGAATTTTAATCTGTGGGTGACCACTTTCCTCAGAGTATGTATCAAGAATATACAATCAAGGTAAAACAGATTATTAATTTGGTGTGTATATGTCACTGCCATAAGAATACTGTAACTTTTTTAAAAATCTGTTTAAATAAAATCAAAATTGTAGCACGGCTCCATACATCAGGCTCAATAAAGCTTTTAATAATTATGATAATAGATATTTAAAGTACATTACTGATGAAAAACAAATAGGGCAGCAATTAGAGAAAATATATAATTTCAGCTGTGCTGATAGCTTTATTACATTTCTCCAGGAGAATGCCTTCTGTGCACTAAGAATGTGCACTAAGGGGACATTGCCTTTGTTTGGTAATCGATGATTACTGTTCTTCTGTTGTGCTGTTTCTGTTCTTAATCTCTGTTTACTCCCACTTAAAACATCACAAAACCCTCATTTCACTTGTTCCAGTAATTAAATTTAGTCTACATTGTCAATTTATTAGCTTTACCATGTTGGTATGTACAATGATGCATGGAAATCCTATGATTTCATTTCTTCTAGGATCTCATCGTGTGGTGCATACATTAAGGGAAAGAAATACATCTATTTCCATAAATGATCTATGTAGTAGGATATGGTTATGTTTGATTTGGTCAGGTTTCTTGCCACAGAAATTTCTACAGTATTACCATTGTCTGTAAGAAGTGGGGATACAAAATATGTGTACACACATTAAAGATGAGATTAGCCCATCATTCCTTCCGTTCCGTATTTTTCTTTTGGTGTTATCTACTTAGGATACAAATGAACTCTTACACTCATTGAGAGCAGCTGGGTTTACTTCAATTGAGATGAAACTGGGCCCATAAATTTCAAAGCTTGTGGGGCTGGAAATGCATCTTTTATGCTGGTATTATCCATGAACTTCTGGTGATGGTCACACAGCCCAGTCAGTCCCTTCAAGGGCACAGCATGACCTGCTACTTCAGATGTCCAATTCAGAATGTTTCTACAGAGCTATGACTGATGTTTCCAAGTGGTCCACTGAGTGAGTGATCTCCATCCAAGCAAGTAATAATTTTCAGAGGTGTTAAGTCACAGTCAGTGAAATATGTTTGATTCTTAGAAAGTAAAGTATCAAAAGTAGAGAAACTATATGTAAATTCAGATCTTCTTTTGGGAAATTTCTCAGTGAAAATTGAACGGAAGAATTCTTAAACTGTGGAAATATTTAGTTTTACATCTTTTCCAAATAAAATTTTTGACTTCCTTTTTTCTGAAGCCGTAATTTCAATTAAAGAATTTCTCTGCAATTTAAATGAGAAAAATAAATATAATTTATGTGCCACTTACATACAGATAAGTAAAACCAAAATGGCATGAATCCATTTTGTTAAAATGGATTGAAAAAATAAGTTGGGAATCAAACCAAGATATTTGAGGATACTGGTGTCACCAACCTATTTCAACACCAGAATGTTTTGCTTCTGCATAGTCTCCATAATTTTTTTTTATGGTTTTTATTCAATAGCTAAAAGATCAAGTGTTTAAAGCTACTTTGAAAATACAAATTTGGGAATACAAAACTAGCTGTCACGACTTGTAAAGAAACTGGAAAAGTTTGGCATATTACCAGTTTATGCTGAAGAAACTCCAGAAAGACAGTAATTAAAACAATTCCATTTTATTGCAATGGATCAATGTGTTTTGATTAAAACTAAGAAAATTGGTCCTGTTGTATTTTAAAGACACAACTTATTTGCAATTAGGTTTTTCAGCTTCTTCAGGTAGCTGAATGTAATGGAATAAAATTCCTCCAAATGTTTTTTAATGTGTTTTATATTGATTCTGAAAGATAAACTTTGTACACTCCATTACTGCAAATGAATTGAAGTTATTTCAAATATTTTTAATCCAAACAAACAGGTACTGTCTGTTGGATACTTCATGGTCCAATTTAATTGGGAAGCATGCCTGCAGTCTAACCATAGTTATGAACTTTATTTCATGCTAAATATCCTGTGTTCAATTAGAAACATTATAAAAATAGACAAACTATGCCATTCAAAGAGATGCTGAAGCCTTTGCCTATTTCCAGACACACAGTTATTATGAACAATTTCAACCACACATTTCTCTGAAGGTTGGATACATGCAGTCAAACATTGTGGATTCAGAATTTCAATTTGCTTGCTGAGAGTTTGGGAAGCCATGCAAGAATCTTGACATATTTGTTTAGATTCAACATACTTTTAAATTCTGGGTACTTGGACAACGTTTTATCTGAGTAGATCCAGTTTTTGAAGAGTTGATCAGAATTTTACTTCAGTATTTTTATGAATATCAGCATAGGACCAGCCAATTGTTTCTGTTGCTTGTGAAAGGGATGAAAAACATTTACACATATTTCTTTGGGAAAGACTCTTCCACACATCAGAGCTCTGTTTGGTAGGAAAAGGTGTTGCAGTTTTGGCCAAGGACCTCTGAGGTTCAAAGCCAGCACTGCTGCTTGGCAATTCTGGGCTGCTGCGGCTCACTCTGATATACCCTATGATACAGCCACAGGCAGGCAGTGCCAAAGAACCCAGCTCCTCGGTGAGCCTTCTTGGATGCTTGGCTCAGACAGAAAAGTAGCAGCCTGCTTGTGCCAGCACAGAGCTCCCTGTGCTAAGGGAATATTTTGTTATGTACCCATAACTGACTGCAGTTCCTTTACACTGCTCAAGCAACATATGCAGGGATGAAATCACTAAAGTATCATCAAGATATTGTGATCCTCTTCTTCTAGTGTCAACTCCTCACCCCTCCCTCTGAGCCTCCTTAGTTTCATTTGGTCAGGAGACAGCCTCAGGGTCTTGTGGTCCCAGATACCTTATTTTCTGCTCAGTCTAAAATATCTTAACCAAACCAGGCACTCTTTCATATACACACTCAGAAAATCAAACCTTTGAGGTGTGGAAAGATTGCTCAACCTTAAATTGTGCTATTTTAAATCCCTCATCAGTATTGATACTGATCCCATTTTGTCTGGGTGCTGTGGTCCCATTCCTACTGGCCCTCATAGACTTTGCTTCAGGCTATTCTTTTAAAACATTCTGTAGAATGACACTGGCCACCCATCCTTCTTGTGATAGTATCACAAAAGGCTTTACAAAGGCTTTTTTGCTATCACAAAGCAATTTTTCCTCAGTGATACAATAATAAAATCAACATTCATATGCTGTCAGCCAGATTGTGGACTTTGAAATATTTGCTGTTGTGCTCTCAGCAAAACAGTAGACATGTGATTGGATGCTTTATTTTATTTAAATTTGGGGTTGGAGCCATGGTGAAATCATTTGGGCTAGTTTAAGTAACTGGAAACACTGAAAACTTCTTTTGTTGTAGGTAACTGTTGGGTCTGGATGGAACAAGAATAGTGATGGGGCTCTTGCCCTTGGAATAAGGGATGAACTAAGTGATTTGGGTGTATAGCAGAAGGTGTGGCTGTGTTCAGGTGTGGTGCGAATAATGCTGGGATATATGCGGTGTGTGGCAGCGCAGGGAAGGCCAGCGGGGAAGGGTGGAGGGGAGTGGCGGAAACCAAGTGCAGTGGGTGTCCTGTCAGCAAAGCAGGGTGGGTGGGAATAAGGGCTGGTGCTAATGGGGAAAGTGATATGGGGGCAAAATGTGCCTGAGAGAGGGGGTGGAGGGGTGCCAGGGAGAGATGGCTGCTGTGGGGGAGCACAGAGGCCGAGACAGCAAAGCGTTGCAGCAGCGTGTGGTGGATGGTGGTGACAGTAGCCTGCTGCTGGACAGGGAGGGCAGGAACTGCTGGTGTTGCAGAGAAGGCAGCTGGTCCTGGGGCAGGCAAAACTTTCAGGTGTTTTGCCAGAAGTTGTTTCTGCATGTGCTGCTGGGCTTGCAGCTGCAGCAACCTGTATTTGTCTACTTCTTCTGGTGTGAATGTGATAGGCTGCTGTGTTAAAGGAGGGGAGGTGGATTTACTGTACTCTTCTAGGTCATTTAGTGTGTCACCATACTTCTGCATAGCATTGTCACAAAAAGAGTCTGAACTGCCTTCTGCCCAGTTCAAGTCCATGTTTACATCATGTAGTTCTTCTTTGGTCTCTGTTGAACTAGCAACAACAGAATATCTATTAGAGGGAAAAGCACCAGGGAAATCATTTGGTACTGGATCACAGCTTTGTATAAAGGGCTGCACTTCACTAATGAAGAGATTGGATTGTCCCTTTATTGCTGTGTTCCTTTTTATGCTTGGGCTCTGATAGCCTGTTTCAATTTGAATTATGTCTTTAAGAACACAATGATCATAATCAGTTCCAGGTGAAAGAGTAACATTAGTTATGTCTGATGCTTCAGAGCTGTTTTTCTTCTCACTGTTTTCCAACAAACTGATTTCGTTATGTCCCATGTCATTTTTACCCATGCTTAGCACTTTCTCTGGCAAAGGTATCATTGCAATGTCATCTACTGATGATGAAAACTGAAGAGCAAAGTGACTTTGTGAGTCATTCTTTAATTCTACCCCACTACTGTTTGAAAATCTCTCTGAATCATGCATTTGTTCCTGGGTTTTCTTAGACTGCACTCTTTCTAAAAGTAACTTGGCTGTCATTGACTTTCTTTTTCCACATATGTCTTTTGCCAGGTTTTTGGAAGAGCAGGTGGCAAAGTTTTTAGGCTGACTATTCACCTTCAGAGAGTTGTAATGTGCAGTTTCAGCTTTTCCTGGTTCAGCGTTAGAACCTCTCTCAGCATCCTCTATTGTTTTGTTGTCACAGTTGTCAGTCTCTCTTGAGAAGGATCCTGAACTGCTGCCTCTTGATATTCTGCTGCTAGATGATCTTTCACTGCTTCTTGAATCTCTGGTGGAACCACTTTTGGATTTTTGGTAGCTGCTGCTCCTACTATGCACTTTGCCAAAATGCTGATGTCTGCATCTGCTGTGTTTAGATCTGTCTCTGATTTGTAAAACTTTATTTCTTGAACATCTTCGATATGAAATTGTGCCCCTCTGAGTACAGTTTCTAGTTCTGTGAATTCTACTGTGATAAAGATAATCCTCGTCTGTGTCATCTGAAGTGAAAATACACTTGTGCTTTCTGTGTTTGCATTTGTGCCTTTCATCTGTCTTGCTTTTTCTTTTACAACAACAAAGCAAATGACTTCTGCTGTGATTGTTTGATGTGGGACTCACATAGCTCATGTAGCTACTCGAACTGCTAACTGAACTGTCAGAATAGCTGGAATGTTTGCCAGACGAGGACTTTTGAGGAGATGGGAATCTCCAGCATCTTGTGTAACTTCCACATCCTTCATTATCTGAATGCCTGCTGTTTGAACTGGATTTACAACTAAAGAAACTTCCACTAGAGTATTTTCCACTGTCACTTATGTCACTGCTGTAGCTGGCCACATCTTGAAGGGATCTGCAGTCATTTTGGTTTTCAGATTTTTCTTCGGGATCAATTAAAGGACATTTTACAGATTTAGATTTTTTAATCCTAGACATAAAAGTGGAAAAGGAAATGCTTTCATTTCTAATGTTCTGAGTTTTTCTTTCACAGCTATGGAAATGTTTTAAAGGTCTTCTCAGTGTCGTTGTATAAAGACTTTTTTCTGTCACATAATCGTTTTGTGAGACATCAAGGTAAGCAGGCACTTTGGGTATATTTTCATTCAAACAATCTGCAATGCATTTTTGACCATTTTCATTCATTTCTTTCCCTTTGTCTGACTCAGCTTTTTGCTTGGACTTTCTTGGGTTTATGGAACCTTTCATCTTCTTTGGTTTCAATAACTGATTATCTTGTTCATTTGACATTTGCTTCTGTTTTATTAAACCTGAGGGTTCATTTTCATCCACAGTCTTATTTTTAGAGAGCACTTTACAGCTTGCTTTGTTTGTTTCATGTTGTTTACCATCTCTGTGATTTAAGGAGAGCCTGAAGTCAAAATACAGTGGATTACAGCCATATGAAATACAGGGCTCAGTTTTTGTAAACAAAAGTAATTCTGTGGGCCACTGCAGAGCAGTGGTGCCATCTTTGCTCACTACATGGAGGAAAGGCAACCCCTGGGGCTTAACTTCTTTAACCATGATCTCTTTTGGAAGTGTTTCCATATTTCCATGTGTGGTTTTTGAAATCTCCAAAGATCTTTCTCTTTTTATCACTCCAGGACTGTCATTAATGTTGCTTAAACAGGTCAGCTCGGGTGCTGGCTGTCGTGGGAGCTCAGATAACTGCTCAGGCAGGTGGGCATTGCTGTGCCTGTAGGTGTTCAGCTGTGTACAAAAATTGCTAGCTTGGCATGAAGGTGAAATGGGAGTTTCTAAGAATTGTTCAGACTCATTCAGTTTGTTGTCTTTCTCTGTTTCTCTCAGTGAAGCAGAAAAATTCAAATTTGAAAGCTGTATTTTGACTTTAGAATATAAAGGATTAGCTCTGAATTTTTCTTCTGATTCCCTATCACTACTTTTATCATTTTCCTTTAGCAGTTTAGGTTTTGCAGCTACGTGACTTGATGCACTGTTATCCAAATCCATTTGGTCTTGTGTAGCAGGTGACTCTTTATCCAAACTTGCTTTCAGGTGCTCCTCCAAAAGTGTGACAGAATGACAGCCCTCAACAGCTTGCTTTTTTTTATGGTTGGGGGATTCACTACAATCATTTCCTTCTTCAGAGTTCTCACTGAAGACAGATGCTGAGGACTCCAGCTTCAAAGGGACTTTTTTAGAGAAGGAAAAAGACACCCCTGCCCTTTGAGAGGTACTGCTGCTATCTGGGAACGTTTGTGAGACGTGATTTCCAAGTGCATGGCGCCTTTCAGTAGGGGGATGGTGCCTGCTTATAATAAGTTGTTTTTTCTCTGGTATGCTTTTGGAGAAACCTTGTCCTTCACTCGTGATGGTTCTTTGAGAACTCGCTGTGAGCTTGCTGCCCTTGTACAGGAAAATGCCATCTGGTGGTTGCTGCTTTTCCAGGACTAATCGGGGGGCTTTAAGCAATGGTCCACTCCCAGTGATGCTTTAAGGTAAAGAAAAAAAAAAAAGAAATCCATATTAAGTAAGCAAGTTATGACAGAGCATGCATTTGACAATGTCTGTCCAGTGAAGGAGAGTATCACTCAAGTTTTTACATGGGAAAGCTAAGTTTCAGCAGAGTAAATGTGCAGTTTGCGCTTCTATGTGGGCAAGACAGTCTTTACACATAGAAAATTGCATGTTTAATGCCAGCACAAGCTCTTTTTTAGAGTTATGCCTATGTACAAGCAGAAAAAAATATTGGTTTTACTCCAAATTTATATTTAGGGGAATTTAGTCTGCGGTAAGTCTTGGTTTTTTGAGAAACCACTGCAAAGGAAATTGTGCCATCTTCAAAATGAGATGCTTCCGCCTGGAGCATCTGCAAAATCAAACTCTAGAAGAGAAAGAGAAACATTCTGCTTGATTAGGGAGGAATGTGTTTGTTTGAATTTTTTGAGTAGATTCTTATTTTATCTTTAAATTATTCCACAGTAAATGACTTTGCAAAATATTCAAAGAGATATTCATACTAAAACTGTCAGCAAACATTGGAGGGGAAAAAAATTACAACTTTACTGATCTCATTATCAACCATGATTTGACTTACTTTGCCACATTTTCTCTTTCTGTATGTTACTTTCAATAATTACATTATTCCTCTTTTCTAAATATCTCAGATTTTAAATATGATTTAGTTTTCTTGTAATTAAAAAAAAAGGTTACCTACTCTAGAGCATTCACAAAAATGGCAAACCACTGATTTCGTGAAACAGATAATTAACTGAGACTGAAATGACTGTTGCCATTTTCCATTAAACACGTGACACATATAACCACCATAAAAGCATTTTTCCAACATATATTTTAAATACACGTTTCATTAGACTAATTAAGATACATTTGCTATCAGTGTTACAGTATAATATCAAGAAAAGGAATAGGAACCAGATTAAATAAAGATTTTGATAAACAAATTTATAAAATATCTTAATATAATGTAAAGAAAATAAACCTGCTAGATCCACATATAAGCTATCTATAATTGGCAAGCATGTTTTATAAATGCTATAAAAATAGATTGGTCCTCAGCAGTGGGAAAGACAGAAAGACTCCCTGGAGTAGGGTCAACCTATACGATGAGAATATATGCACATTTCAGAGAATATATTTGCATTTGCCAGAAATTTGGCCTCAGGAGATACAAATTAACCCCTATTTGTGCATCAAGAACAAATTATCTCTTGGAGAAGGCGTATAATGAGATCCTTTTCAAAGTCTTCTTGGAATAGCAAAATAAAATTTTTCTGTGCTCAAGATTAGCATCAATTTTGTTGTCAAATTTGAATTAGTTTGTTGTAAGGAACTGTGTTGGAACCTGGGATGTAACAATTATATGTGTGTGTAGAGTTCTGCTTACAAAGGCTGACATTCTGTCTTCCTTGAGCAACTGGGAATGCTACCCCTCCACCAAAATCGCAGTGCTAAGTGTCCCCTGAGCCTATTAGTGATTACAGAGAGGAATAGCAAGCTCTGTCTTTCCACACTCTTTGCAAAATATTATGAACTCCTGGCTCTTTCTAAAAGCAAACCTACTCTTTCCCACCCGGTCTCATTCTGGCTTTCCTATTATCACCAACATTATCAGTCTATTTGAAACTACATCTTCAAGTGCGTGGGTACAAAGGCAGCTTCCCACAGGCAGCTACATTTGTTTCAGCAGATTTGTATGAAAATGGAGTCGTAATCATAAAAGTGATATATTAGCACTAAACTGTTGTATTTCAGCAGATTGCTCAAAAGCAATTACACAGGCCAAAATGAGTTTACAATAAATTCTGAATGCTATTATTTCCAGGGTACAGTAGTCTTGAGATGAATTCAAAAGAATGCCAGTTTATTTATCTGATTAACTCATTGTGGTCATAGATTAACAAAACAATTGGTCTGATGGCAATCTATTCTACTGAATCTATTCAGTGTCATTAAACAAAGGAGATTTCTCAAATTTAAAAGTTTATTAGTGCTATCTTTGTTCTCTATCTTGATACTAATCAATAGACCTAACAATATTAGACAAACTTAATTCAGTTAATTACTTGTTTTTCATTCAAATAATGATTACCCTACAGAGAAACTGTGAGAATAATCTCAGTACCCTAAAAGCAGTAAAAATTATTCACAGAGGGTTTACCCTCTCCCATTAATTTGCAATCAAGTGTTAAGACAGTCATACTAATCTCTTCAGGTCAGTTTGGATAAGGTAAAATGGTGATATTATAAAAGTATCTTCCAAACACTCCATTTAGAAGACATGAAGATAACTATCTACTGGAGAGAAAACAAAAGACTTTCAAGCATCATGTAATTGAGACAGGGATTTTCCATGTATGATTTGCAGAGCAGGAACATTTGGAGTTGAAGACAGCTAAAAACAGGTTACAGTGCACACAATCTCTGTACACTACGTTGTGGAGGAGTAAAAATATTAATATTTCTTCTGGAAGGGAGGAAAGAGGGCATTAAAATCTCATACAAGTTTTAAACACTTGCCATTCTGACTGCTTCCGTAATTCTGCAAGCTGGTGGAGTCGCTTGAGTGCTTTTTCCTGTTTCTTCTCATCTTTCCATGACTTTGAAGCCACATTTCGAGCAAATTCCCTTTGTTTTAAATCTTTCAATCTCTGTGTGAAAAGAATATAAACAGAAGGGATTAGAGATGTACACGGCAGATACAGTTCCTCTTACTCAATTATTCAATTTTCATGATGTTAGTAGGTAAATGGAGTGTAAAAATATACTTAAAATACTATAATAGTGAGAAGAGATTGGAAATGCTATTTTTGCTCAACAAAACAACATGATTTGACCTCTGCTATTTAGCTGATATTTACCTACATATGAATGATAGATTTTATTTTTTATGAACACACAAATATTCTGTTGTGTACAAATACCGACATGAAGCTAAAATCCATTTAATGAGGTCAACACTCTCTTATTTAATTCATCCCTTTGAAATGTAATCTGCAGGCATATACTGGAAGAAGTCTGAGGTCCTGTGTGTAATATATTTTATAGTTCTCTACTTGTCTATGTATGCATGTATGTGTGGGGGCTTCTCTGTTGGTTTTGTACCTTTTTAAGGCTGTACTATTTTCTCAAGAGTGAACCACTGTCTGAAATATTTGATCCTGAATCTCTTTTGTAGATATTTTCACTATTTTTTAATTTCCTCACACATCTATAAATCAGGTAATTGCTGTTGGACAGAGCAAAATTCTTTGCCTTTGTTACATTTTTTTATTGCCTGATTTTGCACTACTGATAACACAAGGAGAGTGAAGAAGAAGACGTAAACCAGAACGTGTCAACAGCATCCTCTGAAAACAGCAAAACCAGTTGTCTCTGAGTTCACTGTGCTCTCTAGGAGTCAGCAAGAGTTGTCTAACCTTACAGCTCCCCAGTTCAGATCCATGCTTCCATGGTCTATGGCAGAAATGCCTTCCCTGCTCCCCACTCCTCCCGTGCTATAACGTTTGGGGAAAAATGTTTGCAAGCTGGGAGGGAGCTCAGTTGTATTCAGTCAGAAGCCCATACTGGAAGCTTTGAGGACCAGAACTGAAACTGAACTGCTGCATTTGCTTGCCCCTTGGTCCAGAGGCAGCCCTGTGCTCATCTGTGTAGAGCAACAGTGTTAACACCATGAAATGCTAAATTTTCCGTGGAGCAGGTTTTGCAAAGTAGATTTGAAGAAAGGTTTCGATGTCACAGTCATGTTTAAACTGCTGCTCATCTTTCAACATCTATGCCTACTTGAGTGGCCACCAGCACCTAAAGATCATTGTCCCAATCACTGCCATCAGCTCATGCTGTTGTTTCACTCTAGCATGGCCAAAAGATCAATATGGGATGAATGGAAGGCTGACCAAGCATTGGAACAGAAAATATTGCTTTCTGCAGCTCAGGTATGGGGAACAGTGCAGCCATGGCACAGAGCTGTACACTGGCCAACACGCACCTGCTTCTGACAAACAGGGCTGGAGGCAGAGCCCTCAACTTGTAAAAGTCAAGAAAATTATAAATGTGTGAGAGAACTGCTTTCTGGAGAGAGGTCTAACCTTTGCCAATAGATAAAGACAAAGCAAATAGGTGAAAACCACCATCTAAAGAGACGACAACTTATTTTTTATCCAGCTAAAATGGAAAAATCCATTTAGTGGCAGTGACATAATATGATAGAGAGGCATGGAAAAACTTGGTGGAAACAGGCCATAAAAGGTCTTTTCTTTCTGTGATTTCTTTCTGTGAAGAGTGCTGGGAAGCTGTAGTGAGCATCTCTCACTGCTGTCACATCAGCTTCCTTCAAGTATGGGATTTTTTGAAAAGTCTGGTAACATCAGTGAGAGAAAAATAAATACTGGGAGACTAAGAGAAGTTTCTTGTTTGCTCTCAGCTGTTTTGACCCAAGACAAATGCCTCTGAGCACTGATCTGGAGACAGGGAGAGCTGGGCTGTCCACAAATCAGCTGCTCAGGGACGTTAAGAGCTGGATGTCAGCCACCCTGACGTTTCAGCCTCTGTTGGATGAGGATGAGAAAGCCAGAAAGTCTCTCAAGGAACTGCTGCACCACCAACCAGCAAGAAATACCAGGCTGCCTAGTGCCTGATGAAAGTTTAACCACGTCTTCAGAACTATCCACAGTCTGTCAAATCTGTATGTTTCTCCGTAAAGTTTTTATCAGCTCAAACATCCAGTGTTTCATTGAACTAGACTCTGAAACAGGATAGCCGCAAAGTCCTTTTTAAAGCTCTCAGGCTTCAGCTTCTTGGAAAGAGATGGTGGCTCCACCATGTGTTTATCTCTTACCTGTCTCTTTATGCGCCCTCTCATTATTCATTTGTCCCTTGCCATGTCAGTCATATGGCACTCCATTCCCTCAACCTCATTTTCTGCAATTTACAGCAAAATGGATGAATATCTAATACAGTGTTACTTTTGGTTCAAGGAAGAAGCTTTTCAAATAATCTTTTAAAGCTAAAGCTAAAAAAGAAATCAGATAATCTTCCCAGAACAAATCCAAATGTTCTGTACCTAAGTAATATTTACAAGAGTGTAGAGATATTTAAGCTGCATAGATCCTATTCTCCACAAAAAAAACCACAGGTGGTCTTGAGCCTTAATTAACATGTCCAATGTGACTAAAGGGCAAAGAAACACATTTGAGAAATGCCCTTTAGGGCGGCTTGCTATGTTTTAGCTGTCACCATGAGCTGTTCAGCATCACACTTAAAACGTTCATGAGGAAAAACAGAAACAGTTTCTACCTGTCAAGGAAACAAAGAACGGTGTGAAACCGAGAACTGTGGAGCGCAGTACTGCAAAGCAATGCCGTTTCATTTCTTTGACAGTCAGGATGATAATCAAAAAAGCAAATGGACCAACGCTAAGAATAGGAGTTCTAGCAGTATTTTTTGCTCTCTAATGGCATGCAGCATGTGCCAGAGAAGTAGAGAGAAGAAAAAGAGTTGCAGGAAAGCATAGCAGAGAACTCATAAGTTGGAGCTGAACTCTAAGAAATCAAAAGCATCTACAGTGTGAGAAGAGAAGGGGCTCTCCCTGCACATCCCCTCAGCAAAACAAAACAAAGCTGCACTGCCAGAGCTCTAGTTAGGAATCATAATGAAATTTGTCAGCTTTGTTGGATAGACCATGGGACTGCCTGCTGAACCTGCAAAGCCCTGGTTTTCTTCACTTATAACCTGTGCCACACTTCTGACAGGCACACAGACATTTTCTGCTGGTGGGGCACAAGAGCATGCAACTGAGCAGGTACCTGAATGACAACCCCAAGCTCAGCATGTGTGCTTGAAAATTAAAGTTGCTTTACACAGCAATTGCATTTTTCACCTAATTAGGTACTTAACTGGGCATCCAAACACAGGCACATATAATAAAATATGATTTATTTAATAGCTTTCTTGTGTTCTGTCCTTCACCTGCTACAAATATAGTTGTCATGGAGTTATATTTCTTTTTGAGACTCATGTTCTAGTCTTTCTATATTTTTTGTACACGTGTGTGGACATTTCCATTTCTAAAAGTAACCTACCCCTTTTCCATAAATACCCACAGAGAGTATTAGAAGACTACAAAATAATATTCATTGTCATGGAAAGACTTACTTGTAGAACCAGGTCTGAGTCCCATTGGCTCTCCCCTCTAAGACTCAGTCAAAAACTTCTGAATCTATGTTTTTCCTCCTGGAACTCTGGTATGAATCACCAGGAGATTTAAATTATTTAATAAAGCTGCATCTTCACAACCTAATTTTGCTAGACCTGAAGTAACAGGGGTCAAATACCTGTAACTTAGCAATTTATTCCCATTATTAATATCTGGGGTGTTGTGTTTTGTTCTTTTTTAAATTGTCACTTTATTTGGGCCAGTACTTGCTTTGTTCTGAGCTATGAACACCTAAAGAATATTCACTGCTGGCTGCATTTGCAGCAATGAGTTTATTTTCTATCCAGAGTTATGATCATGATTTCTATTCTTCCCTAAGCAGGTAAATGTTTATCTGGGTTCATCTGATAAACTTCAGATGCCTTTCTTCACAACCACTGGTAAGAAATAAACACCGTAGGGACTTAGCCACCTCTTTTTAAAGCAGCTGTCTGAAACAAGAGGGATAAAGTGAATTGTAAAAGTACCTGTTTCTTTTCATCGTGTACAGAGGCTATTAAAGTTGTCTGTCTTAATTATTAAAGGGTGTTCCTCTAAGAAGGAGACACAGCTGGCATCCCAGCTCAGGTGCCTTTACACCAATGCACAGAGCATGGGCAACAAACTGGGGGAGCTGGAAGCCCCTGCACTCCTACAAAGGTAGAACCTAATTGCCATCACTGCAACCTGGCTGGAGGAGTCAGGGGCTCAGTCAATATTCCCACCTGATAAACTGCTCTCTGGGACAAGGCAGCGTAACCAGGCTGGCAAACCTTTAAGCCAGATTTCCACAGAGCACGAGAGCTCTCGATCCCTTGGTGTAAGAGAAAAGAAGACTGGCATGGCTGAGTCGAGACCTGCTGGTCAAATAAAGAGGCAAGAAGGAAATGCAGAGGTAGTGAAAGCAGGGACAGGTGGCCTAGGAAGAGTATAATGATACTGCTCAGTTGTGTAAGGATCGGTCAGGAAGGCCAAGGCGCAGCTGGAGATGATTTTGGCCAAGGATGAAAAGAACAGGAAGAGCAGGAATGTCAGCCAGAAAATGAAGGTTAAAAAAACAAAACAAGAGTGGTGAGCTGGTAGGAAATGAGAAGGTTGAGCACCTCAACAACTGTTTTGTCTTATTCTTAACTGGCAAATGTCTCCGTTTGAGGACCATGTGAGTATGGTACTGGGAGACAGCATTACTTCTCCTTCTGAGTGTTCTGCCAGGGGCTTTGCCATTATATAGATTTAACAGGGGCTCTCAGTGTTAACTGCTTCAGATTCTTGGAAGAAGAACTGTTGTTGCAACTATGCTGAGTAGCAAATCCTCTTCTTGTTCTTAGTAGTATAACTACATTGGTGTAAATGGAAGGCATCTTTGAGAAAAAAATAATTTGCTATATATTAAGCTAGAAAAAGTCATTTATTATGAATTAATTTTTTTCCCATTACATTTAGAATATTTTTGTTCTGGCATATCATTCACAATGCAACCTCCAAACTACTCATTATCCCATAATGCATTCCAGCCCCAGGTAAAAATGTATATACCACATTAGGTATATGTCTTTTGTTATATTTAGAGAGCCTTCTTTAAATTGAAGTCCTTGAACTAGAGTGTTTGAGTGCCTGATTTGCTTTTATTTCCACTCAGCAAAAAAGCTCCTTTATTAAGTTCTAACCAAATTCACCATAGAAGGGTTAATTGAGGAAAACAGGAATGTTAATTTCAGTAATTATTCTCTTGCCTGTAACCCTAACATTGGAACTAAATGCATTATTTGTAAAATTATTTCACACTGCAAGCCATCAAATGAGAATGATAGTCACTGGAGAACATATTTAAACTTCATGTCTAAAGCTTACAGTATAAGCTTGCTAAGTGGAAGTGAGGAAACAGCAACAAAGGAATTTGTCTTTGCTATGGTAAATAAAATCCTAAAAATATGTTGAAAAAGCTATTATATACAGGAATTAACAATGAGATCTGAAACCAGAAGCTAGCTGATAAATTTGAATTTGTTTTACCCATAAATAGCCTCAGATTACTTTGAAGTGTGTGCAAGTAATTATTTGTTAGAATATTTTATGTTATAGTCATCTGTAACAGATTCAATATTGGTAGTGGAAGTGAATGAGAAGACAAAAAGAAAATATCCTGGTCTGATTGGATTAGGGAATGTAATGATAGCAGGAGGGAGGGAGACTTAGTCCTCAGACATGCCCTAGAGAATCCATCTATCAGTGAATGAGATGCTGATCATGGATCTAACCTGAAGGATAAATTACAGATGGCTCCTTAGAGGGCATGTTTTTTCCTCTTTAACCAGACCTGGAAGTATTCCTGCTAATTAAACTGATTTCATCTATTGCTGGGTGAAAGCATCCATTTGTGGATGCTTTCCATTTTAAAAGATCCTACTGTACTTCTCATAAGAATGCCCCAAATAAAGTTAAAACAGATGCATTTGGTGGAAGCTGTTTCCACAGGGAAGAGGACAGAACATGCCCTTTGTGCCAGCAGCCCATTCCTGTGGCAGCCTGAACTATTGACCACTCATGTTTTTGTCAGTTCCAACACATGTATTGCCACGGGCTCCACCAAGCTGGCTGCACACTGGGCACTTTGGTTGGATGTACTCAGTGGCACTCTGGAATGCAGAGCAACTTACCCAGAAAAATCAACACATTTGAACGATAAAAAACTTGGAGCAGGGTCTATATATTCCCTTTGAGTTCATATATTACCTCACTTGTTAGGGTGTTGGGCTCTTTCTTAGATCAAAAACATCATCTCATATATTGTATTTATTTTTCCTTCTCATTTAAGCAGCTAAAGGAAAATAAACTGACATTACAGATCCTGTGCAAGACTAGCTCCTTTCAAAACTTTAAGTACTTCTTGTAATCTTGTTTTAAAAATACTTAAGATTTTCCACATGTTTTTAAAGCCTGTCTCACCACTTTGTTTTTATTTGTTCTAACTGTAGCAGGCAGAATACAAAATCACCTACATTTTTGTGAAAAGAGAGTCTAAATTATCCCAGAATTCTACAGGTGAGTCCAAAACCTGGCCTCAAACTTTCTTCAATGCAGTCAGCACACTTTCAGAGTAACAAAAATGACAGTGAAAATGAATTGTAAGTAGCAATTTTCATCGACAGATCTCAGATTTCTTATGAAACTTTAGCTTTACCCTGATATCATTTTACAAAGAAATAAATGAAGGCATAGAGAGATGGAGTGAATTCTGGAAAGAGCAGGGAGGAGGCTGAATCAACATTTACAAGTATATGCTTAATTATCACCTCTAACTCTTTGTAGACTCATTGAAAAAAAGATGTCAGGCAACAATAAAGGCTAAACCTCTTCCAAATTATTGTGCTAAGTTCATAGTTGACATAGAGGAAAGTTGACTCAGCCACTGCACAGTAAATTTGAAGTGGTCTACAAGAGAACAAGTCCATCACTAAAAAGAGATATTTTAATATCTACTTGAGATAAATGTAACCTTGCTTATAGTTATCAGTCACTGAAATTTAGGTGAAAAGTTACAAACTGGGCAAATCTGTGTGAAGGACATAAAAGGGAGTTATAAGCAGAAGTCTCATCTAATATATGAAGGAAGTGAAATATTGCTTTTTAAATAGGATGTAATTGCTATCTATACAAAATATTTTAGGTTGTGGCTTTCTTTCTTTCCCCCTTTTTTTTTCTTCCTGTGGTGGCAATTTTTTTTTTTTTTTTTTTTAATCAGTCAAAACCAAAATACTCTTTCTCTTGTATTTGCTCAAAGTAGACTGAGCTCTTCTGGAGTAGGATGGTTAAAGGTAAACAGGAACCTAGCAGCAATTCTGTTGCAAAATGCCTGCTCAGAGTAAAGGAGCTTTAATAAATGACATTTCCTTGCAGTTTTGCTCAATCAGAAAGACCACAGAGGAATTTTGTAATCATCCAATCAAAACTTTCCATTAACACAAGACAGGGACATCCAGATAAATTGTTGGATTCAAGTCACTTTGACAAGAGCTATTTAATATAATCCATATTAAATTAAATTAATTACATTATCATTCTTCAACACTTTATGGAGACCCATATCAGCCATGCTGGTGTTTTCCCTGGCACTAATGTCAGAATGACAGATTTTCTTATTTATCCTTTTTAAATCCTACTATGACATCATCTAACTTGATGCTTTTTTCCTCTGGTGCTGAGACCCACTAAAAATCAACATTAATTATTAGGAGAGTTTATGGCCTGGACCAGCTGAGACTGGTTTATCTCTATATTTAGATAGAGATTTAATATTTATCTCTAGAATATGTTGTTTAAGGTCCTTCTTAAGTACTGGTAGAGTGGTACTGCACAATCATCTTAAACATCGTGGATGTGACTAAGTCATCTGGCTTTGTTCCACGTACAGAACAGAAATCTGTATTGAATTGTCCTTTTTATATCACTGCTAACAAGTAAGTAATTTCAATTTGAACCAGAAGATACTTTATGTTCTCAATATATTTTCAGAAACTTTCTTGCCCTCACATCTGATGACTACAGTCTGTTCTTTTGCCATTTTTACTTCCTTCATCACTTCTTTTCCAGTTTCTACACTTGTGATTTCTAGAATTTACCATCCATTTTTCCTTTCTCTCTGTTATAATTTTAAGACCAAGAGAATTGACTTTCCTTCTAAATGAGATTAGCTGTTTATAATCAATTTGGTCTTTTTCAGGTCTGGGATTTGGGTTCTTAAACCATCTGCCAAGCAGTCTTTGAAATTTCTTTGTTCTCTCTCACATCTTTCCATTTGTTTTCCTCCTCCTAGCCTGTTTGACAAGCTCATTCACCTTTATGAAACTAGGTTCCTAAAAGAAGTGTAGGTTACAGTTTGTTATTTGTACTGATATATGCAAATATTTTATTTGCATTTGCTAAATCCAGTTGCTTCTCCTTTTATTTCCCATATGTCTGTGTGGATCATCATAATGCTAATAACATAGAGATTAAAGATCAGCTTTAATGCATATGTTATTACTTTGAGAGACCCATAATATGGATGAAGTTTATTTGTGCTATTCTGGTCATAAGAGAGGTCCACAGAGGCAGCACATTCTGTTCATATTAATTTGTTCATGCATGGGATTGGAGTAGCAGTTCATGTTCCAGTCTCTGGTTTATTTACAGAAAAATATGAACAGAGGTTCTTTTTTTTTTTCGTAATTGACTCTTGCAAGACCCTGTTTTAGCCTTTGATTATCAGAGACAGTCTTCTGAGAACACATCTCAGTACATTGCACTGATTTTTAAAAAGGTTATTTTCATTATATTTTTTTAGTTTATTCAATTATTTTCCAATTTTGCTTCACATTATTATTATGTGTTTTATCCTTTGATGTTAGTGTCTTTTCTTCCCTCTACTTGTCTTCTCCAGCTTTCTTCCCAGTTAAGCGGCATTTCCTTCTGAAATGCCAAATGCAATAAGATGCTTCCTGAACAAATTCAGTGTGTCATGGAAAAAGATGACCAAACTGTGAAGAGTGAAAAATGTCCTAATTTTCTAGTTTATAAAGGCTAAGATATTTGGATCCTATCTAGCTCCCTGTTTACTGCCATATGCTTTAAATATTATTTATTTGCAATTTGTGACTTGTGTTTGGTCCCCTTTAACTTACTGGTGTGCAACATGTCACTGAGCTGAAACTCCACACACGTCAACTGAGATGCCATAATTTAAAATTTTTAATCATGTTCTAGAAACTGCTCTCTGAAAAGAGAGTAGAAATGAACATGATGAATGTTTATAAGAGCAGCCCTTTACTACTTTTCTTATCCACTCACGTGTTCTGGAGTTATGGGAGGTAACATTTAATGTTATCCTCTTAGCCATGCGCCAGATGATGTCTGTAGTCACTCTTATATCAAATGATGCTATAAACACACATCTAGTTTTTCATGTAGACATGAGCATGTTTAATATTCTAAAGATGAACTATCACTCACTGTTTCTGAAATACTTTGTCACTTCTCAAATTCTTTCCTGACACTTGACACAAAAAAACTTTTAAGCAAGCTTTACTACTCCCTCTCAGGAAATTTGATTCCTGTAAAACTTGAAGTTGCTCTTTTATTTGTAACACAGATTTTTATTCATGTAATCCATACTTTTCTACACCCCTGAATTTTAACTATTTCCTGGAAAAAAAAAAAAAAAGAGAAATACCATGAGTATATGTACTGAAAGGGAAAAAGAAGTCTTAAAATTTGCATCGACACAGATATAATATGGTGATGGTGGGTTCACATTCTTTACACTAGGTGAGTTAATACTGGAAACTATTCTGGAGACAAGGAGAAGTAGGGCAGCTGGATTAAATGTTATAATTTTAATTTCTGGAAAAAACCTTGATTGGTTTTCCATGTATTATAGGTTTAGCTTTTAGAGAGACCTTGTACAATGGTAAAAAGAATTACATAAGAAAAAAATGAGTTCATTTCACCAAAATAATAAAATTTCTGTAACAATTGCTGTTTATTTCTGATGCACTCCATGTCTAGATATGTTAGGCTATGACTTGTTGTTTGGCAAGTGTTTTAGGCAATACTTTTGTATGCAAATTTTGGCAGCTATCATAAAATCACAGAATATTCTGAGCTGGATGATTGGGTCCAAATCCTGGCCCTGCACAGGACACCCCAAGTCTCACACCATGTGCCTGAGAGCATTGTCCAAACCCTTCTTGAACTCTCAGACTTGTGCTGTGACCACTTGCCTGAGGAAATTATGTTAATTACAAACTGCATTGGTTTACCCTTAAACATGATATTACTTTACCCTATAGTTTCTCAGTTAATTATGGTTTGATATTCACACAACCCAGGCTAAGACTGGAGACCCAGGGCAGGTTCAGAACACAAGCCATACGTTGTTTTCCTTCTGCCAGCTATGATTTAATACCCTGTTGAACACCACAGATCCTAAATGGAAAGTGTAAACACACATCAGTGGAATGTGACTTTCCAACATAAGTGTTTAGGTGTCTGTTGTGAAGGAAGCAGGACTTGGAATCCATCAATATGCTAAGGGCTGAAAACAAGCCAAAAAATGCTAACTTTAAGCATAAAGTATGTCACAGGGTACCAGGGGGTGACTGTCAATTCCTCTCTGCTCACACCCTTGTTGAAAGACTAGAATTTCTGCTGTGCAGAAAACATTGATGTCTGGGATTTCTTTATTCTTTAGTCTTAGTGAGAGGACAAAATTTGGAAATTTTTTTTAAATAGTGAAAATATCAAGTGGCTTGTTGTTAACACATCTAAGTAGCAATGCAACATAATGCCTGAAAGTTGCAATTTTCATAATTCCTGTATCTCAAGAATGACCAAAAAAAAAAGGTGTGGTTATGTTATAATTCATATTATGAAAGTATTATTACATGCCTTACAAGAAATTTTGAAATGTATTTTTCTAAAGTAACAGTGCTGCAGCAAAGTGTGTCAATCTTCATGAACCATTTCAAATTGATTGAAACTAAATGATGTAAAATTTCTGTATGAAATATACTTTTGATCTTCTCATATTCCTGAGTAATCATTCTGCTCTAAAAACATTTCCTGAAAAATTAATATTTAGGGTTTCTCTGCTTGTTTTGGTTTGGTTTGGTTCTGGTTTGGTTTTTTGCAAGAAATATATTTTTTTTACTGTCCCATGACCTGCATTGGTATGTTTGTTTAGTATTCACATGCATTTCACCTACATTTCTCTATTCCCTTGAAATTTAATCTGAGAAGATTAAAGAGCCCTCGTGTTTTTTAATGGCTTCTGATGAAGCCTAATTATCCTAAAATTGTAAAAAATGTGAAATGATAATCCATCTGGGTTACCGCCTTTATTTTTCCCTTAGAGATATATTAAAAGATGGTAATTAATGCATTTAACTAAGCAAGCATAATAAATGACTTATCTCACCATTTTTATTGCTGTCTTGGTGATGCACAGATATGTTTCTGTTTTGGTTTTAAGTGTTTTTTTCTGCTAGGAATGCCCCTTAAAGACATACAAGACACATTGTAAGGTTCCTTGAATACAAACATAGCTGATTAGCATGACTTAAAGCTCCACAGGAATCAATTGTGCAGATACATTCTTTCATATTAATTACTGCTTGAAAGGTGCAGACATTTAACAAATGAACAGAACTGTAACAGCTGCAGATTCTAGACAGATGTTTACAGTGCCAGATACACTTTGTGGATGTCAATGGGGTTAAAAGAGTTATCATTTTTTCAGGTGAGGGAAAGTTATGAGCAAGTTCAAAACTTATGCAGAAGCCAAGAGAAATGTAATATTAAATGTGAACATTTAATATTTTGCTAGCACAACTGATTGCTTTATTCCCAAAAAGCTGATTGTGGCGCAGGACTGCCTCAGGTAAGATAAGTAAAAATATCCTGTGGAACAGATTCCTTAATCGGGCTGAATAATACCTTATTCTAAAAGTCATTCCACAGATATGAGTTCAAGTGCTTGTGCACACAGAGTCATTAAAGCCAATCACAACATCTGGCAGTGCTTTGCCTCCCTCACCTCACTGTTTGTAGATACTGTAGAGCCTGACCTCAAAATGACAGATAACACAAAACCCCCGACCAACCATGCAAAATAAGTGGGCTATACACAATATTATGCAATGTTTGCCAGTCCTGTGAAGCTGGCACAGCAAATAAAATGTATGCCTGCCTTCAGTCTTGCCCAGTTCTTGCGAGATCATTGTGAACAGGCAGTTTCGCACGACTGGTTACATATTGCATGGAGGTAGGTAGAAAATATGCTGTTTATTCTGCCTCTTCTGTCCTAATATCTGGCATTTAAAAAGTGAAAAAGACCTCTGAATACAGAGTTGTTAAAAAGGACAACAGCACCCAATATAATTTATCTTATTTATTGAATAACACAGGCACGACTCCAGCCTCGCCGCCCTAAATGTTAATAGGGAATTATAATCTCAACATAAATATTTAGGTTCTACATGCCTATCTCATTTAATTAAGTAATATTGTATGTTCCGCATGTATTAGCATTTCAGAACTCAGAACCAAGGAGGAACATGTTGATTTCGATAAGTCTTTTTACGCAGCAGGAAAAGGAGGTATGGCTGTCTCAAAACCATTTTTTTTATTTGAATGGAAGGTTTCAGAAAATCTTGTGTTTCATTTTTTTTGTTGTTTCAGTTATCATTGCCATGTTAAACAGTCATAACAGAATGTTTAAATGAATTTAGTTTGGGATGTTTTTCTTTGTCTATGTTTTAAACAGAAGCAAAGTTTGAAGCAATGGGAAATTATTTGAACCAGAGATGTTGAGTTTCCACCCGATTAACTGCACCTTTTGTCTAAATATAATTGAAGAAAAATGTAGTTTTTCGTGCTCTGAGGAATTTTTGTACAAAATTAAAACCTAAATTGATATTTTGATGTGGAATTTCATATTTTTCTGTGGTTTGGCATCATCTTTTTTGGTTTTGTTACAAATGTAATCCTTACAGTTCCTTGTTTATTTTAATAAACCATCCATTACACTGCATCAGCCATTCCTCCGGCTAGGAAAATTACTTTTAAAACTTTAGTGATTAAAAAGTGTACCATCTGAGAAGAACAGAAAGAACAATAACACAAGCATTAATGAAAAGCACTTCCTCTAACTGACATTCTGGTTATTGCTATGTCTTAAATGCCAAAATCTGATAGTACACTTTTGTAATTCCTTATATAATGAAATGCTTAAGAAATATTCTACAGTCATTGGACCATCATTAACAACTATGAAATTAGATGTCCCATGGGTTTTTTTCCAATTTAAAGAGGGTTAAATTGCTAATTTACATGTTAATTAGCATTCATTCTAAAGAACACCAAATGTAATTCCATAGCATCTAGCATTTAACAATTTAGCTTATCAAGACATTAAATTTAAAAGAAGCTCTGAATTACTTGCAAGAATTTTTTTTTTTTAAGGGCTAATGATGAAAGGAATCTCATTATTCTAAGTAACATGCAATTTAAAAAAGGATGAACACTGCCAATTTATTTACTTTATCACTGAGTAATAAGAAAGCAGCAAATCATTGGCAGGGCAACAGGCTTAACAGTTCTTTATAAAGTTCACTGATCTGCACAGACTGGAGAGTTTAAAATAAAGAATTGTTCCTGGTGACATTTCTTTGGAAGGTGTTGCCTCGAGTCACTCCTGATCACCCAAGTGTGCTCAGTGGTATTTGGTAATGCTGCTTCTGCTGCTGCAGAGCTACTCTGGGACATGCACTCGCTCTGGTGTGCTGTTGAAGCATTTCTGTGTAGCAGACCTATAAACACAAGCCTCCCCTCATAACATTGAAGGAAATATTGCATGGTATTATAAAGCAAGCATTCACTTTAGGAAAATCTCAAACTGGCAAAATAAATGTTCTTAGTACAGTAAAGCCACAGAATTATCATGTTGTTTATGTCCTGCTATGGGCATGTGTTGTACACTATTCTTTTGCTTAAATGCTGATGTCACCCTGTTTAGCTTTATGTTACCCTTATTTACATCAGTTTCTGTGATGTGACACAACCTGACTGTCCGTTCCCCTGAACTGCTACTTCAGCATTTCCAAACTGCTGGATTGCAGGTGCTCTGGAGCACAGCAGCTGTGCTGCAAACACGTTTTTTGCAAGGCAGGATTTTTTTATGTCTAAATAACAGAAAAAAGCATTCAGGACTAGAAAATTTTGGTCTTCTATTATCTAGTAGTAGTAAAAATGAAAATGTACGTGAAAACAGCATTATACATTCCATTCTTTGCTTTTTTTCCAGTCTCCAGCCATTTTTATGTAGTGTAAGTCCTTTGTACTATTTTCAATACAAAACTGTTTGCCAATACAATACCTGTGGTCCTCTCTTTAGCAGAATTAGAGTTGTGAAATGTGGCCTATTCACTCAGTTCCTCAGCTCTAAATGCAGCGACTTGGACATTGGTGGCTGTAAGTGGCTGACATTAAGTTTCCTACTGTGTTTTATTCTGGTATTTCTCCTCATTTATGGATTATTTCTCCTGGTCCTTCATATTGTAACTCCTTCTTCTCCCTTGTCTTCTAATTTCTGAATGATACTTGAATACCTTTCTGTTCTTGCAGTTTCTGTCCACACCTCTTTCTATAGTTGCTGCCCAAACCCATTTGTTCTTCTGTTTCCCCCTCGTTTCACATCATCTGTTCTTGTGCAGGCAGCAGCTCATCCCTTGCACAAAACGGTCTGAAATACAGTCCAGCTTCAGCCCTGTCCACGTGGGAGCACCAGAGGAATTGAGCCCTGTCCACCTGTGTTTCAAGGGGAAAAAGCAGAGACTACACAAGCACACAGTACTGAGCCTTCATGCTGGTGTAGTCCTGTCTGTGATTAGTGTGTTCTTACAGCTAAATATGTGTTACTTTGTCCACAAGATTTCTTAGTATGTTTGCCTAATTTCCCAGATCCTAAGGTGAAATTCCTCAGACACTGCCAAACCAGTTTTCCTTCCTCCAAATGAAAATTGTATGGATAACCAAGGTTTTCTTTAGAGCCAAAAGATGTGACTTACTTTTCCCTCCAATAAGCATGAAGATGCTGGAAAAAACACCCTCAAGATAAACTAACAGGTTCTCAGCATCTACACTTATTGCTGGAGCTTTCTCTGAGTTAACTTATCAGTGCATTTTCTGGGTGGTAGCAGCAATGCTAGCTGAAATGTAAGCATATTTTCTAGCTTTGATGTTTAACAGGAGCTAAATCTCTGCCTGAATTAGAGTTTAAATCCACAAACCCCATAAAGGCTTAACAGTAAGTGCCAACAGCTGTACACACTAAATCAGACTCTCATGCCAAAAATATAACCAAATGCAAGTATGCATGGATATAAGTACTGAAATACAGGTATGTGCATGTGAACTAGACAGAATGAAAGTTATGATCGCTTACTTAGCACTGCCTATTTCAAGGATACAAAAAATTATGTTCTGGGGTGGTTTTATAGGTTTATTTTGTTTGTGTATTTTTTGTCATGTGAGAGAATGTGGTTCATTTAACTGTATGGTTAAATTCTGTCAACAAAACTAGAGACTTGCTTTGTCATCAGAAACCCCAAGATGGCAATACAGTCTTGTTTTTCTCTGCTGCTTATTTCTATTATTATTATTATCATCACAATTATTATACTGCACTACATGGAACAGATTTGTGATTTTCTCATTTGCTGACATCTAAAAACCTTGCTGATTGCTAAGGATTATTTATACAAAATATTGAAAGCTCCAACTACTTTGATGTTAACTGAATGGATGAACACTGTGCATGACCTGGAGTTATTAAAAGATTCCATTTAATAATGTCAACCAAATAGACATCTCTGTTCAAGTTTGGCTTCATTTTAAAGATGCACACAACATGATTAAAAAGAGCTACACTTACATGTTATTTTCAGCTTAGCCTACTTCCACATAGAGTACATTTTCAGATAGCAGCCTGTCTTGGTGATCTATATCCTGATCACTTTTGAATTAATTCACACCAGGACCTTTGTGCTTTTCAGAGTTCAGATAGCTTCAGCAGAACCAAGGTACCCCGTTCTGATGCAGTTAACTTCTGCTGCAAAGAATTCCGCGAGCAAGCGTCTTTCACCTTGATGTTTGAGGAGAGAAACTGCAGATTTAGCAAATGGGATATTCCCTATAACTGCTGCCCCAGACTTTATAAAGTCATGGAAAAAAACACAAAGGAAAAAAGCTGTCATTTCAAGTGGGTTAGCTGATATGTGGCAGGCCAATGAGATGTGTATGCACAGGGCTGCATGGTGATGGAAGTTCCTCACACTCCTGCCCCAGCCTTGTTAAGTATCAGGCTTAACAACAGAGAGCTCAGGTAAAGCTGGGTGGGAGTGCAAACCTGTAATCACACCCATTTTCTGTGTTCAATTTATCCAGCCCTGCACTAAAATAAATTAATTTCCAGTAGCAGGTAATATCAGTGAAAAATTCTTGTAGTGTGTCAGGAAAGATGTTGAGACTAATGTTGGCAAAACAACCAAAAGAATAAGAATTACCTAATAGTCAGACAGTGTTACTCAAAAATAGATAAGTAGTATTAGAAGTCTCCAGGGTCACTACAGTGTGAGGAGATAAAGAAGATGTAGGCATTGATTTTTGATGGTCTGTCAAAATTGTATGCATATATATGTACACATACATCATATTTTTATATGTATAAGTGTGTAACAAGCAGAGAGAGAGAGAGAAAGTCTGGCTGAGTATACTGCTGTAGAAGAATTTAACACAAATGACAGCAAAAAGACCAGTTCTGCAAACAAGGCCAGGCTGTCATCATAACATTTTGCAGCCTCTGAGAACAGGGAGGGCTATGGCTGGTATGCCAACTTCTAGGTCCACTGCCAACTTCTAGGTCCACAACTTGGCACTTCCTGCTATAACAACTGGTTGAAATCATCTATAAAAAAATGGATCACAAAATTAATTTTATGAAACCATAATATTTGGATAATAAAGCCATAATTCTCTGAATAAAATCTGTTTCCTCTGGAAGACAAACAAAAGACTTATGATTAAGTACTCTGTGCAATATCCTTTCTTCTGCCTTTTTATCTTCTCTAAACATCATTGTCACTTTAATACGGATAGTGAAGTAGTAGCATTTAAATGGGAAATCACATGGGAGGACTGCACTGTATTGTTACTGAGATGCAAAGAGTGTCTTATTTGAATTAGCTCTCCATTAGAAGAATGATGTTTAGAACATATCCATGCAGTTTGCTAAAGCTACCCTCAAATTAGTTCTGGGAAACGGAAAACATACCTTCAGAGGAAGAAGCTCTTGTGGTGGCTAATGTCCCTCCCCGAATATACATTTTGAAACTCAGCTAAGTAAATCCACGGGAAACCATAAATTAACTTTTTTAAATTTTTTTTTTATTTTTTTTTTTTTTAATTTTTATTTTTTTTTTAGGATTACTCTGCTAAAAGCATGAGGAACAGAGACTTTTCTGTGGCTGACCATAAAAGTCGGAGAAAAGGGTACATCCACACAACTCCTAGAAGCAAACTAATGCTGTTCCCAGACTTGGCTCACTGGGTAAGAAGTGAGAGGGGAAGAAAGACTGAATTACCCTGTCACATCAGGAGGGTAGCTTGCTAATCCTGCACTAACTGAGCTTCTGAACTACATCTGAAAGGGCAGGATGAGGTGAGCTTGCACTGCCAGTAGATATTCTGTGTGTGTCGTGCTTTTCTGTGCAGACTCTTAGTTTCCAGCACGATGTCTGGAAGCTTTTAAAGCAGTAAATTTATCTGAAAATTAAGAAGAGTTTTATTGCTTAAATAAGCCCTTTTATAACAGACCTGGCAAAATCTACCCTCCCCAACAACCCAATCATAGCTGGTGCATGAAGTAGGCTGTTTGATTCAGCATAAACTGCTTTTTACAGGGGGAGCGTGTGAAGAGGAAAAAGCACAAATGGCTCCATTTGAGTTCAGATGCATTTCTGATGACTTAAAAAAACAGCTGAAGGGTGAAAATATCCTTTTTGCAGCAAATGGGGATTTATAGAGATTAGAGTCACATGTTTAGGATCTGGAAAAGCATTTGTTTTGTATTATTACAAAAGTTTTTACGGCTTAATTAATGGAATGGTGATGAGAGGAATTGCTTTTGATTTAATACATAAATGCATAACTCTGGCTTGGGAGTGATGGGACAAGAATCCCATTACTACTCATGGGTAACTGACTGGGGTGCCTGAATTCAGCAGGATGGTTCAGCATGCTGAGTGGGCAGACCTTAGGCAGCTTTCTAATGAAGTGCTGTGATAGATGCACACAAAAATTCCAGAGTGATTTACATCCTCCGTGGTACTGCAGAAGACAGTAAGATTGCTTTCAGGGAGAGTGAGGAGTTTTGCCTTTAGCACTGCTCATTTTATTCAGCATTATTATTTCTAATCCTCTGTCAGAAACACCTGCAAGTTCCAATGGTTTCACATGTTTGTGAGGTAGCTCCTGACCCCCCACAAGTGGGATCACACAGAGGACACCAATTCCCTGCCAACTTGGATGCACACAGTACACGAGCACTTAAATGAGAGCACTGGCAGAAATACAGGAGAAAAAAATACACCTGTAGAATCTGGTAGCACCTGCTTAGCATGTCAGGTCAGCAGATATGATCTGTCACTTCACAGGTTCAGAAATGTTCATTCCTGAACTTCACAAACCATTTTCTTTAAATTCTGAAGTGTTTATATGAATTAATTACATTTTCCTTTCATATTGTCCACTGAAATATGGATTTTGCTAAAATTGGAGGAAAATTAGGGTGCAGGAAATAAGGTTAATTGGCACATATGGGTAGAATGTACATACCATGCACAAATGTGATAAAACTGATATGGAAACAGTGATAAAAAATTAGTATTTATTATCTTTTTCCAGGAACCCAACATCTTATTAGGGATTATTTTATATCATGATCTGCATGCAAGGCAAAAGATATTTCACCCTGAGAAATATTATGAAACATAGATTTTAACTCCAGAAACAGATGCTTTAGAAAAAAAAAGAACAAAAACCTCCTCTTTTCTGCCCTTGAAACAGCACAAACAGCTTCAAATAACATGATCATATACCTTCTGCAGCCAAAAGAGAGACCTGTTTATTTGAGGATGTGGTCTTTCCCCCTGCCTGTGGTTTTTAAGTAATTCCACATTTAAATATAACAAATTAAGTGTGGACTAAGCATGTATCTAAAACTACAGATGGAGGTCTTTCAGTCAGAGTAGCTTAAAAGAAATTGTGATAAAGATGAATATTTTCCATTTTACATTAATGGAAAGGAGCATGTTAAAGTTGAAAACATCAAGTGATGAATTATCTTCTACTTGAGTGAATTTAGAAACCTCCCACAATCAATGAGGAAGGAAGAGAGACCATTGTAACGTGCAAGACATTTGTCAAGTTTACCTGCTTGTGAGCGTGGTCGTAAGAATTGATGTGGTTGTCAAATTCCTGGTGTTTGTGGTACTGCTTGTCACAGAGTTCACAGTAGAAGTTTGCCTTCACATCCTCCAGGGCCCTGGCTGCAGCTTTCTCCTTCTCAGCGTAGTCCTGCGGAGGCAGAAGCAAAGGGAGACCCTTCAGCTGAGATTGTGAACTCCTGCTTCTGCAGCCCTTTTCATCAACCACATTGCAAGCACTGGACAGCTAAAACACCAGACTCCATTCCAAACATGCTAAGGGGGTTTTGGTCTTAAACTGGATTTAATAAAAGAGTTGTGTTCCTTGGGGAATTGCTCTTACTACTCTTTGTAGGTTCTGCAGCAAGAAAAGTAGAGGGGAATGGGGTGCAGAGGAATAGCATCAGGATACTGCCTAGCTCCTGGCCAGGGAAGCTGAGCAGTGAAGAACAAGTAAATCCTCAGTGTTAACTCTGACACCAGCCCCAGATTGCCCCAACATCTGTCTGCTCTTTCTGGTACTATTGCTCACAAGGAACCAACTGGTTTAATCTGATACTGTGGCAGATTTCCTTCTGTGTTCCACTTTCTACCTTCTATGAAATATTCAGTGGGTCCAGGCAGCAGATTGCTATGGCTGGTTGAGATTTCCCTGGAGCCTTTTTCATTCCTCCCTGTCTTTCCCAACATCTGCATGAGAGGACAGACCATCCAACCTACCCAAACTGAAAGCAACTCTCACCCACCTGACAAGGGCCACAACCACTGAGGAAGGCACTAGCTCAAGTCTAGGCTCATGCAAACACTGCTGAAAACTGGGAAAACAATTAGCTCCTGCATAGTCAGCCTCCATATCTCCCCAGTGACACAAGGGATTGCTATGGAGAATCAAATACTTTCATTTCAATACATAATATTAGGTAAAAAAGAAAATTTCAAACATAGGAGCAAAAAATTTCTGAGCTCAAATTAATGCACTTAAATAAAGGGCCTCATATGCAAAATTGGCAGCAGCCTTTGTCAATCTTATTTCTTTTAAAAGTCCTTCATTATACTGTAATTATTATGGCACTTCCTTAAACATTTTGCATTGAAGTGCAAACTTCTGACATGGAAAACAAGAACAAAAAAGTTGGTAGAAGCTATTCATTTTATATTCATATTGACAAGCTGATATTTCTTGAGCGTATGTAATATATTGCCAGGGATTGCAGTAATTCATCATTTGCTGTATCATTTTACTCTCCTAAAGAAATGAGTACTTTGTGCTGCCAGCCTTTCCATGCTGTGCAGTCGGTGTTGTCTGCTGTCTGCATGCCTTCACCACTCTTTGCATGACAAACTGAGTACACCAAAGCCAGGACACACTGCACATCTGGGACAGCCTGCTCTTAGCACATCCCGCTGCCCAGCGCTGCTCCAGGGACCACAGCAGGTGGAGGCTGGTGTTTGGGTATGGCAAATCAACATGAACAAACATTTTGAGCCCCTCAAAGGGGGAAGGACTGTCTTCATGAGTGACATGATTCAAGTCTGAGACTTGGCCAAGCAACCAGTGCCGTTTGTCAATGTGACACACTGAGCTTTGCACAGCTCTGTGCTGTGAGCCCTTCTGCTTTGCCTTGGTCTTTACACTCTCACATTGGTGTGAGTAGGTCTTTTTTGCACCCTAGTTTTAGAGGCTGCCTTTGCTAGTGAGATTAACCTCAGCTAAATTTGGCTGTCTAGAAGTTAGGTGTATGGATAAGAGAGTATCCTAAGCTTTCTCTGTAAGAAACAGAAAAATGCTAGACACTGACAAATGGTTATTAATCCTATCTATTTCAAAAACCCATTTTAGGATGAGATTAAATTCTCCAGAGGTTCTATCTCTCTCAGACCACTGCAAGGCTCTAAATTACTAACCTGGCCTACATCCTTAATTCTTAGATTGCTGAACTCAAAGATAATAAATTCTTTATTGTATTTCTTTAAATTCAATTCTAAACCTCCCCATGAAACTTGCATGAACTGACCTACTTGAAGACAGGAAGTCAAAGGTGGATGCTATACCCAGAATTTTGATTTTAAATCTTATAGGTGATACCAGTGACATGCCAGTCCCTCCCAGAGGGGAAACATCCAAATAAATGTCTTTTCTGCAAGCATATAGCTCAGGTGGGTCAATAAACTGTAGTACACTCAGAAAACAACTAGCCTGAGCTAACTTTTCTCCAGTTGAGAGGCTGCTCAATTATGGTAGTTAATACTTGATTGTATCAGGAGAAATATTCTCACAATCAAATAGTTAAATAGCTTTCATTAGTTATTTAAATTTACAGAGCCCATTAAAAAGTGATACTTTTCAGCTTATGCTTCAGACCCATTGTTTTGCTAGCATTAATTATTCACCAGGCCTTTGATATAATTAAAATGCATAAATTAGAATGTGGATGCAATAGTATTAATTATGCAGAGATGTCTTCCCTGAAAGTCAAGTGTTGGAGGCAACATATTTTTATTCTAAACTGGTAAAAATGTAAGTTTTGCATTCACTGGAAGCCAGCCAAAGCATAATTGTTCTTGTGCTGCTTTTTTTTTTTTTCCCCTTGGTCTGAACTGTCAATTAAATGTTTACAACCTGCTCCATCTTTGCTTCTGCTGGAGAAGTCTAATTGTTTGGAGTGAACACACCACACTACTGTCTGTAAAGCACGAGTGAAACTACTGCTCATGAGCATTCCAAACTGCCAACTTCATCTTTCTCAGCAGAAATTAATACAGTTCCCTTCACAAAAAGATGTTTTAAAATAGCAACAAGGCAGCTCCCAGGTGCATTCTAAGATAATCATAACTACCTCCATTGCCTTATTGCTTAATTATGCTTGTCTACCTTGGCAAAAGATATAACTTCCTGCTTGCTTATCGATCAGATGCACGGAAATTGAATGCCGCATCACACACTTTAGAAAGGTCATGGATTTTTCTTTCTCTACAAAGACATAAGAACTTCCTGCACTACTGCAAATTGTGCATACTCAAATGAATTTTCACATCCTGACTTCTAATATCATCTCACCAGGCTTATATAGACTGATGGTCAATTCTGGCATGATAAATGCAATCACATGAAAGAAAATCTATAGAACTACATCTGCAGAAAACATATGTGATCATGAAGGCCTGATTACACCAGTGCAGGCACAGGCAAGCAGAAAAGATGCACTGATGCATTTTGAACTGTGGATCTTCAATGGTAATGAATATAAGTGTCACAGTCTCATAAACTTTATTCTGGATCACACCCTCCTCAGTGCACATTGCCTGGCTAGACGTGTATATTTATAAGACAATTAAATTAGCAGTTCTCCCTTTGAGTCATGGACAGCAGTGGTGTAAGCTGATGTCAGGGGTGATCCTTGTAGGTAAGAACTCCTAGAAACCATGGATTAACCAACTTCTGTGGTGCTGGAGGCAGACGGTGAGGTGCATAAGGATAAACAAGTGCAGGATATGTATCTGAATGTATTTTTTCTAGAAGCCTGCAAAATGGTTCTGTATTATGGATTGTAATTACATGCCATCAATTTGACCTACAGAGGCACATAACTGTTATAATTGTTTATATATTGGATTAATTAAAAAAAAAAATACTTCTATTGCATGTTAGGCTAGAAGTGCTTTCACTTTGCAGCTACTTTTGCAGTATGCTTCTTATTGTGAAAATGCAATTAATGGTGGCTGACATTTCATTTTCTAATATAGGGAAAATCAATGAAAAATCCCATGTAACTGAGTTTTCTTGAATGTTACCACTGACATCTAGTCAATTAGAAATCATTTATTAAATCCAGAGTCTGTAATAGATATTTAATAGACTGCATGGCCATTAAAGGATGCTGATGTAGACAAAACAATACCACATTTCTTGTGTCAGTAACTGGTAGTAAATATATCTGCTATGTTCAAATGGACTAAGGTGAAAAGTAGGTCACTTGATACAATAAAACTTCCAGACACAATTTTCTACAAACCCATAGATTTCTATAAATATAGTGGAGTAAATGCAGGGTGCTCGTAATAGAACACGAGAAAAATACAGCATCATTAGCCCACTTTTGATTACCTGTTTCTAAATTGGAATGCAAAATTAGTGACAGAACAGCTAACTTACATTAATGCAGAGCTCAGTAAGTGACAGACTGCTCTCTCTTCAGGGATATAACCAATCAGAGTTTGGTAACTTAAATATAATTTTGTGAACCATATTAGATATGAATGCAAGTATTAAATACTTATGCAACTACCTTGGTGCTTCTTGGGGGTTCTCAGACTAGAGGTTAAAGGAGAAATAGGACAAATATAAGCACATTCATTAGCTACAAATTACAGTCTACATCTAAGGCTTTTAAACATATTTTCATTAGCGATTTAGATGACAAAATGAATTGTGATTATGTATGAAATCTATGAATGATACTAATTAACAGCCCAGGGCATACAAATTCTTTAGGGATGGGGATCAAGATTCAAAATTGCTGTAATAATCTTCAGATATGGTCTTAAATCAGCAAGATAAAATTAAGCAACGTGTGTCAAGTGCTGCACTTTGGAGGGGGAAATCGCATTCATCAATACAGGTTGTGAATAGCTGAGGGTATGCAAATGCAAGGAGAAAGGTCCAAGAGTTAAAGTAGAAAAGAAATTTAATGAAAGTCAACAATGAAAGTCAAGGCAAATCACATTCTGACATGTTAATAGTAATGTTATAAGTAAGATGCTGAGGGTAATTTTTCCACTTGATTCAGTATTGGTGAAATGTCAGCTGTAAAATACTATTTGGTACATCTACACTAGCAAATAACTTGGCTTCTAGAATCTGGCCCTCTATCATTCCCACTCCATGTGTGATAGTTCATTCTCAGGCTTTTTCATTTCAGAGTTTCCTCTGAGATAAAAACGACTGCAGTTCCAGAATAACATTTGGTGCAGGGACCACGCTCTACAGGCAACAAAGATGGGACACCACCAATCTCCCCATGCCCTGTAGAGTCTTATGAAAACCCAAATTACTTCTCCAAAAGAAAGCAACCTTGCATGCTATAAAAACACATGCAGCATCATGCCACAAAAGAACTTCCACCCCAGCAGCAGTTTCATGTAGTCCTTACACTTCTTCATACAGACTGAAATCAAAGCAAATGTAATAATTACACCTGACAGTACCAGACAGACTTGAGGAGACTTAGGGCAAGTATGGACATATGGACAGTTTTCCCTGGGGTATATGTGCTTTTTGGGCAAGACCAAAGTGTAGATGTAGCCTTTGAGACAGTTTGCTTCCCACAGTTCGAGAAAGGTATACATGAACTTGAGAGATCTTTGAGCAGAAGAGAGGGATAAGAGTTTTAAAAGTGTTACATGCCCAAATTAGGCAAACTAGATCTCAATCTGTAATTCATATTTTCATGGGATCATTAATGTGAGCACTTGTAAATAACATTTTTGAGGGAAGTGTATAGAACTGCACAGATTGGTACAGAACATCTCTGGGTAGTCAGGACCAGTGCAAGATGTGTAAAAACAGCAATTTTAGAACCTTCATTTTGAGTGCTCGTTTACCACATCTTCCTCATTCACCAGTTTTAGGGATAGGTGCACATAATTTTTATGTCCTTATATATTTTCTTCTGCAGCTAGAGTGAGATAGATTTTAAAAGATCCTTAAAACTCAGCAGGCAGGTGATAGAATGCAGGAAGTAATCAAAGTACTTGTGTGCAGTGTGAAACTTGAGTACCACAAAAATGTCCTGATATTATAATATGTAACTGAACATCAGGTTGGCTGAAGTTAATGAACTTCTCCCTGAAAGATCTTTATTTTTTCTTCCCTGGAGAAGACTGCACTCTTACCTAAAGACTTTTCTAGGGAAGTTTAGCTGTGGAGATAGAATAAAAAGCAAGTGATTTGTTCAGCTGCAATAGCTGGCAGTACAGAACATTTTCATTTATCTCACATGTGTTCAGCCATTCTCCACCTTGAAAACTCTATGCATAGTTTCTGCCACGGAGAGGACTACAGTGAGGAATTACAGAGTTATTTATTGCAAAGGATTTTTCCTTCAAAGGCAGTAAATGCTGTCATTCTCAGCTGACTCATAGAAAGCAACACCTAACCTCTGCAAATAAATACATCTTCATATTTCTCACACTCAGCCAATCACTGCAACATTTTCAATTATGTGCACATCCATTTGCTACTAGAATGCTGAGAAGTGCAATGCTTTTAGCATTTTAGTTCCTACCTGCCTCTCAGACTACAAACCTGCTGGAACTAATAGGACATGTAAACCAATTCCTAATTATTTACAATCAAAATCATCACTGCTGATTGTAACAAACCTTATAGGACAGAATAATTCAAGGAACACAAGTAGATATATTGAGATCTTCAGAAAATCTTTTTGTTTCTAAGACATATTGTGGCTTCTGGTAACTTTATAAAATAATTCAACTCTGAGATTTTCATTTTCAACATTATAAATGGAGAGGATAACCACTAAAACTCTTTGTTGTGGATGTCTCAAACTGAAACAAGAGGGCATTTTACAAACATCCCAATGTGATTCAACATTTTTCTCCTCATTTTCAGAAACTGGTGGAACAAAGGCATATATTGGATTTTCTGTAAATGAGATCTAGAGTTGACCTGCAAAGGTAATTAGGTACCTAATGTAAGTCATGTACAAAATTGTATGTATTCACTTTAATTTTTAGAGAAATATAAAATTAATGAAAGTTGAGAGTTTAGATTATTTTATATTGCAAAAAGATATATCTAAAAGGAAGTGCATACTGGTTTTCGCTGGGATAGAGTTAATTTTCTTCATAGTAGTTAATTTTAAATAGGGGTTAAACCATGACAAAGTAATTATCAAAATATAATTTATTTAACTGAGAAAAAACTGCCTGGAATTGCATGCAGTGCAGAAATAAGAGTTCTGGGATGAACAGCTGGCTTAAAGAGGGTATTAAAAATAGAGTGGAAATAACATAAATGGAAAGAAAGTTCAAATTGAGAAAATCAAGGGATAAAATGGAGATCAGCAATGAGTAGTGTCCTCACAGGTCCATTCCATGACATCATCGAAGGCATTGTGGGATCAAGTGCACCCACAGAAAGCTTCCAGATGACAAGAAGCTGAGTGGTGTGGTTGGAATGCCTGGGGGAGGGGATGCCATCCAAAGAGAACTGGAAAAGCTTAACAAGTGGATGCATGTGAACCTCATGAGGTTCAACAATGCCAAGTATAAGGTCTTGAACCAGAGCCAGGGCAACTCCCAGTTGCAAAATAAGGTAATAAAGGATCTGCTGTCATGTATTAACCAACTAGTGAGATGCAGATTAAAAAGAAAAAATTGAATACAGCAAATACACAATTTCCAAATAGCCCAGGAAATACACTCAGGCATAAAGACCAAATGATATATATAAAGTCTTCAGTATATTTTGGCTGGAATGCATAAGGTTTCTAACCATCAATGGAAAAGACTTAAGGACAATTTTTACATTGAAGTTGCAGGTGTCATTTTAAGATGAAGCATGATATATTTATGAAGGAGAATATATGATGCAATTTGGTTGACTAAATTTGATTTGAAGATTTAGGAGAATCTAAAATTACACTAAATCTGCTTAATGATTAATGTGTTGCTGCTTGATTTTTATCTCTGAGCCTCATTGTTAATCTATGCCCTATATTAATGCTAGCATTAGCATTTGACTTATTGCTTTGAAAGAATTTCCAAGCATAAAGTCATTAAGAACAATTTAAAAATACAAACAGTGCCACTAAAGAAAAAAAAAAATGTTGCAATTCAGTATCTAGAGCAACAGCCCTAAGAAGATGTATAAATATGACTCAAGGACAGCCTGAGAACACAAAGGGCATCAGAACTTTCAAAATTACTGATGGTAGAGGATGAAACAATTTCTGTGGTAATTGGATGTGGTTTTCTTATATTTGGGTTATATTTTAGGCATTTAACAGCAAGAGCTGTTAAAGAGCTTCATGTGTAAGATTAGAAAAGATAAAAAATTATAGAGGATCTCAATATATTTCTAGCTACTCTGCAGATATGGTGATTGGTGTAACCACTCTAAATCTACGCCCTACTAAAGGGTTCACTGAATTTGCATGTCAATATGACTGTGGAAAAATGTAGGTACAATGGAAATAGTTGTTTTAAGTTGGACAGAAGAACTGTTCCTGTCAAGGAGAGGAAGAAAAAAGCCATCATTCACTTTTTCCTTATAGTCCTGCTTTTCTGCACAAATGCAAGTCCTTCAGTGAATCTGATTGTGACATTTTTGTCTGCCTCCTATTCAAAATCGATTCCTTCAATTTGTTCACTGATTCATACTACTTTCTCTCTCCTCCTCTCAGGTGATAATTTCTTTTACTCCTTTTCTCATGAGGAAGGTATTATCAATTAATCTGAAGAGTTAGTCCTCCATTAATGTCTTACCATTTTTGCTTTTCCACTTGCAATTTTTGGAGTACAATGCATGTTCGAGCACTGCATTTAATGGACTGTGTGATGTATTTCTTTGTCTGTCACCTCTTTTCAGACTAAATGTACTTGAAATTTTTTAAGATCTTTGTATATTTTGACCTAAAACCTTCTTCGGTAGAATGCGATAGAATTTAATTTATATGTAGCATCTTTCATATTTAAATTAGCTAAAAGCACTTTGCAATAATGATATTGATCATGCAGTAGTTGTGTAGGAAATACAGCTTTTGATATGAGCATAATACTGTCACACATATATGGCTGTTAGAAATATTTTCTTTAAGTGCTTTTTTCACAAAATACAGGCTAATCATATCAGATAGCATTTTATAGTCTTCAATACCAATCTCATTAAACATTTAAGTCTCTCTCCTTTAATATTTTTGGACTCTTTCTTTGCAGATACCTCAGTATTAAAACCAGTTCATGTAGACTTAATCTATATCATAAATGATGCAATATGTCTATTATCAGTGGGTTTCTTTGCTCATAGTAACAGAGAATATTTTTTAATTTTATGATAAAATATTAATAAACTATTAGTAAATCCACATTGGTCAATTTATTTCTTCTTTTATGTATATTTGCAATCTACTTCAGAAAACGTCTTACAGGGTAAGCATTAATCATACATTTCAATTATATTTATACCAATCACCTTCTCTTAAACTCATCCATAAAATACTACATCATTGTTGCATTGTGTAACATTTGATGACAATTTTTTAACCAGAAATCTGGGTATTTCTGCACATTACCTTTTAATGTATTAATTTTTTTTTTAACAGAAACCAAGAACACTGATTTATGAAAGCTTTGGTTTTTCTCAGCACTTCAGGTTATCCAAGAGAAAAAGAAAGAATTCCAAATTGCTCTATGAAGTCCAAATGGGAAAAAAAAGTTTATTTACACACACACATATCCCTCTTCCTCTGCAGCTCCCCAAATGCATTCATGTGAGTTATAAAATTCTATGTACTTATTTTGTTAACTCTGCAATTTTATACAGGCTACAATTCCATAACCTGACCTAAAGCAAAAAAGAATTTTTTCATTTAGATGAAAGTATAATATTAGCATTCTGATTGGAAAAAATACATGGGAGGAAGAGAGAAAGGGAGATAGAAAAGATGTGAGTGTGACAGGAAGGAAGGAAGGAAGGAAGGAAGGAAGGAAGGAAGGAAGGAAGGAAGACTTTTTCTACCTCTATTTTAGCCAAGTGCTTATGGATTGAAACTCACCATGCAGCACACGTGGCAATAAAATTAGATAATTTTTAAATACAACTGGACACTCCACTTGTACATCAATGGCACCATTATGGCAATTTCCAAAGTAAGACTCTCTGCCATCCCGTGTTCTTCAGCCATGATGCAGGAATGCCTGGTAGCAGCCTAGGTGTCCAAGTGCCAAGTGGTTTTCCTCACAGTTTTCATGCTCAGTGTACACCAGCTGCAGGGCTACACAACCAAATATTTACATCCCATGGCATCATGCTCGATTTACAGCTCAACCTGCATGACTTTGCATCTTTGTTCTCTTGCCTTTTATTTTTTCTGGTCTTTCCTTTCCTTCAGGTTATAACCCACGACAGAGGCAAAATCCTGGTCCTTCCTGACAGTTCCTGTGTTTACCAGGCTGTATAATTGGTAGTGATGTTCATTAATCAGCTGTAAGTCCACAATATTTTTGATTACTTATTCATAGAAAAAAAAAATTAGCCAGAATATATCTTTAGAGCAAATTCCTGGCCTTCATGAGGGTGTGGAGAAACCCCCATGCTCACAATCAGTTGTGACACCTTGTGCCATGTACCAATTTCTCTGTCTGTGCTATGACCCAAGTTAAGGACTGTTGGAGTAAAAGCCCCTCTGGACTCAGGCCCAGAAGAGAGTCAAGGCACAGGGTTTGAATTAAAACCTTTGGATAAGCTGAGATACATGAAGTCACACCAAAGTGAAACAGAAATATAGGTCTTTAACTTTTAGTAGAAATGCATGTTAAGTACCTTGAACAGTGAAAAGCTGCAGCAGAGACCTTAAACACAGTTCTTACTGCAGCACAAAAAGAACAGAATTTCTTTATTTTAGACAAAATATAGATAGAACTGTACTGTTCACATTTTTTAGATAGAATGTTCACATAAACAATAAGAGCTGATAGAAATTATGTACGTGTTTCTCTGTAATGCCTATGTAACACTTGTGTAAGGCCTACAACTGTCAGAATTAGACCAGGATAGGTTAAGAAAAGAAAAACTAGAATCGTGTGTTAATCTTACTGCCCAATTAACAAATATGGTCCATATTTCTGTAAAAAAAGTTAGTAATTAGAATTAGAAGAAGAAGCGGGGGAGCCCCCCGCTCTCTCTGCCTGCTGCTGCTGCTGCTGCTGCTTGGCGTTATCATGTATCCCCTTTGAACTCTGCCTTCAGAAAGCTATGAGACTGTGGAATAAAGAACTTTAGCAGTACAGCAGCCTCCTCTGCTCATTTACCCTGGTCCGAAAAGAAGGGTATCCCATCACAAGCTCAACAAAGGACATGTTGCAAAAGGGCATGACGTGCCATCAAAAAATGTTGGCCTAAAATGGTCCACCCTATCCTCACGTCTTGGTGAAGTGCCTTCCCTTCCCAGAAGCTGTGTGACAAATCACAGCTGTGGCTGCCTCCACCTCCAGCCCAGGCTCCTGCACAGCTCAGCACGGCTGGACTCACAGGAAGCTTTGCTACTGGTTCTAACGAGACCCTACGATCCAGATATAACAAGCATAATAAAAGGGAAAAACCCAACCAACCAACCAAACAACCGAAAAAAAACCCCCAAAAAACACAAAAGGAAGATGCAATTAAATCCAGAGGGATTTACAGAGATTATTCAAATTGATAAAAAGGAGGGTGAGCACATTCTTGCAGAGGCAGATTTGGAGGAAAAAAAAAAAAAACAAGGTGTGGAAAAGGAAAATGTCTTTTTGTAATCAAAGCTACATTTCTTTTCTTCTGTGATATGATATTTTGTGGGTAAAAGACTAATATGTTACCAAATTGACAGCAAACATCTATTGTGCTTTTGAATTCGTCATATATGATTGTTGATATTAGGAACAGAACTGTATAATACAACATGCAATTTAAAATAAAATGTCAGTATCTGGGACACAAAAGATCTTAAACAGATACTTTGTTGAACAAATAAAAGATGATCCATCCTCATCTTCCCCCAAATGAATAAACTATATAACACTGAGCTAATTCTGCCACAAGTACTTGGTTGGGAATATGTTACCCAGACGTAATGAGCACTTCTAGTGCTGCTGTGGAGACCTGGGGCTTCCTGAGACAACAACTCAACAACTGATTGCTGCTTGATGCTGTAAATTGAGGCCTCCTGGGGGGTCCATTAATCCCATGAATTTACTGAAAACAGGGCCATATAGAGGTGCTTGATTTCAGAAAAATGAGCCAGGCTGGCATCTCTCCACTTGAAAGAATATTTCTGGCTTCACCATCAGCTATTATAAATACAAATGGGGAGTTCTCAGCTCCAGGAGTACCATCATTAAATTTCTTGCCTTATTGTGTCCCATTTCTAAAGAATGAGCCTTAAAGAAATGACTGAATTTATAACCATTACAGACACTCTGGATTATATATATATTTGACTGTGATTCTGTATTGAATATTTAATGATTTTAATGCAAAGTAAGTGAATAGAAGTAGTTCCTAACTTTGATTTTTATAACCTGTTAGTCCAACCATTTGTGTCATGAAACAATGCACGGTCTTATTAGGTAATGGTGCATTTCCTTAATGAATATGAATACAAGTGTGTGAGCTCTCTAACTCTTGATCTAATTAAAATAGATGACTCAATGAATTAATGATGAGACATTTCCATCCAGTATTTAAAACTTACATAATAAACTGTCTGTTCTTAAATAAAATGAGACAACAACAACAAAAAAACCATGGTCATAATCTTAGTGGTTTGTCTGGCTTCACTAGAATGATGCATGGTTACATAACTGTGTGTATGAAAGCAGAAGCAAAGGAACAGCATTTTCATCTGGACACTCTGAGTCACACGGTTTATTTTTTGGTAGTCCTGAAAAGAGCAGGGAGTTGGACTTGATCATCCTTCTGGGCCCTTCAAAACCCAGATACTATAAGGCTTTATGATTCTTGCTGCACTGCAGTCCTCTAGTACATTGAGAATTCACTGAATTGCCCAAGAGGGTCTGGAGACCACACTCAGTGTTTGGTGTAATGTCATGCACATACCCACAATCAATCTGAATGCAATTAATAAGCTATTGGGTAACTCAGACTGAGTCAGTACTCAGAATATGACTGAAAAATTAAAGAATTAATGTGGATGGGCAGATAAAACCCCAACAGCTTTTCACAGCAAATATATTAATAAGCCTGGGGGGAGTTATTCTAGATGGTGTTTTTCTTGTAACTACTTCCCTTCTGCACAAACTTTATACTGCCACAGTTTCTAAATCTCGTTATTTTGTATCAATTCCATTGACACATCACTGCTTACATTTTGGTTTAAAGCAACCTATTCTGGTGAATTTCCATTGCTGGTGATTTCAGTCTGCTGTGCTTAACTTTCATCCCTGAAGATCCTTTCTCTACCCTATCAATATACTGTCTGGAAGACCCAACAGAAAATTAGCCATTACAAGATTTGATGTATTCAATGTGTAGCTGGGTTGTTCCGAGCTGGCTCACCCTGATCCACAGCTATCTGATGGGATGTGTCTCCCACTAGTGCAAGTATTCACAACCATCTCCCACAAGAATAAGTCAAGTGCAGTGCAGAAATGTACAGGAAATAATATTTTTGTCAGGTCTCATTGCCTGTATTTAGAGATAGTCTCCACCATTTTTAATACAAGTACTATGCCATGGGAAATCTCTAAAGGAGTTCTGACTCAATTCATTAGGGCCATTACTAGTTCATTCAGGAACCTAATTCTGTAGTACTTTAAAAGCAATCAGGCCTTCATTTGCATCATGACAGATGTGACCAAGTGAGACTCAAACTTCAAAATGGCAGTGTCTGCTAGCCCGAAAAAGTTCTTTATCTCCATTTGACAGGAACACAGCTCCTAAACGCTGTATGCTCAACCATATTCAGTGACCTTTATTTAGAAAATTCCAGTTATGAATTCAGTAAAAGATATTTTCATACATTCAGAAAACCTATCCTGTTCTAGAAGAATAACTGTAACAAGTTTTGCTGGAATTGCTTTATAAGTTAAACAAAGAGAAATAAAAAAACAACTATGGCCATATGTGATGTATATGGTCCTCTCTGTCTTTATCTCTAAAGCAATTTGTCATATGGTTGCTTAAACTTATATTTAATATTCAAAACATAATTCTGAAGCTTGACTGCCTTCCACACTGAGTACAGTGCCAGGACTTTTGCCTCATCATGCTCAGCTTTACAACACTGGGCTTGTATGCACCTTCCTGGGATCTGCAGGGCTGCAGTAGCCATCACAGCTGCCTCTCGTGAGCCCAGTGAAAATCCAGCGTGTTGAATGAGATATCATCTGGAAATACCAAGAGAAAAGATGGGCCTTCCTTCCTACAGGAATTGGAATGCCTTCTGAAGTTAAATAGCTAAGCAATTCCTTACAAGCTTGGCCTGCCTTTCATGTCTTGCCCACTGCATTTTCTGTTCAATTGGGAATGTGGTACTGCATTTATTCATGTCCCTTTTCTAATCACCAGGAGGACAGAGGAGTTCAGTACAACACTACACACTTCCAGGACCATGGAGAAAGTGAAAGCAAGCACTGAATGACATAGGATTTGCCTGTAGGTTTGCAGTTGTGCCAGAAATAGCAGCTCATGTTCCACCCTTAGCCTGGTGAACTGCATGACTACACCTTCAATAATTTTAGTGAGTGAAGATATTTATAAAGCATGGAAAAATGTGACATAAAAGATGATTGAAAAATAAAGGAAGAAATGACAAAGCACTGGGGGAAATGTACAAGGGAAAACATAGCCATGGAAGATGATGGAAATAAAATCTTCCCACTTCACTTTCACTAGGTGACAAATCTTCTTTTCACCTAAGTGAAAAGAAACTTCAGCATATTGATATACATTCTTCAACCTTTGTCTGTTTAGCATCTGTAGTATAGTATGTATAACACAACGACAAAACTATTTTATAGTTCCATCTAATATATATATTACATACTTCATATTATTACACTATTAAAGCAGTAGTAGTGATGTAAATATGCTCTATATAATATCAAATTAATGTTAATTTTACATTACTAGATTCTTATTATGTTATTAATATTTTAAAATGATATGTGATATTACTTTATAAAAGTTATAAGAACTTGGCATCACTAAATCTAAAAAATGGTTCAACATTATACTGTGCCATAAGGAGAAATAGTGTGCCTACTATCCCTGCTACAAATTTGGCTAATAACCTGTATTTTCACAAATCACTTCAAGTAAACACATGGTGCCATCACTTCTTGCATAGTATTAATATCTTGAAATTTACAGCAGAGTGCAGATTTTAAGGGAATGAGTATTTGAAATTATTTTAATTGTACAAAATTCTTGTTTTCATAATTTTTGATTTTACAGTTAATGCTGAAAAACAGCTTTTTTCAGTTTATTTCTTTTTTACTGAATATGCCATAAAAGAGGAGGCTACTTACAGTAATGAGAGTTTATGACGAGTTAGTTTTTTAACAATAATCACATTTGTCCCTAGTTTCTTTGTTTCAGATTTTAACTCAGTCTAATAATAAATATAAAAATTTTGGCTTCTACTCAAGATAAAACATGCAGAGGTCGATGAACTAAAATATTTTCTGCAGTAGGTACTTTAAAAAAATTCTATTCATAAAGCTCACAGTTAAATCCTGACAATCCTTATCACAACTGTTCAAGATGTACTGTTCTAAAACAAGCACTTGCTTGGTTATGCATGCATAAAAAACCCTCTTACTGAATTTGGTTCTCCTTACCATTTCTTCATTTGCAAATGTAATACATGCTTGCAAGCAGAATAGGATAATGAAATTAATGTCATGCTTATATTTTCAATAAACAAAAAAGTAGTCAGCATACAATAAAATAATGGAAAATTAAAGTGACAAAGCAAACAAGATAGTCATGCAACAGGCACAAACCCAGCCCATTTCAGGCATTATTTAATTCAGAAATTATACTCCTGCCCAAAAAATTTCTCATCTGTCAAACAAACAAACAAAAAAATCTGGGTATTTTTAAACACTAATTGCTCACCAAGACTTTTTCTGAAGTTACTTCATTTCTGCTTAGATCTTGTATTTGATAATTAGTTGTATTGCCCTGAAATATAATGATGTGACACTGGCATCTAATTTTGGAATAAATGCAACCCTGCAGAGAAAACCTACTTATGATTCTCTGCCCCGCCTTGAGCAAAATTTAGGAGCTTGACTAGTGTTCTGCACTGGGTTGAATTCCATTTACAATGAGTGTCAGTGTGCAGATTAAAAACAAAATAATAAAGTTACCGGAGGAAAGGCAAAGGCTGGAGCTTTAAGTGGAATTTAAATTTATTTTCCCCTTCTGTTTTCAACTAGAAGGGAATTCTGAAATTCTCATGCACAACAGTGGCTTCCATGCTTTCATTCATCCTGGTTTCATTGAAATAAGGCTTCTTTCTTCTAGTCCCTTGTGTTGTTGAGGGCATTTGGGATTGGTTGGACTCTAGGATTGCAAAAGCTGCTCAGGTGCTCCTATCAGATTTGGGAACCTTGTGTTTAAGTACAGTGTCACCATTGCTCTGGTGTAACACCATCTGTGGTTCAGTCAGGGAACCTCATACAAGAAATTTGAGAATGTGAAGGCAAAAGGAAATTAATTGCAGTGCAGGCTTGAGAAACTTAAAATATCCATAAAATATATTTGAGGCTATGTGTTTTAATTTTTTTTTATCTATTTATACTAAAAATAAATAAATTTAAAAAAACCCAGATGTCAAGTGGGTTCTTCAGGGAATGTGGCTGCCTCTGTCTCAGTATTTTGGATCAGAGCAGTAGCAAGCTTCTGAAGCAAACTCAAAATCCTTCTCCTCTTCCTGCACACTGGCTTGGTTCAGGAAGCAGCTTTGGTGTGTGCAGCTGGCTTTCTTTCAAGAAAAACTGCAGCAAAAGACCTGCCCAGGGTACATACTAAATGTGCCTCAACCACCAATGAAAACATAAAAGTGGAGACTAATCTTGTAAAGACTTCTGAGCCACATGTGAGGAGAGGGGACCACTGCTCCTAGTAATCAACCTAAATCTTGTCCAAAGCAAAGTGTCTGAACAAGGTTGATATAGTTGTCCTAAAACCTAAAACTGTTTTAACTCACAGATCCACTCCTAGTAAATGAAATTATGTGTTCATATGGACAAGGCTTGGCTACAGGTTAGTCAGAATAGCTTATGATCCCCTTTTGTAACTTCCCCTACCAGATTCTCTACCACACTTGGCCCTGATTCACCTGACTCAAGTAGAGCACAAAGGTTTTGCTGCACACCAGTGGGCCATTTGTAAACTTACTGTATTGTACAGCTCTTCCTTGGCTGACACCTGTCTCTACCTCTCTGGATTTGAGGGTGTCATGTTAAAAACAGGAACAATAGCTTGCTGATATTAACAAAGACCCACTCCATGGCCCACCTATCCAGCTGCATTCAGCCTGACATCAAGGAGATGGGGTCAAACACTAGGGTTGCTCTGTGTAGAAGTGAAGGACAGTCCATTAGCAGCCTGTAGCTTTAAAAGAGTAGAGAAGAGAATGCAAGCCCCCAAAGTGAATTTTGCCCCTCTTGCACTCAAGAAAGGTGTCATTGCTAACTTATAAAATAAGGTCACTGTGTTTAGGCACTGATTTTTCTTTTCCCATCAAGGAGACACAAATATAGCTTAGGTTCTATAAACTGAACATTTTGATAACACTGCAGGCAGGTCAGTTGAAGTGGAACTGGTACAGAAACATTATCAAGCATCATTTCAACAGCGTGTGGCTGTCTTCCAGGGGTGCAAATATCATTGCAATATAGCATAGCAGTCTGTGAACTGGATTAGCTGAACAGCCGTTATCAGCACTCAGGAAAATAATATCAGTGACTGACTTCACCTGCTTGAGTGGTTTAAATGTTCTGCCTTTCCATACTAGAAACATTTGGCACCACTTGCAGGCTGAAGAAAGCTTGATTTTGTTTGATGTAATTATGGAACCATAGCAATTTATGATAGAGAAGAAAAGACATATAGTCTAGGTCATCTTGTCCATCTCCCTGTAACCACATGAAAGTTGCCTGGCCATGTGCCTGAAGTGTATTAGAATAATACACTTCCCACAGAGCTTTTCTGCTCCTCTGTGGTTTTTTTATTGGATTTATTGGGTGGGTTTTCAGATTCAGAGCAGCTGAGTTCCCAATAGCAATGCTATTGGAGTATTTATATAGGGAAAACCCTAGTAATTTGTTTTGGCAGAGAAGAATAAGAAGCAAGATGTTATTTTTAGAAATGCTCAAAAGATTTTCCTCAGGGTTTAATCTCCCCAGAACAGGATGTCTGTTTGGGGAAGGACACTTTGGCTTGGCATGGGCAAGTGCTTTCCTGCGGTCCAAAGCTGGCAACCTGGCTTGGAGGCAGTCAGGAAATTTGTACTGCCAGGTGGATTTTGAAGTGATTCAGGCAGATTTTGAAGTGATTCAATACAAAAAACCATTTAGAGGCAGAATCCTCATTAACCAAATTATGTTTCCTGTCCTTTAGTTTGCCTAACAGTATACAAAGATAGTATAGGTTAGATATGTTGTATGATAGCATCACTGTATCAGAGAATGCTTTGAGTTGGAAGTGACCTTAGAGATCATACTCTTCCAACTACCTGCTTTGGGCAGGGACACCTTCCACTAGACCAGGCTGCTCAAAGCCCCATCCAACCTGCACACTTTCAGGGATAGGCATCTACAACTCCTCAAAATGACCTGTTCCAATGTCTCCCCCTCCTCACTGTAAAGAATTTCTCCCTATTTTCCAATTTAAACCTATCCTCTTTCAGTTTAAAGCCATTTCCCCTTTTACTACCACTACATGATTTCTTGTAGCCCCCTTTAGGTACTGGAAGGTGCTATAAGTTGTCCCTGGAGCCTTCTCCAGGCTGAACAACTCCAACTCCCTCACCATCTTCACAGAAGTGCCCAGTGCCCTGACCATCTCTGTGTCCCTCCTCTGGACTCACTCCAACAGTCCATGTCCTTCTCATATACTCTATATACAACATTAACCTATAGTAAATGAGAATTTTTGTTAAGTTTCCCATTCATCACTGATTGCTTGCTTGGAGGAGTGCTGTAGTAGGCATTTGATTGGTAGTGTAAGACTAGTTTTGCCCTAGTTATAGGAATGAATTTTCACTAGCTGTAGCTTTGCCCAGGGTGAATTCTGATGTAAATAATGATGTACCACACATACCATGGGTAGGTGATACAGCACAGACTTGATTTAGTTATAAGAACACCTACCTATTTATAAAACATCCACCAATAAAATGCCATCATCAGCTTTGAATTGTATCCTTAGATTTTTCTGAGGCCACAGAGAGACACACTACAGTACATTATCAGTCTGTAGTCACCTGCTATTTGCACAGCAGTCAGCCTGCATGGTTCCATTAGCTTGCTCAGTTTAGGCACAAAAAGATCCAACTACAGATTCAATACCAGGGCAAGAAAAGCTAGAAAACAGATGCTGACCTCTGGCACCCACGGAACATTTCCACACTCAATTTTCTATTATCCTGGAGGGTGTTCTCATTACCAGCTCCAAGAAGAGTTTTCCTAAGAGCAGTGACGCAGAGAGCACTGTAAGAATGATTGCTCCCATGGACTGCCAAAGCATTACATGCAGCTGAGTAACAGAAGATGACTTTAACGAGATGGTCCTACTGACTTGTGTACACAAGACTACAAACTTGTGTAGTCACTAGGGCAGCCCTTTGGAAAGGAATTCATTTCATGACTATGACACCTACGGACAGGTATGTAAACATGAACTGTCCAGACTCTCCTATGACAGTGAGTCGAGTGCTGGGGTTTGGTCCTGCTGCCCACACACACTCACTGCTACCTGGGATGTGCTTAGTCCTGCTCTGTCAGAGCATCAGTCTGCTTTCATCGTATCTCCCACCTGTGCAGTGGCTTTTGCCTTAGGCACTCTCGAGGGTAAGTGCATTCAATATCTTGTCAGCAGAGCATGGACTGTGAGAAGTCCTGCTCTCAGGATCTACTTCAGAGCAACATGAACTGTTCACTAGATGACATGGCCTGTGCTGGTCAAAGGCTTAATGTGAGGTTTTGAGTTCTTTTCGAGATTCCTGTGGTGTCAGTGCATCCACACAGGGTTCTTTGATGCACTAGACTCCACTCAGGACACACCTTCCTAGAAGAGCTACATGGGAAGCAGATGGAATATCCTTGGGCACTGGAAAATGCTACCAGATGAAGCTCAGGCAGCTGAATCTTGTCAATTTCCCATTTCTAGAGAAAAGATGTTCCTAGATGTTTCAGTCTGGAGATTGAATGTGGGAATGGGAATGTGGATCCAGTGCTTACAGCAAAGGAAAAACTGAAACCTTTTCAAATCTTTTCTGCTGGCACTTGTAGCTGACAAGGGAAAGAGGTCAAGCCCATCAGATTAGGACATGAATTTGGAGACCTTTTTATTTTTTTACTCCCAAACTTTAACAACTTCAAACCCTCTTCTGTGTTAAGTTCCAAGTGTCTGTATTCCTAGTAAAGCATGTTAGTAAAAAGTTGTTCTTGCACTGTCCTTTTAACTTCTCTGAGTATCCATTAAATAGAGAGAGAAAAAAAACCCCACCATTTGTTATTTTTTTTTTTTAAATCTTAATTTTTAGTTTATTTATTGCTTTGAATTTTCCATCATCAGTAGAGACCAAGCATCTCTTCCCAGGTGGGAGGTCCCTTGACAGCTCTTCTCCCTAGGGACAATGGAACTGTCAACCAAACAGTGGGTGAGGGACGACACTTATTCTGCAGCTGGTCCACCACATGTAATTGTCTTTTATATTAGACTAAATAGAGACTGATCAGTGTGACCCCATCAGTGTTCAAATCATGTGAAAACCTGGTTCTGCAAGATATTTTTCACCACAGTGTAAGAAGGTCCAGAACTCCTCCTGTTAATTCAGAGGGAGTAGGTGCTTGTAATGTGCTACCACTCTTACAGTAAAGTAATGATGCTAAAAAGAGGCTCTTCAGATTTTTTTTTCTGTAAGGATAAATTTGTTTTTGTGGCTGTACTCTAGCCATGGGATATTTTGGTTAAAAGAAGATAATGGACTTATAAAAAATGATGGCTTTTGCTGATATTTCATGGAAGTGTGTTGGGCTGTTCAAGGGACACCAGAGTTCAGTGTGTGCTATATAATCACACAGCATACCTGCAATTTTTCCCTGTGAATACTTGCAAGCAGTGTAGAAATGAAAAGAGTGATTACACTTTGGGCAGGCAATTTTGAGTTACTATGTACAACAGTGTAAATACAATCAATTTCATATGCATTACTCCTGAAGAAGTCTACATGGACTGCTGGAGTCTTAGACACCTTTACTGCTCAAAACATTGTCAAATTTCCTTTTATAATAACAAGAAAGTAGTGCATCAGTTTGATTTTTTAAAAATTCTGTTCTCGTTCAGATAGTGTTTAATACTTTGTTCAAATACATTCTAGAAGGGTTTCTCTTTTTTCATAAAGACTGGCATAGAACACGAAAAGAGGAGTCTACTTTTGAAAATGTAAAATGGTGAGAAAGATAGATAGATATATAGATAGGTAGATAGGTAGATTTAATACTGTAGAGATTAATCCTAGACATGCTACCTCTAGTGTTCAACTTTATGTAACTGTGTTCTGAATAAAAATCACCTCTTCTTCTTAGAACTTCTGCCCAAAAGCAGCTGTTCTGTTCCATGGAGTTGAAAACCGTCTGAGAAGGTGAAGATTTCCTCATCCCATGCTTCACTAGGGGTATATATTCAGAATTCAGGCTTGCAATCTGTGAAGTAACACTGGCTTCAGCATTTCCAAAATTGGTTCTCCAAAAGGTTTTAAACACTGAAGGACCTTTTGTCCAAGCCTTTCTGTGGTCTATGGCAAACAGAGTTCTAACTAACTTTTACAATAATTCATTACTGGGCCTGCCTCATTTCTCATATCTTCAGAAATACTACATGCACACATTTGTAGAACATTAAAAAAGATTACGTAAAACACCACAAATTAATACCGAGAGGCAAGAACAAAATTTGAACTTAAAAAGTTCTGCTGGGAACAAAAAAAAGGGTAAATGCCACATCTTGGGAAAAAAGTACAGTTAGCAAACAGAGGGTAATACAATCATAAAATAGCTAGAGATTTGCTAAATCTGGAGAGAATACCAATAATCTAATTTTAGAAAGGGAGTGACTGAAATGTACTGAAGGACCAAAGAAATGGATTATTACTGACTCAGTCATTTTATTAAACTTCTGAATATTTTCATGCTTTTTTATTTAATCCTTTGTGATCCTGGGACTTTCAAGCATTTTTCTGCCTTTCTCATGTGGTTTCATTTTTCCTTCCAGATAATTCCAAGACAGGAATATTCTGCCACTATATGGTGACTGGGACTGTTCTTCTTCAGATGCTTATTATGGGAATTTTCTTATTGTAAAGTTCAATTTTTATACTTTCACAGCTCTCTTTAGTCAAATTGGGCAAACAACTTTGTGTAAGTATAAGTTTATTTTCAACAACAGACTGCAAAATGGGCATGCAACTAGAGAGAGCCCTTTAAAGGACCCGTTTCAGTTTCTGGTGACCTAATTGGAAAAACATGAGTAGCATTTATCTAGACTGCTCACAGTGTGTTCCCTGTCTCACTCACATCACTGGATTGAGCTGGTGGGAGTTGGAGGGAGAAAGACTCTCTGGTCTTGTGGTAAAAGGTTCTTGTACTTGTAGAACTGTACTTGCTACTGCATAATTGCATGAAGATTATTTTAATATAAAGATTGCAATGAAAAATCCACATTTCAGAACACAAAAAGTTACAACCAAAAAAAGCCCCCACTGGCAATATCTATCCTGTTGCATGGGATTTGATCTCAGAGTTACTATGAATGTTTCTGACACTGTCTTTATCTGCTTCACTGCTTATGATGAGGAGAAAGAAGGGCAGATGAGAAAGGAAAATGAAGAGACAGAATCCATAAACTGAATGCTTCCATGTTGGTATATTTTTTAGAATAAGTCTTCCTGCCCATTCTGCACACCAGCTGATTTCTGTTGGCTTTAGTATAAAACACATGACAACATGCAGTGATTGCTATTGTTTCTTTCTCTAGTACCTTATAAAATACTGAAAATGCTTGAATCAGCACATACACATACAGGTACTTGTCTCCTCATACAGATTAGACAGGGTTTGAGGTGATAAAATTTACAAAACTTATAGCTTTTCATAACTCCATCTCCTTTTTTTCTGTTCAGCAATATTTGCCTTTCAAAAAATACATTGCTGAAGCACATTTTTTCCTGTCTGTTCCACAACGCTCACCAAACTCACAAGGCACACACCTTAACTTTGATGAATGACCAAGCATGAGACCTTTAAGTATAAAATAACTTCCAGAGCCAAAATGTGACCTAAAACAGTGCTCCGTGCAGCAGATGCCAGTGTACCAGAGGAAACAGCTCCTAATACATCCTGAGTGGGTGCACACACACATTCAGAGTGGTCCTGTCATGCTACTAACATATTTGTGTCCTGTACATTTTGTGGGCTTCAAAAAGTGAGCCCTATTTTAGTGTTTTCCCCAATCATCAAGAAAATATCAAGCCTACTGTAATGCTCCACTGCTGTTACACAGGTAAGCAATGCAATTTATAGTTCATTAGAAGTTTTTAGAGATGTAAGGAACCTGAGGTCTGAGTCAATACTAGAAAAATTCTCATTAATAAACATCACTTCTTCATTGGCACTATTTGTCTGCTCTGGGTGCACATCAAACACATCAATACAATCAAAATGGCACAGTGGAAGTTCCTGTATGCAAAAACATTGGACAATTCTGTGTGATGCTGCTGCTGTGTACAAAGTCAAACCAGCAGCACTGCAAAATCTTTTTCCAGCCAGTTAAAAGTTATAAAGCACATGGCTGTATTCAGAAATGGATGAAGCCTCGTGATGATATGGCCATGTTGGCTCTTTGAATCTTTTTGTTTTTACCAGTTCAATACTTACTCATTCAGCTGCCACTGTTGTACCCAATACAGAAAATTATATAGACCTCCCTACCTCCACAGCCAAATCTTGTTCAAGTATCTACCAGCAGCAAAAAAATGCTGCCATAGAAACCATCTTTTCTGCTGCCTTAGCAATCCCCCACCCAGAAATTTGCCATACTAATATTACAAAGAATATTCAGAAGTGTATATTTTTGCCACAGTGTGTTTATTTATAATTGGATGAACGTTAAGAACTGCATGTGAAGGCAATGATGTCAAATCAATAAGTGATACTAAATGGCAAGTAAGATGTTGATCTATATGACTATATAATCAAATTGATTATGCCAGCATTTTTGGTTTGTGTATTTCAACATTTTTAATGAAGCAAAATATGCGATTTTAGTCTTGTATATTCTTCTGTTATTTGGCCTGTATTTCATAACTTACTTTTACTTCTGGAGGTATAACATCAAAGCTATAAATACCAGGTAAAAGAATAAGTAAATTTTAAATAACATTTGATTTTCCATGCCATTGTTCATGCCCACTTCTTGTCTCCTCAGCAGCACAGCCATTGTCACTTCACAGTGTATACCCAGGCCCCCCAGCACTGCCACAGCCAGATGATGGCAGGGCACCAGGGAGGGGTCCCTGGGCAGGTCCTCTGGTCTCCACACTCTCTACAAAGTGCTAATCAGGGAGAATCTGATCATGGTGCTAAGTACGGTGTCCTTGTCTTGAAATACATCCAGTCTTGAATACGACCTTTGTGGGTAGCAATTCCCTCCCGCCAGTCGGAAATTTTGGCTCTTCCAGCAGCTGCAAACAACAGTTGACACCCTTTGGATGGGCTGGAGCATGTCTGGTGCTGCATCTGTGCTGGCTCCTTGACTAATACAGCTGCTTGCAATTTTGCTACTGTGAACATACAGGGAACTACATCAGGTCTTCAAAAGGTACATTTTATTCTGCTCTAGGATGAACAGCAAGTCCACAGACCTCACCTGCTTCTTCCTAGAACCTCAGACACAGCAAACCTGAGTAACATATTCTGTTCACACCAGAGCCAAGCATGTCTTCATCACCTTTGTAAAATTCCTTATTTCACCTTCCTTCCTTACTCAGCTGTGAAAAATAACTACACAAGATAATATTTTTTTAATTTGCTTTTCATTTTAAAATGAGGACAAATACTACATAAAACAAATTCCAATGCTTTCACTGCTTGAACTACTGTTGATAATGCCAGTGAAAGAAGGTAAGTCATTTATTAATCTTAAATAACTTGACATTTCAGTTTTATTAATCAAAGTCTTGTCAAATAATATTTCATCATACTTTACAGATTTCAGCAGCACACAGAACTCTTAAAAGAGATGTGGAAGTTCAGACTGAGAGAATGGCAATCTGCAAAATGGACAGTGCTATTTCAGCCACTGCTGCTTTATTTACATTTGTTCAATTGTACATTGTACAATTTTAACAATCAGAGAAGAAAAATTTTAACAAAGAAATAAAAAATATTTACTCTGTTTTAACATTTTACAGACATCTAACCTTATATCTGACTATTTTGCCTCTGTCATTAATAAAGGCTAAAGAATTCAGAGAAAAATAGAAGGAAGAAAGGCGAAAGAATGACTTCTGTTTATGGTTTTATTAGAGATTAATGGTCTGTCTCTGGTATACTAAAACCATTGGTAGTGAAGCAGGTAATTCATTCTATTTTATTTGATATTAGACATTCCATGTTAATCTACTGCTTTACTTACAGAGATAAAATCAGAAGCTCAGCCTGCAGGAGCAATGCTTATAGTTTTCTGAAGGGTCTCTATTGTATTCCCTTTTTTCAGATGTGCATGGCTTTGTGTGTTAAAATTGTCCAACACATAGGAAAGGTGTGTTTAAAGAATTCAGCTCCAAGCTTTTAGTGTCTCAGATCCCCTTATCTCACAGCTTTGAATTACCTTATGTCATTTGTGTTGCAGGATGTTTTTGAGGGTATAACTGATTAAATGGCACAAAATCTAGCAGTGATGGAGCAGCTTCAAATTCAAGGCCGTTAAATGGATTCTCGGGCTGTCAGGCTTTCTATAAAGAGACTCTGAAGGCCAGAACAGATATTCAGTAAGTTTTAAAGAAACTTTAACATTTTCACTCTTGGTTTATAATGAAGCTATTGGAGTTGGCCCAGTTAATCATCCTTCAATTATGTAACCATTTCTCTATTTCTCCAAAACAAATTTCAGAGCTGGTAACTAGTGATTATCCAGGTCATGAACAAGCTGAAATGTTTCCAAGGTGCTGGCTTTGTAGAAGATCTCCTCTTTCAGTAATTGAAAGACAAGAAATAATTTTAACTATGTGGCAATAAATACATTTGTTTGAATGTGTTTGAATATAGTGTCTGTCCAGTTGAATGAACCCCATGAAATATCTGTTGTTACTATCAAAACTCAGCACAGCTTATGCTCTTGTTAGGTATTACCTCTCAGGAGATCTCATTCTTCCTTCCTTTAGGCACACATTCTGACCTCACCCATGTGTATCTCTTAGGTACTTGGATTTCAAAATACCTTCACACTTTCAGTATCTCCCATATGCTGGGAGATGGTTACCTATGAGCATCCAGCAAATCATGATGTCTCTTGCCTTGGGAAGCTTCTCCTTTGCTGTAATGCAGAAATAGATGTTTTGGCTACTGATGCAGTATTATGTCACTTTTCTCTCACTGTGCCCCCCCTTTTTTAAACTGTTTTCATTTTTTTTTTTTGTGTATATATATATATATATGCTGTCTTTTGTATTTTAATATAAATTATAACAGATGTAGGGCAGACACCTTCTGGCTGTTTGCATGTTACTTGCCAGAGAAGGCTCCAGCTCCAAGCCTAGTAGTCCCAGATGGCACTGTAATAAAAACAATAAAGATAATCTCATAATTCCCCAGGGCATCAGGCACAAATTCCACATGCAGGATTCACTCTCTTCCTCAGCATTGATCAGACTTTTCTGTCAAGAGAAATGCTCTGGGGAGACCAGGAATTCTCAACATTTTTATGCCTTTTCCTGAATCTACACTGTGCATAATAAGTGACAGACAAAGGTGGCTATCCACAAATTTACGTATCCAGACACACACAGATACACATACACACATTTTCTGAGCCTTGGGAGTTATGACAATTTACTGCTCAAGCCAAGGTATTCAGCTTCTGCACGGCTTCAGACATTTCCCTGTGACAGTATAATATGAATACCCACAAATGTCTACCTCTTACTTGCTCATCTAATAGGAAACTTCTGAGTCCTGAAACTGCCCCTCAGCAGCACACCTATAGATCCATGGTGAAAATTCATTCTGTGTGTTGCTTTACTATAAGTGAATTGTAATTAACAGATAAATCTACTCACCCTGATCAAGCCTTCCAGAAATACATTTGGCCATAGACTGGACTATGCACTTTAGACTGCCTTTACAGTCAATGGAGAAATAATTCTCCCCTGAACAAGGGTCCTTGTGAAATAGGGGTTCTAAAATAGATGAGATAAACCATTCCCAATGCTCAGGGCTTGGGATGAAAGAACTTAGACACCTGATTTCAGATGACTAAAGTTAAATGAGATTGACCATTTCTGGGATTGTTTTTTGGCTGGTTTTGTCTCTCCCCTGAAGATGTGTAAGACTTTGTGCCACTATTTCCTGAATGTCAAATTGTGAGGGGGGCCTGTGGGGAGATTATGACTTTTTGTTTACCACGCTCTGTGGGGAAATGGTGACTTTTTGTTTACCACTGCATGGCTAGGTTTTATAGATGATTATCAAACCCGCCTTCTCAGTCAGTTTATTTTATTTTTTTAATCCTGGCAGAGTCTTTTAATTATATCTTATCCCTAGAGCTCAGTAAACCTTCAAATTTCTAATGCTCTTACAACCAGTTTTCCAATCTAACAGGTGTTTAATTTTAATCCTCTGTAAGGAATTTTATCTCCTTCTTCCTATGTGATAACAAATTTAATTTTTACCCCCAAATTTTCTACCTCTCTTTCTGGACGGTTATGTTCTAAAACATAGGCCATCTCAACATTTCTGTCCACACCTTGATGTCCATAAATGTTGAATATCAGGGCTGGAAAAACATTTATAATAAATAATAATTTAATACTTCATGGAGAAGAGGCTGAAACATACAATTTGGAAACTTAATGGTCTTTGTAGGTCGAGACTGAGACAAAGCACACTGAAGGTCCCTGTTTATTCTGGTACCTTGCCAGCACCTTCACAGATGAGTTCACAAGTTGCAGTGTTAAGGAAGGAGCACCAAAGCATTCAGGAGAGTATGGCTTTGGACTGGATATCAAGCAGGGTGTATAAGCACCATCCTGAATTAGAGAATTCAACTTTCCTGTGAATTGATTTACTCTAAAATTAAACATAAAGAAGAAGAAATTTTTTAGAAGATGGGTTTATGAATTCTGGTTCTTTGATTAAACAAAACATTGATAGATACTATTAAACAGTGGTTTTATTGCAAAGATATTCCTTTAAATGGCCTGTAAGATATGAAGAAGATTATTATTAATAAGAGAGAAATATAGTTGGTTTTGTTTATTTATTGCAAGGGTTAAAAAAAAGCTGTTTGATCATCTATTATCATTCTGGAGCAAACAGAAGATGGTTGCAGTGACAAACTCATTTGTGGCCTCTAAAATTCCTGGAATATTTATTTCCATTAATAATGAGCTTGTCAGCTGGGTAGTCTGCAGCAATTACAGGTAAATGCCCTTTTTCTCTTGAAAATTCTAATCAATATTTGCATATTTAAGAAAAAGGTGCATGAAAGCTTAGAAATTAATGAGCAATTTGGCAAAAAACATAACTCCAATATATTAGCAAAGCAATAAGTTCTCTAGCAGAATGAATAGCTTCTCTGAAATCAACTAAAACTCACTGTAACAATTTTGAATAGCTCAGTATACCCAGTGGTTTTAGGAAAATTTGAAAAGAGACTGATTCCAGTCCCCCGCTTTAAATAAATATTTAATCCATGACAATAACTGCAGATATTTTCTCTCTGTGGAAATTCTCAAAGGAGAAAAATGCTACATTGATTCTCTTATTTATTACAAAGTGTAGTTTGTCAATTGCCATAGCCTGAAGTTTCAATTTCATGTTTTTGTATTTAGAAGTGTTTTGTATTACTCACATTATTAATTTATTAAGGATTTGAAACTTCTCATGAAAAGTGTTTACCAAACTGGCAATACTCTTTCTATTTCCTTACATAATCTGTACTGTCTGCAACTGCCAAATCAAATAAGATGAGCAAATATTTTGCTTCTAAGTACTAAATGACACATAAAAGTGCAAGTCAAATAGTAAATAAAAATAGACATTTTTTGCCAGTTTGTGGTGCCAGACTCTAATGGCATCATAAACCCATTGCTCATGCTGCATGCAGCTGCCATAGCAGAAAAAAATGCAGCCTTATAAGAAGTATTTTGGAATGTTTTTTCCCAGGAAAGGGCAGAAATTATGAAACAATTACAAACTCTTTTGCCAAAATGATGACTTTGATTTTGCTTTTCATTTTATAGTTGTTTCCAGAAGGCATGATTGCTAATCAGATCAATATGAAATTGAATATCAGTTTTCCCTTCCCTGGGCATTCAAAGCTCTAATATTAGCATAATTCAAATTATTAATTATTTAGATATTTGTATTGCAGGAGTACTCAAGAGTCCTTATCAAAATCTGGCATACACACAGATGAGCAGAAGGTTCTTGCACAAGAAAGTTCAGGTAAGTTTTATGAAGAAAGAATAATGACGATGGAAACTTTTTCCTAGAAGTTGAGAAACTCGATGACTTTCTGGGTTTTTCTTTGGACTTAAATCTGTGTCCAAGTGTAGTCAGCTAAAGTTCAGTCCAGCTTATCATTCTTCCTTATTTGTCCTGCAAAGACTACCTTTGGCATGTCTAGGATTAAAATGGTAACAGCAAACGTCAAAGTTAAACTGAAAGACCTTTAAAAATTTGGATCCTGTGGCAGATGAAAAAATTCTGTCTTATGTTCATTCAGGCAAATAATATTTTCCAGGATGACTAAGGGAAGATAAATTGGGTCTAGGCAAAGAGTAAATTTCAGTGAAATTTAATCTAACAGAAATATGATATGATAATTATTACTGTCTTCACTGAATAATTCCAGAAGGCTCTGACCCCTGAAATAAATTCTTTTCTGAGATTAATAGGATGATTTTTTTCTTGCCTATCACAAAAAAATTGATTGTACTCTTAGAACAAAAGCTATGATCTTAATTGATTATCATTTTAAGATAAGGTATGGCTCAGTCTTAAAATACTTAGCAAAGTTTTATTTCTCATTGAAAATAAACTTTTTGAGTGTATCCAATACTAAGTTTATAACTGGTTAAATAAGTCACTCATCTATGAAGATGGATTAGTAGAGTACACTAAGCAACTCAATATTGTTTATATATTGCAATTGTCATAAAAATCTACTGTTTAATACACATGTAACCACGACATTTATTTCATGTCTCTGCCTAATTCATAACACCCCTGGCGATTTCTTTAGCCCAAAATGTAAATCAAAAATCTCTTCATTTATTTTCCAGTGATTGCTGAAATCAGTTCTAATCTTCTCTTCCTCAGATTTTTGAAGTGAAAAGTAAGATCACAAATGGAGACATCAGCCAATGGAGGGGGACTAGAAGTGAAGGAAAGGAAGAACTGTTGGTATTCTCTAAATGCCCTTCTGTGATAAAGTACCTTAGCAAGGTGGCATATCACACTACCAGGGCAATTCTGGATGTTTGCACTACCTAATCATGAGGGATTTCCTTGCTGGGTGAGGGCATCCAGAATGGTCAAGATGCACCTCTTTCCCTGTAAGGAGAGGTGAAGGACCTTGGCTTAGTCACCCTTTAGGGGCCTAACTTTACAGTACTTTATGAAGGGCTGATCATGGACCTGGATGAACAGACAGATGAACATGGACCTGGGTTCTTCACAGAAGGGCATGGTGGGAGGATGAAAGGTTGTGGGCACAAGCTGAAAGTAAGGAACTGACACATAATGAAAATTATTTTTTTATAACAAAAAGAATAAAACAGTGGCATGGACTGCCCAGAGAGGTTAGATATTCTATATCTTTGATATTTTCAATACCAGAATGGACAAGCCCTGGACAATCTGGTCTGAACTCACATCTGACTGCTTGAGTAGGAGACTGGACCAGAGACTTCCTGAGGCCTCTTCCAGACTGAATTATCTTGTGGTTTTATGATTCTGGGATGTCAGCTTTCACATGCAGTATTAGAAATAATATTAAATTTATCACATATAAAACACCTTAAAACTCAGATAAATACTTCAATCCTAAATATCATGTGCAGAGTTGTTTAACAGCCACTTCAGGGCATCTTGGGCTGAGTTTCTCTGCCTAACATGGCTGTGGCACAATGCAGATATATTATGTAGACTTAACTATTATCTGACATTTTTATACATTCAATGAGACATTATTCTAAATACAAAAAGCAATTAAACTTCAAAGAAAATGATTTACAAGAGAGCAACAAATACAGTTAGGTAGATATATGGATTAGTGAAAGAAAGTTTATATCACTTAGAAGCACGGACTGTATATAATATGGATATTTGTGTTCTTTATGGCCTACATAAAGTTAAGTTTGTTTTGGTATCTTAGCTAAGTATTTGCATATACTGACATTTTAGATTTTTCAAAGTGCTGGTTTTATACAATAATTTCTTTTTATGTATTTTATACTGCATTTATATACCACTGTTTCTTCTTGATATAAAATATGGATTTTAGCTCTTCCATTTAAATTATTCTAAGAGCTAAAGGAGACATTATTGCAGTATTGCTTTAAGCATTTGCTTGCTAACAGAAGGCTGTAAGAGGGCAACATGCATTTGTTACAATTGTGAAATTCTTGTAGAATACGTCTGTCTTAGCTATTAACCATATGAGATTGGTTCAGCAGAGATTGCTGAAAAGGTGCATATTGATTGCTTTGCTCTGCTGTCAAAAGAGTACAACGCACAGTATTATAATGGATGCAGATTGCAGTGATTGTTGTTGAACAAGAAACTTTTGAGAGGTTCTATTTATTTCAAATGCTTTAAAAAAAGCAATTTGAATGAGCCAAAACATAGGTATTTTCCCTAAATTGCTTTCAGTGTCCCTGTTTTTAATAGATTTTATTTCAGAAAGTTCTGGCAAGTGTGGTGGTGATGACTTTTGTACATAATGGTAACTGGTTTTGTGTGATAAAGCCACAAACAATGTATTCAACTTAACTGACAATAAAATTCAGTATTTTTTCAATAAATCCTCTTTCACTATCACATTTCAACAATATTATTTTGATGCATCTTTAAAATTATGGTTTTATTTAAGGTAGCACTAAACCATATATTTTTGTAATGTAATTAAACTGTAAATGTTAATGTAAAACTAATTATAACAGTCCCAAATTCTTATCAAGCAGTGGGAAAGGGACAATTCTAAATATATTTAACATTTGGGTTGTACTTTGAACGCTTCTAATTTATCTGAATATAATATGAAACATTATGTACCTCAGCCTCGTTACACTGGGTATTCAGAACTGACAACTAGCTCCACATGAGTTTCCATGCCTATGCAGCAAAAAAAAGAAGGCATTTTTTTTAGAATTAGAATGAGGAAACTGTCAAAAAAAAATAGTATCTTTTCCATTGTATCCATGGTTTTCCATGTCCATACATGCAAAAATTTGCCTTTATCTAGGAAATGTTTGGTTGACTTGGCATGCTTTCCTAAAAATCTTGATAAAAAATTAATTCACCAATCTACTATGTTAAATTCATTGTCTTCTCTAACCAGAGCTGTAGCAAAGGAAGCAAGATGGGCTTCCACTGGAAACATCCTGTGGATAGGAGCACCAAGAAAAGAATATGTTTCACCAGTCCTTCTCCCTTTGCACAGGCAACCACAAAGAAGGAATGCTAATGTGTGGGGATAGCATAAGCAGGACAAGGCAAGAAAGAAACCAAAGAAAAATAGGAGAAAATCTGAGGAGATGAACATCTTTCCACTCTGGCTTCTTTACAATAATATGCTAAGAAGTGAAGCTGGATTATGGTTTTTTTGGCACAATCTATCAGCCTTGTTGAATTCTGATACACTACCAGTACTCCTTCAGCTTTCTCATCACCCAATATTTATTAAATATTTCACAGGTCCAGAAGACTGAAGACTTTTAGCAATGAGGGGGGTAGGTCTGATGGTTTAAGAAATGCACCTTTCTTTTGTAGATTACAGCTTTGTGTTTAGATTAATGGTTGGTAAAAAAACAGACAGACTTTCTCATCTCACTTTCATTAGCTTCATATGCATCATATTAGTTTTACTCAAATACATATTGATTATATTTGGCTTCTTTGCATCCTTTTTTAATATATAAATTTAAAATACATTCAAAATGTGTTTTTTGTACACTTACATGGTGTACAACTTTGACAAAATTTATTTTCCTTATAATGTACTTTTTGAAGCTCCTAGGCTTTAGATCAATAGACTGCCTTTTACTCTTTTTTTGTCTTCCTTTAAATACTCTGTATTTTATACTCCCATACTTATTTGTTAATTTTTATGTCCTCTCTTTTCCATTTTCTCTCTATTGCTTCTCACTGACAATTGCTGTCCTTTCTATTGCCACTGAGCTGCAAAGGACTTTTAGAAAAAGATAGCTCAGTAAGGCAATGCAGTTTTCTATCTATTAGAGAAATCCTTTTTCATATCCACTTTCACTCAAAATTTTCCACATACCGTTTTGTTGGTATTCACACTTTTTACTTAGTTTTCTTTGGGTGTTGGAAGCTTTTTTGAAGGACTAAATATACTTTTTGCTGGTTGAGACGATCTTTATTTTTGTCTTCTGACCATTGTCATATCATCATCATCATCATCATCATCGATGCCTAGGCTGCCACTAAGTTCCATGATGGGTTTAGTTAATTTTTGCTCATTAAGATACTGAAATGAACTTTAAAATTTTAACAGCAAAGTGCACTCATATAGCATATCCTGTGAGGCTAGAAAGAAAAACTTTTTCTTGCTTGTCTGCTTTAAAAAAGAAACAAATCAATTTCATCATACTAGTTATGATAAAATGTGGGCCAAGGACTAGCTCTGAGTCTGCACAGAATACTGTGTATATTGTACCTATTTTTAGTTGAATATTATTCATTGAATACATTATTTAGAAAATGATGCTGGTTTTCAATGAATAATTTATTCGGTTTTGTTGCTATCTTAGACCAGCTTTAATTATAACCCACAGTGCAGTGCTGAAGCAAAGAGAGATGAAAAAAGATAAGCCCAACTATTGCTAGGATATCTAGAGACTTTGGGCATTAAATATTATCTGTCTAAGCTGAAATCAAAATCCTGATATTTTCAACTTGCATATATTCTCTCTTGTCACTTTTAAGTATTTTTAGTTTAGTCTCGTTCTCCTTTTTCCCCCTTCCTCCCTGTTTCCTGTCAATTTTTGCTTCCAATTTTGCCTAAAAGTCTATTCTGTCTTTCCTGTCTCTTTTGTTTTTCACCACTCAAGTACCCCTGTCAACAAGCCCTCATTTTTGATATAGATTTGGGTAGTCCAGCAGACCTCTTGAGAGTAAATGGATCCTTCACAAAACACTTTTAAATTTAATAATTTTTCTCTGCTGATTCAACTCAGTGGAGTAAATCTACAGGAAAACATTTCTGGGAGACATTAGATTTCCTTGTAGGCTTCTGGTAAATGAAAATGGTTCTATGACCAGTGTATTTTAATAATTCCCATATGAAACCATCATCTGCTCTTGTCCATCATTTAATTCAGACTAAAAAAATGCCATAGTAAATTGACTGAGTTAGTCTGGCAACATCCACAAATGCAAATTCATAGAGAGAAAGAAATGCAAATCAATACAGATCCATGTGCCAATCTTTAGGCAAGCTGTAAAGACAACTGTTCTGAAGCAAGTAAGTATAGAAAACAGGACAGGCTGATTCCATCCACGTCAAGCAGCAATCTAAACAACTGATGATATATTGGCATTGGAAAATAGCTTAGATAGTTGGTGCAATATCAGAAATCATTAAAAATTACAAGAGAATAGGAATGCCTGTGAACCAGAAGAAAGTCTTGATTCACCAGAGTGCTCTTAAATGGACTTCTGGGCAATATGTTAATGCTGATGTGAACTGTTCTGCTGCAGTCACCCAAAAATGGAAAGCCAAAGACAAGACCCTGGGCACCAAGCATAGTCTTTTGAAAATATTCATATTTGAAAAGTTTTCAAATGTGATCAGGTGGCTACTACAAAAAACTTGTTCTTGGACTCAATGCAAGTAAAGTGTCACTTTGTAAAGTGACATTTCTCTGTGCTGGAAACATTTCATGCTGGATTGTTCTTATGCAGGAATAATACAGGAGAAGTCAAATTGAATGCTTACCTAACTCAGGTTCCTGGGCACTGCAAAAATGCAAATAATAATAGTAATAATAGTAAGTGCAAAAAAACTAGACAGCCAAAAGACTGTTCTTTGCTGGTTCCAAGAGAAAATAGAGTTCTGTCACTGGTTAGAACATTTAAATATAGTTGCACCTGGAACTTAACAAATTACTAACAGCAGCACATGATTTTCCAATCTCTTAATATTTGCAATTTAATGCACTGGAAAGCAAAAGAAAAAGGGTCACACTCCGGTATCTGTTATATGTTTAAAGGCTGCCAATAATGTAGCGTATGAAAGTGTGCCTATAAGAAAAACTTGTTTGATTAAAATGAAAAAAATGTTTAATTCCCCCTCTCTGATTAAACATTTAATTGCAAGAGCAGTGAGCATAAAAAACTTATCTGTAGATATGAAAATATACATATTGAGAGACACAGCACTCTTCTTTTACAATACTTATAAATAGATTTGAGACACTCTAGATATATAAGAAGCCCTGTCCAAGAAAAGGCTGTTTGACACTACAAACTCTGACTCTTCCAAAATATAATAATTTTTTTTTAGAAAGCAGTTTTTTTTAAATTTCTCTGCATTTCTATTTCCTTTCCTGAAAACCTGACCTAGTGATACAGCGTATTGCTAGCTTATCTCTGTTTCTTCATCAACATATTTTTGACAGTGAATATAAGTACTAATATTTTTGGAAGACTTCACCCCATTTTAGAAAGTCTCTACAGAAATGGGAAAATTGAAGTGGTTACAGAGAAATTTAAAAAAAAAAAAAGCATGAGTTTAGGCAGCTATTTTCCACAAATCGTCCTTATTTCCTAACTTGTTGACAAGGTTATCATATAAACTATGCTCTAGAAACTTTACAAAAATAAATCATAAAATGTTGCCTATTTTAATTATGACATCTGTTCTGCAGCAGAGCATTGTATAGGTCAGCAACAGAAGCATGGCTTGGTATCACAACTGGATTAGTATCACAAATATAATCATCAATAATTCATTAATGGATTCTCTACAATAATTTTCTGATATTGCTTCTCTCAACCTAAAAACAAGACAAATTCTCTTGTCCATCCAAGCATTATTCTATATGCCATCAGCATACTTTCTATAGTACATAATTGAAAAGTAATCCTGAGCTCCCCAACCCATGTCCCACAATTATATAAAAAGGTTTTCCTCTATTAAATGGTATTAGCAATTTATCAGACTCCACAATGAAGCAAAAAAAATATAGTACCTTGAACACCAGTTTTTTCAAAGATAAGCAAATGAAGCGTAAAGGCCTAAAAATCAAGCATTCTTCAGCTGTACAGCTGTAGTTGAGAACAAGAGATAGAAATAAGTCTACTTTAATAGATGTAATATGAGACCTTAGGTAGGTTTTTGGATAATATTCAAGTACCTGTATCATCTGTTAGGAAAACTGCAGTGCAGGCATGTAGCTTTTAAACAGAAAGCCAAAATCGCAGCAGAAGAGCAGGACAGAAAATGATAACAGTCCTTTCCTAGCTCCCTCACCAACTGGCTGTTGAATTTTATAGGTAGATTAAGTCATGGAAGATTAAGACAGAAGCTTTGCTTAGAGTACCTACCAGGCGAGAGAAAGCAAAATACAGCACTCCATCTACAACAATGTACTCTGTAAAACCAGAAAAGCTGATTGGCAAAGCAATCATCTTTAAAATGTCCCTGGAGATTATAAATAAAACACCATTATATTTTATACTGGAGCTCCGTGCTATGACGACAACCCATTAACTCAATAAGAATAACGACAGGAGGGCCATCAGAATGATAAAGCCTTTCTAATGAAATGCAGACAAAGATTAAAAAGAATTAAAAGTGACAAGTAAAATCCATTAAAGGACAGCCTTTAGCTACTGTAATCAAAGGATTATTACTTTTCTTGTCAATTAACAGCTGTGTGTCTATTTTTTCACGCAACACAAAAGACTATGCCAAGTGTCAAAAAATCATTAATAATAGGAGGCCTTTATTTTTATTTATTTGGTTTGTGCAAGTACATTGCAATATCTCCAAATGAATCATGTACACAATTCTAGAAACCATAACACACAATTAACGACAGCATTCTGTGTTGTTATTGCCCTTAAAGCTGAGTCTTACTGAAGGAAGAAAGTAATTAGAAATGGAATTAATTGCAAGGGTATTAATCAATGTCTTTAACTTATGTAAAATATTAGAAACATTCACATGCAGAAATACTCTATGGTTTTCATTCCTTGACATTATTTTGCCTACCCTTTGCCACAATATTTCACGTGGCAGGACATTCCACTAATATTGGATTCTGCAAATTGCATAGGTGAATAAATTTTCTGTTCATTAACCTTGAAAACAGTTAACAGTAAAAAATAAAACTTAGAAAGTTTAAGAGGAAATTAAATTCTTGAACACAACAGACAAACCTGCACCTCTGTTTGGAAAAAGAGTGATCCACAAGTCAGCATAGATTCCTATGCATAAACAGATAAAATTTCATTACAAAGTCTTTTAGTATAAATATTAGACAATTAATGCAGTTAATAATGCTAATAATCCTACCAGATAAGGCCAGAGAAGAGGTTACAGTAAAAATGCTTCATCTGTATTGTTTCCATTGTCTTTAGCAAATTGCCTCTACTTTGTGCTGCTTCCAAGCTGATCTAAGTACTTTTTGAATGGGAAAAAATTATGTTGTAATTCCATACCTAAACACCTAGGTCCTTTTCTCAGACAGATTATGGAAGTTTTTAGTCATTTATCCAGATTTTTTCAGCACTACAGCTTTAAATAGATGAATGAATTGCCAAGCTGATTAATCTTCTACTAATCCTGCATTTCTGAAACAAGCAAAATAGTTTGCAATATTTTGTAGCGATTAAGAGAGAAAATTAAGACACCATAGCATTTCAATTACAGCCACTTCAATCCACCCTGATGAAACAAGAGTAATCAAGAGTGAAACATCACCCCAATCCACATCTGCACTCTCTAAAATGTCAGGGTACTTCGTTCTCCCCGTACTTATCAAAGAACACAAGTTTCTTGAGAGTTGATAGACTACATTCAGAATTATGCATAATCACATCAATTGCAAGATTGATAGTTGCTCCTGTGAGAGGCATCTGAAAAAGCAAATATTTTCTTTTGATGCAAATTGGCTTGCTAAAGGGAAGACAGCAATGGCATTTTACCCACACAAGGAATTTTTTTGGTCAAACAGCATTACCTAAGGAATACTATGTTTTCCGTGTTAAAAACTATGTTTCTGAGATCCAGTACAGGTAAGAACCCCAATCTTTTCTTATTAAATCATATGAATATGTTTTAGATTCAGATGTATGCAGATTATCAGTGAGTCATAAAATTAAATTTTAGGTAGATCAATAATTCAGATGCTTCAGTTGTCCTGTATATTTGTAATTTAAAGATCTATTGAAAGGAACTGTGTATTGTATTGAAACGGGTGATGGAATCCTGCTGCTTTGCATAGTATTTAAATGCAGGGTAGGAATTTGTCAATTCAGAATTATAGGAAAAATATCTGCATGATACTAGAAATAAAAATTTTATTTTTTGCTGAAACACTTAATAAAATATTTTCTGTGATATCATATGAACAAAAAAAAAGTCTTTTTAATCCATATCATCTCCCAGCAAGCAAAAAGAAAAAATCTGACGTTTCTATGAATTCTATTCTATTCTATTTTCTTCCACTTCACCTAAGAAGCAAGGGAAGAGAAGGAATGATATAAATACAAGTAAGATTCCTTAGGGATTTCTGTCTTTTATTCTCACTTTAATCACATCATCTGTGTCTAATACTGTCAGTAGGCAATGTTATATTGTTTCCTATTTTCCTACACATTATCTCCCAAATTCTTCTTCCCTGGGTTGTTTAAAGTATTCTGCTTGCTCTATTCTTGGACAGGGGTTATTTTCTGTGGCTCACTGGTTTTACCATATAATGCCACGACCTTTGGAAAGATTTTTCCCTCTTTGAGTCTATTCTCACAGCTGCTTTAGAGAGGTCTGTTCATAGTCTTCTCAGGCTGCCTAGAGGGGCTTGTTCATCAGCATTCAAATCTCTGGAGACAAACACTGTCAGCACAGTTCTGGTAGGAAACTCATCTCTCAGCTGTTTCACAGACAAATACAACAGAGAGTTTCCCATACACTACACAGAGCAAGTAGAAAGCACAGTATCAAAGATGTGTGTTCCAGTAGCTTCTGGAGACACTTTTGTAGAATGAAACCCTTTGGAGCTTCTCTTTCTCATATCTGAGTATGTCGACTTCCCCAAGCTTGTCGCACTTCCTTTCAAAACAATGGCAAGGGTAAGTATTCTCTGATAGTTATAAAATGATGTGTAATTGTACTAAAGTGTGGGATATAATGTGAGAATGTGAATAAAATGGATAATAATAAAGTCTAGCTATGCCTAGTTGCTGCAAAATATTGACATTATTTTCCATTTTGTAGGACCAGTGTTTCTACCAGGTCCAAAGTTATTCATAGCAGAACATTTTTCACTACTCCCTCTGCAATTTCTTATTCCTAATCCTCAAAGAAACTGTTCGAATAGCATATGGACAAGAGGAATATCTAAGAACTGAGGGCAAAGAGGATTTATAGTTCCAGTCTTGCGGTGATGGAAGTTACTTGGTCTTCTGCCACAATTGGAGTGGCAGTAAGATCAGATCATAGTGGTGAATTATTTTCTATGAAGTCTGAAGAATTGGAAATGTCTTCAAATGACAGTAGTAAGGGTTCAGTCTCACAAGGAGCTCAATTTGATTTCCATTTTTTTTTCCTGATTTTTTTCTGGAATTCTCTAAATAACCATCACCTAATATGGATGGATGGATGGATGGATGGATGGATGGATGGGTGGATGGATGGATGGATGGATGGATGGATGGATGGATGGATTTGTTGACCTTCCATCACCTGTTATCATGCACCAAAACATCTCTATTTTTATATAAGAGAGTTGCATGACATTTTTTGCCCTACCAGAAATCTGACTAATGTCAGTGACAGATCTTTTTAGATTTATTGTGACAGATTTTTTTTTTTGACAGACAATTTGCTCCTTGTCTTTGTTTTACTTCAAAATGATTAAATTTTCTATTTATATAGGGGATTTATAGATTATGGTTTTTTTACTTAGTAAGTTTTTGTGCCATTTTGTAGGTCAGATGCCTACTCAATCCTAACTGAACTCTTTGGGAAACCTGGTCTCTTAAGGACATATTCAATGCAACACAAAATTTCTTCAGACACTACCACATTCTATTTACTGGGTGGTTTTTCTTTGTGTATTTCAAGATGTTTTCCCTTTCTCTAGCAGGAAAAAAAGAAAAATAAGGGCATGCAATAACAGAGGAAAACAGCTCAACGTAAAAACCACTGATGGTTTATAAATATAATGAAAGATTTCAATTTACACTGAAAATCTGGATCAATAATTATTTATCCATTCATCATTACCCACTCAATTTGTCCTTCTTTGGCTCTTCAAGCATATCTTAAATACAAAGACAAACATTCTTATTCTACTCAGCAAGGCAATCTACAGAACAATCTACATGTAAAGTGCTGAAGGGTGTTCATCTCTAACAGCAATCAGATTGTACCTGGTCTACATGTACACTTATGCAAGAAGTGTTTTGGATTATAAAGTTGAACTTCTGTGAAAGGGACTTGCTCTTACTTTCAGCCACTTGCTGTTCGGAAAGGAGCTGGGGACACCGGTAGTAATCAGGCTGTTGGGTGATTTCCCACACTAGACAAGTTTGCTGAATGCTGCAGAATCTGTTTTCTTCCCAGCAATGAGGACCCTGCAGGCAGCAGTCCCTCACACAGATGAAACTCTTGGTTGATGACTGGACCACGTGGATGTCAGAGTGAGATCCCTGGAGCACCTTTACTGCCTTCTGCCAAATCACCTCACAATGCTAGTTGTCATCCACCTCTCAGACTCTTTTCTTTTGAAATGTCATATTTTTTACACAGAAGGTGAGAAATTAAACCTCTACCTGTCTTTCACAAATTTTAAGTGTCCAATTTTGCTTGAGAAGATACTTTTTCCTGCTGTTTCACTGCAACTCAAAGTGAAACAGGTGTCTAAGGTCCACACACAGCTGACACAAAAGCAAAATATCTTTAAAGGCTTTAGATCCATTAAATATCTATCTAGGTGCCTGAAGTATGCCTATAATGTTTACAAATGTTTAATGTTCATACTGAACAAGAAAAATTGTGAGTGAGGGTAGTCATAACTGTTCTTGAAGAAACTGAAGTGTGATGTGCAATTCCTTTTCTATTCTTTAATTTTAATATTCCTACAGTACTTGTGACCTCCCATGATGTACCAAGAACACACTGCAAGGGAATGCTTAAATGCAGACACCATATCCCAAACACAAGACAGAAACTAACACAGATGCAGGCAAGAAGAGCTATTTTAGTTTGTACTGACAGTCAGAAATATTGTCTGTCTAAAAGTCTCAATGCAGCACATATGTTTAATTTTATCGCACAACTGCACAGAGAAAAATATTTCTGTACATTCAGGTTCCTTGCTGAACTATACAGTGCCACAGCCTGCTGAGGCTGAGCTGACCGAGGTCCCAAACCCAGTAACATGTTCATCATATAGGGCCCATAACCTTCCATGATAGATGAACCTTCTCAGCATACTGGTTGGGGTTGTGATTTGTCTCCCTTACAATGCAACTTTTTGGAAAGATGAGTCATTCTCAAGCAAATGAAATGCTTTGCACACCATTTCACTTCTGTCATGCATTATTAAAGGCCTGCATATCTTTATCCATACATTTTCTGTAATTCAGCCATTCCTTATGTTCCTTTCCATAAAACACACTTGTGCTGTTGCCACCATCATAATCCCATAAATTGTGATACTGATGAAAGGGTCAGCACCTAACAGGCAATGAGGATAAGCTTCATGTTCAGCAAGATGCATGATTTTTCTGACCTAATATTACTCCACAGGGGTGTAGATACTCAGGCTATAATTTATTAGTGCTTCCTTTACAGTTAACAAAAAGCATTCAAGTGAGTGCTAAGACTGATTTTTAATATGATTAGTAAGAAGACTCTCCTGAATGCTCTTTCACCATTAAATATAGTCATGGCAGGAGGGATGCCTAAAGAAAACTTTTAGATGACTAAAACCAGATTACATAAATCCTCCCCTACATGAATGCATGAACATGTCAAGACATGCACCTTGCAGTGAAATAATTTCACCTCACATTTGAAAGTTGTCAATAAAATTAAGTTGCCTAACACTTTCTGTTGGCCCATGAATTATTTTAGGTATACTGATCAGTCAACTTACTGGAAAGACCAAGTTTTATGCTGGCAGAAAGCATGTTCATATTATTCCAACTCCAATTTTCTGGCCTTCCATAGGAGATTCTTCTACTTAGCTTGACCATGCTTACTGAACTGTGTGTGTCTCTGAATTTTCTGATAATGATCTTAACAACTTTTGAAACACTGAATATTTTCTGGCTGGAGTAGCCACTACAGCGTGCAAACGCTCCAACACTGACTTTTACGTCTCATCTTGCATTTTTTTAAGTTGTGCACATAGAATTGCTGCCGATTTCCCAGAATGCACAAACCCCAAATATTCTTGCTGGATATCTGACATCAAGTCTTATTTCAGAATAAGTAGGTTACTTTTCTCAGCTGCCATCAGACTTAGTGGTATAATACAGAAGAGAAGGGTGACAAGAAATAACAGAAGGTTCAGCAATGGCCTGTCAAATATCAATCACATCAGCAATTCTGGACCACGCTTCCAAAGAGATTTGGGAGCTAAATGCATCAAGAGCATATTTTTGACTAATATAATGCCACCTTATTGTTTTGATGACAGGAAAAGTTTCTGGCAGCTCTTTGGCATAAATAACTTTACTCCTTATGTCTCTCTGAAGGTTCACTTGCAGCAGCTCCTCCTTCTCTGCAGTTCATAGCTAGCCAAGGCAGAAGTGGTGATGTGGATTTATTCCCAGAGGAGGGAAAGGCAGCACATTGTTTTATACCAAGGTAAACTTCAAATTAAACTGCATTATAAAGCTCATTCCTTTGCATATGGTTATAGAAACATTTAGCCAAAACAGATGTGAATGGGAAGGAAGGTGGTCATTATGGTTGTACCAAAAGGGTTTGTGTGGCTGGAGAGAGGATATTAGGGACATCTCATGGTGCTTATGAGTAGGGAATATTGGGGATCAGCAGCTATGAGGGCTTTTCTGAAGGGGAAAAGCAGGGCCCTACAGCTTGGGCCCATCCCATCCCCAGACAGGAGCAGGGCAGGGGGGGCAACCAGGGCACCACCAGCTCCAGGCACTGGGCACTGAGCTGGGAATGGGCCGAGCTGGGATGTGGGCTCCCAGGCAGCCCAGGGCAGAGCTGTGAGGAACTGGAGCCCAGAGCTGCTACAGGGGGCACTGATGTTTCTGGGGGTGAAATGAGCCCCAGTGGGAGCTGGGCAGGAACATCTGGCCTCTTGATGCCCTCCAGACTGGGACAGGATGGACCAATTGAAAACCCAGCCTTGTCAGACATTTTCACTGAGCGTTTTAGCACAATAGCTAACAGTGTGATAAGGAAATTTGGAAGCTTATCATTCATATATTACAGCTACAAACACATATGCCTATCACATGAAATATATACCCAAATGGTACAGCTGGACAATCCTGAGGGTTGGAAAGCTGGAAACAGGATGAATAACAGAAGCTGCTAAGTTACAAAGCAGTCTGGAACCAGCGGGGGAAGAAAAAAGGCCAGAGTTTAATAGTAGTCATAAATTATGTTTGTTGCCAGTTTGGATATGATAACATTAAAAAAGGTAACAGGGAAACGTTTTCAAATTTTCAGCTGACCTAGTCAAATATTATATGACTGTATGAGAGTAAGCCCACCTGGACCCAAAGCCAGGCTCTACTTGCCTCAAGGCATCTCAGTGGAATGACAGAATTAAAGCTTGCCATTTCAGTTGCCACAAGGAAGAAAATGAGAGTCATTATGACTTTTTTCTGGTTTATATCCTCAAGGAAAAGTAACAGCTATTTGAACTGAAGGACAGTGCTAGAAGTCTTCTAAATGTGTGGACTAATAAAGGCCAAATGCCTCATAAAATGGTTATGGGGAAAAAGAAAATTAGATATTGATGCTAAAATACTTATTTCAGAATTAAAAAATAGGGAGAAATTAACTAACAGAAGTGGGAGAACAAAATTCAACTCTTTATTACATTATAAACTCCATCCCAAACACAGTGATGTCCCATAACTAAAACTTAAAGTGAGGAAATTCAAAACATGTCTTTCTTTAAGAAACACTTAAAAGTATTAAGTTGGTAATTTGTGTAGGAGTACATTCAATTGCCAGTTGTAAGACAAGAGAAAACATTTATGTGCATTTTTCAGAAAGATATATATTGCCTTTAAGAAAATATTACCAGGCTGGTAGATAATTTATTCAGCTCTGGCACTGATGAAACTGTAAGTAATAAGATCATGTATGGTACCTATGCCACTGAATGCCAACACAAAAACATTTTCATATCTTGAAGTTTTTGTCTGTATTTTTAAAAGAAACATTAGAAGCTCTTCAGAAGCTTATAAATGTTCTGCTCTTTGCCCACAGGTTTTGAGTGGCCTAATTTAAAAATTGATGTAATAGAAAGCAATACCAGATCATATTCTTTTTAGATGTTGGCTTTCTGAGAAGTTTGAGTTGTTCACAGATTGCTTTGGCATCAGTGTTAGCAGAAATACACTTTTGGATAATACCTGAAAAATAAAAAATTAGTAACATTGTTGAAGAAATTGTGCCTGAAAAAGGTCATTAGTATACTTAAATAACACTAGAACTTCGTAATACATTAGATGGCCCATAAAGAAGCAACAAGATATATGCCAGAGCATAAAAATTCTTTTTATCTCGTCCACATCTGTTTTTCAAAGACAAGGGCAGCTAAGCCTGTAATGTTTTCTTCTGATGCAATTACAAAAACTGTGAATATTGCTCACTGTACCTCTTTCAACAAGCTTATTCCAAATGGTTACTCATTTTAGAATGCTTTTCCCTTGTATTTATTTCTAGGAATTTAAGCTTGTCTTTCTTATATAGAAACATGAACCAATAAGTTGGTTACTTTGCTCTCTACTGCAGCTTTTAAAAGATTCTCACAGTATTCAAAATATTTAAAGAAATATCTTTTTTTCTTCTCTTCTAGTGAAAAAAAATGGAACAAAACCAAAGTGTTGACCCCATGTAGACTCCCACAAGTCCTACTCTTCCATGAGTACTACCATTTTGTTGCAAATGGTCTAACAACTTACTGTGGACTGAAAGAAAATTACTTGGTTTTTATTTAAACAGCATAAGAATTTTCAGCTGAACATAGCAACCTAGAAAAACATTTCCTCACCTGTGGGCTCCAATATAATTGCGACACATCTTAGTACAGTACTCTGAGCTGTGTCATATCACCAGCAATGGTGTGGCCAGCAGGACCAGTGCAGTGACCATCCCAGTGCACTGGCACCGGTGAGGCTGCAGGTTCGGTCCAGTCATGTTCAGTTTTGAGCCCCTCACTACAAGAAAGACATTGAGGGGCTGGAGCATGTCCAGAGAAGGGCAGTGAAGATGAGTAACTCGAGTCTGGTGAGGAGCTGCTGATGGAGCTGGGGTTGTTCAGCCTGGAGGAGTCTCAGGAGGGACCTTATTGCTCTCTCTACAACCTCCCGAGAGGAGACTGGAGCCGGGTGGGGAGCACTCTGTTCTCCCAAGCAGCAAGTGACAGGAATAGAGGAAATGGCCTCAAGATGCAGCAGGGTAGAAGGAAAACTCTCTTCACTGAAGGGCTTGTCAAGCATTGGCACAATCTTTCTAGGGAAGTGGTGGACTCACCACCCCTGTAGGTATTTAAAAGATGTGCAGTTGCAGCATTGAGGGACAAGGTTTAATGGTGGGTGTGGAAGTGTCAGGTTAAAGGTTGGACAAGATGATCTTTAAGGACTTTACCAAACAAAATGGTTCTGTGATTCTCTGATTCAATATTTGAATACTACCAATGAGATTTACTCTTTTGGGAAACATTTAAACAATCTTAACTTTTTGTTTCAGAGTTGCTATATTGACATACTGAAGCAGATATTTTTACTTTGTATGGTCTGTGGTCTTGTGTAGTGTCCTCTGCACATAATTTTACTACTGAACTTAAAATAAAAAGCTGAAATAATTTAACATTGCTCATTATTGTACTAAAAAATGTAAATTATTGTGATTGTTTATAAAGTTAATATTTCTCTATAAAAATAGATCACTTTAGGATCTTGACATCAACTGCAAAAATAAGTATTACTCTTTCAATTCTCAGCAGATACATCTTTCCATCATTTTGATTTACACTCATTTTAGGAATATTATAATTCTAGAGTACAGTAAAAGATTTAAATTAGTATAAAGAGATATGACTTTTCATACTGGAGTCCTAAAAAGGTGAAATGACATCTAAAAGGCAGTTTTAAAACTCATGCCTTTGTCTCGATCCATTATCTTGACATGAGCTGTGCACAAAAATGGATGGTGTGATCTGAGCAGGGTCAGGGTTTGATCTGACCAGGGCAGGCTGTAGTTCTACTTTGCTTTCTTCCTGCAGCTTCTCCAGGACTAAATGATCTTTTATTTTGTTAAAAATAACCATATCCCTCTGATTTTAGATGCCTTACAATTTCTAGTTCTTGTCCTGCCTTGTGATGTTGCTAGTTCCTCTTACTGTTTGGATTTTAGGAGCTTTTTCTGTACACTCAAATTGTTCAGGACTACTAAGTTGCTTACAACAGTGTAATATACCTCAGTTTTATATTTAACAAAAGATGTAACCCTCAGATTTTCATTTGTCTCAACCCTCTTTATCAATATCTATCTATATCTATATCTATCTATCCATCTATCTATCCATCCATTCTTCCAAGATTCTGCTGCCCACAGAACATCTTTATTTAACTAATGCACTACCTTCTATTGATTGCTCCACTGATTTGCATATTAAGATTCACTTCTTTGGTTTTGTCTAAAAGAAACTATTTAAAAAATAACAAAATCTCTGGCATTCCAAAGGTTTAGGGTCTCATAAATAAATTCATGGTGTCTTTTGATCACAATCAGCTCTTTCTGCATATTTTTTTTCTTTTATTAGAGCAGAGAATAAACAATGCTCTCACCAGAAAACCTGAGATAATAGCAAGATTATGAGTTTTGAAGTCTCAAGAGTATTCCTTACCATATAAAAATATGTAACAATTTATACAAAACCAATTCTAAGGTCCTAAGTCAATATTTTCTGGAAATTTGACATTTGTCTTGTTATTTCCAATTTGGAATGGATTTTTTTTTAATTTCACCAGGCTTATTTTAACCCAAGCAGTTTTGAAATACTTATAAAATATACAGTTGCAGCTTCCTTCTGCTTAAGCTGATGAGTCTTAGCAAGGAATTTGGAATAAGGTTTCTTTCTTGTTTTTCTTAAATATTCAGTTGGTCAAACATTACTCTTTTAATTCATAAAATCCTCAGGAATTTCACACTTAAGTAAGTAAATCTTCATAAGTGCAACAGCAGAATGAAAATATCTCAAAGTCATTAATTACTGTTTATTCTTAAAAAGGAATGTTAATAATTTGCTGTAATGAAAAAAAGAATGAAAGCATATTTTCTCCAAGAATAACTGAGCCACCAGCACTTCATATGACAATGCTGCCAATAAAATGTTTTGGTGGAGCAAATTGCTGTGCTCATTGTTCCCAGGCCATCTCCAGGATATCTCCTTGGCACCTTTAGTGGTGACTTTGCTATGCACCACCTTCAAGAAGTGCTTGCACAGCCCCACGCTCCCACTGCCCTGCAGGACTAAAGCCTTGTTTCAATTTCTGTCTTGGGCTCACAGCAAACTGCAGAGCAGTTTGAGGACGAACAGTACCTGACTTTTTGTGGTAATATTAGGAAAAAGGAAAAGTAGCCAGAGATTTTCATGCAGGAGAAGGATTTACCTCCTGCACATTCTTTCACAGACAGGTGGCTCTTCATCCTCTTATCAACCTCGGGTTACACAGGCTGCATTTATTAGTGCATAAGACTCCTCTATGCATATCTTTAAAATGACCCTCATTTTACTTCAAGACATTCAATTGTTCCTTGTTTTCCCTATTAGTATGCCCCAGTGCACACTAGCATTCATCACTAGAAATGTCAGACATAACTGAGAATTTCTTCAAAAGCCATTTTTTATTATACACATACAAAGAGAAAAGAAAAAAAAAAAGAAATTTATATTTTATATAGCTTCGGTTTTCTTCAATGTGTCCTTGATTTATGGTACAGTTGTCCTTGATTCCTTTGTTTGAGTTTTAAATGAATGCCTGCTATGTAAAGAGTGCACAGTATTATGTACATGTAGATAGCTACAGATCCTCCCACATGCTACTTAAAAGAGAATTATAAAACAATGACAAAATGCACTGTCCTTTCACACTGAAAATCTCACTTTATAATCAAAACTGACTTACTTCATGTATGCAGTGTGCATTTTGTTAATTAGCTTCCTTCTGGCACCTCTGAAGCAAAAATCAATTTTTCACAGGATCATTTTTCCCTCCTTGTAATAAGTAACACTTAATATTTGCTGGTGCTGTGATAAAATGTATTTCAAGGTATTTTATGGAGTACTAAATTAAATATTTCAATTAGAGCTTCAGCGAGCTGTTCAGCAAAGATTTGAATGAACCTCTGTAGGCCAACCTTAAAAAAAATCCCCAGGCCTATATTTTCATGCACTCTATAAAGAAGTGTCAGACTTGCAATTAAAATAATTCATTTTTCTAAATGAGCTGAGAGAGATCACATCTCTTTTGCTCAATTACTCCCATTTCTACTATTTTTTCTCCTATGTTATTGTACCCATATGACTGCAGCAAAAAAAGTAATGTGAGAGTTTGGAGAGTAAGACTGGAAGTTAGGATCTGTGAGCTCCTGTTTTGGAATATGAAACAGAAAAGATAATTTTGATTGTTTTGTTGAGTTTTCCCAGTGGGCAAAAGCCTTCAACATCCATCATGTGAACATCTCTTTAGACTTTCTCCATTAGCATCCTCAAGGTCCTGCCATAAGATACTTGCCCTAAGAGTATTGTTTCTTGCCCTCTTTTCTTTGATCTTTAGGCTTTTCATCCCCCCCACTTTAAACTGGTTTTATCTGCTGTCATTAGGCATCTTCCACGTCTGTCAAATTACAGCTTTGAACACTGCAAGTCTTCGGAGAGAGTATTTCTTAATCTTTGCTTGGCAGTGTAGACTGGGAATATTTCTGACATCCTTTTTAGTTTCTTTATTCTTTAGGTTTTTTTCTTCTTGGTGGCTAAGGATTGTAATAAAACAGATTGTTCCTGTGAAAGTCCAATCAATCTGATAGGAACCCAGCCACAACATTTTTTTTTATTATACAAGGTATGCAACATACTCTTAATAAAAATAAAAGTAGCTCAAAACATTTGCGCTTGTCCCAATCATAACTTTCATGATTAAATCTCATAAATCTTCAGAAACACAAAGCAAAATCTTTTTTTTCAAGCAACTTTTCCCTTTGTAAAATTTATTCCCAAATGAGAAATATTAGCAATGCAAGAAGGAGAAAAAACAAAACGAGCAGCATTTTTATGTAAAATATTATGTAATTTTACTGATTTGATATTAGTACTCAATAAAACAGAGCCCTTAAATGTAAGATTAATTTCTGAGGTGACTCAGTGTCACGAGTTCAGATCTCTTAGACAGCTATAAACATCCAACCCATCATTCATTGGTCATATGTGCATTTACAGGATGAAAATATTTATCATTTATCAATAACTTTGTGGGATTATTTTTTGCATTTGGATGGGGCTTTTCTTAACCTGTTTTACATTAATTGTGCTTTAGTCACAAACAGCTAATGGATTCTACAGGACACTGGCATATATTAGTGTTTAAATACCTGCTTTATTGCTCTCCTAAAAAGTCAGAATGGAAGAACAAAACAAAGGAAGAAAACAGGAGAAAGAGAAAAATTACTGTACATTTCCTTTGCCCTTAAAAGGGCACTTTTTTAAAGCTACTATGAAAAAATCGAAAGTATACACAACTAGGATAATCATGGGGTCAAAAAAATTCAGCAACTTTTAGAATATACTCAAGAGACATTGTAGAACAAGAAATTTTTATGAATTAAATGGTATTGAACTAAATCAGTAGCTTTCATAATGATCTAAACAGATTATAAAGGAAAGCAGTCATAAGGACAAAATCTTCTAATAAACACAGAACATAGGCTAAATACAAACAACACACCCAGAATAAACACCAACATAGTCTTTAGACAAATAACACTCTACCATGTAATGTTTTCTGACACTGACTAATGTTTTCTTTTTGCATGGGTAGCTCATAGGCACTCTCTAAGAAATTATTCTGTTTAGAGAGACTCAAGCAGCAAATAAACTTCAGTTGAGTGCACTTAGCTCTCAAGAACTGCGCTAGAAATAAAAACAAACATTATTTAAATATCTAATCAGATAGATATCTAGTATATGTGTACTGCACTATTAAATTGGCAACATCATACATATAATATATCTCCTGTTTACCCTGTAAGCAAATGTTAATGTCTTATTTTAGTGCAGTCATTTAATCTACACAGTACAAAATATGCAGAAGAAACAATTTTCCACTTTGATGAAATGTTGGGTTCAATTCAATTTTTTTTTTGTGGTCTAAGCAATTACACCAATCCTGAGAATGTCTTAATCATTCTCTCTCTCAACCTTAGCATTTAATTAACAAAAATAATTACATTTATATTATATCAGTATCTATGCTGATAGAAGAGCTGCTGAATTTTCCAATAAAGCACTATTTTCATAGGATAGTTTCTAAATAAAATTCTGTTAACAATAGGGCTGAAATCAAATTAATTATAAATGTAACTAAAAGGGTGTCACAAGGTTATAAACAGCAATAAACCATGTGTCACAGCAAACATCACATTAAACATGCTTTCAGGATTTAATTCTAAAGATTTATGTGTCACTTGACTTATCTCTTCTGGTTCAACGTCTGCATATATCTCCCAAGACCTAAACATTATGAAAACTGACTATTGCTGCTAAAAACAATAGAGGATTTTGTTTGCTAATAGCACAATTGGCTTCCCAAACAGAAAATTAGAAACAGCACCCTTAGGAGTATTTCTGAACTGGAGTGAAATGAAATAAAACTCTCCTCATTGCTATTGACAGAACCTAATAAAATGTTTCACGCTAAATTGCCTTTGATGCATCTGTACATAAAATTAATTATGCAAATAATATAATATCTTATCTCTATGGATAATTACAACAGTAATCATAATTATGCTTTTTTTTTTTTTTTTTTCCACAGGTGAGTCTTTTCCAAAAGTGGTGTGAAATAAAACTCGGTGATTTTATCTACATGGTAATTGCTTGGTCTATCACAGAGGGGCTGATGCCAGGAGACCCCAGTGAAGCCCATCCAGTTTAGTGCTCTGCTCTGGACAGGCCCAGCTGGAACTCAGGGCTGTGTTCAGTCAGGTTCTCAGTGTCCAGGGATGGACATCACTGAGCAACCTGTGCCAATACTCAGTTACCCACACAGTAGAAAAAGATTGTCCTAATGCTCAGAAAGAACCTCCTGTGTTTGAGTTTGTGCCCATTGCCTTTTGTTCTGTCACTGAGTACAAACTGAGAACACCCTGGCTCCATCCTCTCTGCACCCTCCTTGTAGGTATTTATATACATTGACCAGATTCCCTCTGAGCATTTTCTTCTCCAGGCTTACAAGCCCCAGCTCTCTCAGCTTTTCCTATTGAGAAAGATGCTCCAGTTCCTTCAAAATCTTTGTATCCCTTTGCTGGACTCTTTCCAATATGTGCACATCTCTTTTGTACAGAGGAACCCAGAAGTGGACATTACTTCAAGAGTGGCTTCACCAGTGCTGAGGTGAAGGAGGACACGGAGCACCTCAGTCTTTTACACAACCTCTGTCACTAGGACCCATGCCCACTCACAGAAAGCCTGTCTTTGCCTTAGCCTTCCTTTTGCTTCCAGTATAGCTGCATCTTCTTGTTGTCTGTGACAACTCCTGCCAAGGTTCAGCTCCAGGTGGGCTTTGTCTTTCCTAGCTCCATTTCTGCATGCTCAGACAGTGTCTCTATCTTCCTTCTGACTGTTCTGATCCTACTGTCACCTTTGTAGGATTTCTTTATTTATTTCAGTTTAGTCAGGAGCTCCTTATCCAAATCTGCAGACTCTCCAACTCTGCTAGACTTCCTTCTTGGCTGTTCTTGAGTGTAGGTGGTCTGTTGCTGTCCCTCAGCACCAGAGCAATTCCCAAGCATATGACAGGCAGGCTTGTGTAGGTGGTGCTCCAAACACACCATCTCATGAAGAACACAACTCTCCACTGAGCTGTGAGATCAGGCCATGCAGAGCAGGAATTATCTGCCCTTTTTAACCACAAGGACCATCTCATACTTCTTCTTCCAGAACTGTCCAACTCAAACACAAACGGTTTCAATATGCTGCCATTCCAGACACTGCTTGCACATTCCTGCATCTCATGCACTCATTTTGAATGACAGCAAAGAAGAAAAAGGAAAAAAACAAAGACATGTATCTCATGAAATGCATGTCTCACAATTATGGAAGTTTTGCCTTCTGCATTCCCCCACCTGCTGTCTTTGTTTATTGCCATCCCTTGCTGCATTATGTGTAATTTAGATTGCATGCTCCTTGAGGTAAGGAGCTGTCAGATTTTATTTGTCTGCACAATGGTATACACACCTTTGGCACTATAGAAATAATTAATAATAACAATTTATGACAGAGTACATTGTTACCAATCATCACATATTGTGTTCACTGTGGTAAGGCACAAAAAGCTTTCGTAATGGAAGTGGAATAACATGCCCCATTTCTTAATAGTTGACTTCGTAATAGATTATCTGTATATGTATGAAGTATTCTTGAAGAAAGGCTCATTCTTCCAAAGCTGATCTGTATTTCCAACTTTTATACTTAAAAAATATTGAGATTTTCTTCAAAATGTGCTTTTTGCTTTATGTCCTCAGACTGACAAATCAATTCTGCTAATGCAAAGATTCTACTGTTATCATTGTGGCACATAACATGGATTTTCCACACAAAATTCTTTATGAAACAGGACAGGAGAAATGCAGTAATTATTTGATGTACGCAGACATGAACCAAAACACAGGAGTCTTTTTTCTTCTGTAGATTAAATTTGCTACAAAAATTAATCAAGTGGTGTACTTCAGCAAAAGAAAAAAATTCACCTTATCCTCTGAGGAATTTATAGAGTTTACTATCTTTTGCCAATTTGAACAGAAGATACTGAGTTGCTCTTGTAGGTAGGAAACTTTTGCATCTACACCTTAAAATTTTGGGTTACCTGAAGTAAATATTCTGGAAAATGACTATATTATGCAATGTATCTGAATCTCCTTTTGCAGTCAATAATTATATTGGCTCACTAGTCTAGGAAAAGAATGGTGTTTAGAATTTATAATTACAAATATATTAAAGAAATTACTATGCCAAGGAAGACCTGGTTTACCAATTCTTAGTGAGGAGTTTGTGGAATGGAAATCTCCACAACAAGACCAAAGCTGAGATGTTTCTTTCAGAAACACTGTGCAAATACATAAACAGGAAAACCTCTGAACTAAAGAGCTCCAAAATTTTCTAGATGCGCAATAAGCTGTTTAGAAGGAGACTGCATCTTCCTGGAGAACCTGATCAAAAAATCAAATTTCTAAGAATGGCCTACAAGTACATCTGGAGTTTATTCCTGTGGACTTTCACACTGTGCTTTCAGATTAAAAAAAATAAGTGTTTTCACAATCACTACACACAGCTTTGTTATCCTGTACCTATATATCTTACAATTATTTTTCATCTCACCAGAATTAAAAATACAAAAATGTATCACAAGTTTAAAACACTGCAGAGGAAACTCTCTTCAACAAAACAGGCGAAGTATAAACTCTAAAGATTTAGATAAATTTTTGTGCATTATTTCTGGTTTGATTATTTGTTTTAACACATTTTTGTTATGTGGAATTCTATAGTTCAATTTGTACTGACTTTTTTTTGAGCTGCAGATTCACTGTTTACCAACAGTGTTGATAGCACATGGTGTTGTTTCCTTGGTTGGACCTCTCAGGACAATGTCTTCACATATTTCAGCACTCTTTGTAATATCTCATAACACCAATAAAAATGAATAATACTGACTTTTATGAAGTACTTTGACTTCTGCCAAGGCATGAAGGTTGCTCTCTACAGAAGTCCCATGTACTGCTTGTACACCGCTAACAGGGATTTATTTTAGCTACTTCACATGGACTGAATTTCACACCAAATTAATTTTATTAACTCATTATGCTAATTTTATCTTGTTAAAATTATATTTAATGTCTTTCCTTTCTGTGGCATAGCTTTTAACAACTTTAGTCACACAATCTGTACTCTACAGGGTTTTGGTTTTGGTTTGGGCATGAACATATTTGCATTTCAACTACCCAGCAATTTCTTGCTAACTGCTAAATAACATACAGAATATAATACAGATCAATACTTGAGGAAAACCCCATAAAAAATATGATAGGAAACAGTCTCTTCTTCACCAGCCCATTTTTACATTTTTTGTACAGCTCCTGTTAGGTAATTTTTTCCTTGTTAAGTGGATCACTAATACATGCCCATGGCTTGAGGAGGGGAAATGGCCAGAGGCCTGTGTGCGACCTGCAGTCTTCAAGGACAGCCTTAGGACAAACAGCTACCCTGTTATGCAGGGCAAAGGACTCCCTTCCCTAACCCTCCTCTCCCTCTTCTGCTCCACTCTGCTTACACATCCACTCCTGCTCCCTCTCCTCTACCTGTGGGGCCTTTCAGGAATCACAATTTCTTGTTGCTGTAATTTTTCAAATTTTCATTTTCCCAAGACTCAAAGTCTGACATCTCTATGATTTACAGTCTTGATTATCAAAATTTGGTATGGTTTTTTTTCAGATTGAGTGTTGTATTAAGAGTATTTTAAAAAGCGATTTGTCTTTCTAACTAAATGTAGCAACTTGTGGCATCTTTCAAACAGGGATTGTATTATTTATGGGGGACACAAGCTGGTGTTTTCTTGATGTTTTACAAAGGAAAAACTGTTCAGAAGTGAGGGGTAATATGCAGGTATCTTTAAGACCTGAGCACAAATTGCTTGAATACTGAATGTACACAAGCATGCAAGCACTGTAAAAATGTCTGCTTATAAATTGAAATTTATTTATGACTCAATTCCAAAGAATGGGAAAACAGAGTGTCCTCAAAACAAAATTCTGAACCAAAATAATGTGCGCAGTATAAATATCAGATTTGACCTGTGCTAGCGAGATCTTCTTGCTGAAGAAGATAGAAACTTAAAAACACCTATGACATTTACATCTCTTTCCTAGCTGTAATCTTTGCTGCTATTTGGAGAGAGCCACCTCAGGGCAAAATCCAGAAAGGTGTTCAATCAAACACACAAACATTCATAAGCAAGAGAGGATGGGAACTGGGTACTTTACTCAAATCGGAGTAAAGTAACACAAAAGGACTGCCCGTGTTTATGACATTCAGTGTGGTAGGAACATTCTCTTGTCACTGAAACTGGCTAGCCTGAATCCACCCTACCCATACTAACAAATACCTTTTTCTCCAAGACAGAAACAATGTAGTCTTCTCCTTTTAATAACTCTCCAAATGTGCTCAGGAGCTGTACAGGAAAATGCAATCTGGCCTGGGTCCAAATGTGTTCCGGGAATAATTCTAAAATTTAATAGCAGAGATAATTGTGATCCAGTGCCTATGGCTGTTTCCTGACACTACTTTCTGTATGGATACAAACACAGCCAAAATGTCTGGTTTATGTTTCTCAGAGCTTCTGTGCAAATCAGCATAAGGACTTTTAGATTTGACAGTACACATAGATTAAGTGACTGGACACTGGCCTTCCAAAATAATATTTTATATACATTTCCAAGGATATTATAATAAACAAATAGACTGCTGAATAGAGAACATAACTTTAATAATAAAAGGTCTGTTTCTTTCCTATGTTCTTCACATAATATTTAGAAATAGTCCTTAGACCTGGCAGTCTGCATGTCAGAAGCTGAAAAGCACTGCTTCAGAATGATCTGATTTTCATATACAGACCGACATAAAGGAAATTATGTGTTCCCTTTATGGTAGATGATTAACTGGGAAACAACTGTACATGCTCCGTCTTTAAGTTTGGTCACCTGAACTAGGATTTGATATCGAAGTCAAAATTTGATGCTGTTTTGCATGTGCTCTGCCATACTTATAAAATGGCTAGTGGTCAAAACAAATGAGAAAAGACATGCAGAATGAATATAGGTGCCTGGCAGAAAAAGTTTCTTATTTAAAAATTTAGGAAGACATTATTTGCTTACTGTAACCATAGCTATTATTTTCTTCTAAACAGGGTATTTGCATGCAGTGGCAGTTAGATTTTATTTACCTTTTTTTCTAAACCATGTTTCAGATCTTTAGCAGAAGATAAGTTTAATATTTTTCAAACTCTACCCTCAAAATGGACTGTTTCAGAGATGTGTGTCTGAAAGCCAGGATGAAGCAAGGAGAGCTCAATCGAAATTTTTGTGAAGGCAGAAGTGGAAGACCCACATCGAGCTACTGGCTGTGGTTTTTTATTGGCATTGTGTAGTTAGAACTAAATCAGTGTTGTTTAATTCCATGTTTCTCACTAATATGAAGCCTGAACTTAACAGCTTTGTTCCCTGACCCTCTTAAAGAGTTAAAGACTCACAAAGGACCTTATTTTCAAAATTCATAACTCTGATGCAGTGTAATTAATAGCCCTAAAGTAAACACACTGCTCCCGCTTTACACCCTAAGCAGGACATCCCTGGAAATGGGAAACATTTACACAAACCAGTAAGAGGTACACAGTAGGAAGTTCAGCCTCAGATAGTGTGAAAATATTTCTATCATTTTTTAATTTTGCATTTGCAATGTAGAACAGGTAAGGCCTGTCCTTGAATAATGAGGGAAAAGGCAGCAGAGTGAGAGAGAGATCAAAGGAAAAAGCCATTCTCTAAATCAAACTAAGCCAGGACATGATCCTATGTCTCCTCTTCAAGGAGAACTACCAATTAAGTTACATGGGGAAAAAATCTTCTCCTTTTTTAGGTTTCTTTTAAAAAGAGATTATTTTTTCACCTAGTTCAAGTTAGAGGACAGTAAATCTTAGATGGAGGAGATTTTACCCCCATGAATATCACTCAGGCACAATCTTGCCTCCCTAAAGGGACCAGGACACATGTAACATCCCTCTGAACTGCATTTTCGGTTAGTGAGCTAAACTCACTTCCATGAATCTCCTCTCCAGTCATCCAGCTCTTTCCAGGCATTGTGAGAACAACCTAGATTCCAATGGGAGACGGTATAGGTGAGTATGAAAATCAGTGAGTTTGGAACTTCGAGATGATGTGGCACTAAAACTCTTGTGATTCCTATTCTATAGCCATTTCTGAAATTACAGCAATGTATTAGCACTCATTTTCATGAAAACCCTACTGCTCCTTAGGGCAAGCAAGACTGAAGGCTCGAAAGACAGCAGGTTGAAATGGTTGGCTTGGATGGTCTTGTACATTTTTTCTTCAGGCAGACCAGTAGGGATGACAGAATGAAATGGCTGTCATCTTTCTGGGTGTTATTTAAACAAAAATGCCATAGTAGATCCAGCTTTTCTACCTACCACAGCTCCTCCTATCAAAAAGAAAGAGCTGCAGATCTGTGGCACTGCCAGGGTCAGAAATATCTTGAAGGAAATATCTCCTTATCTCTGCCACGTACACCAAATAATTTTCTGCATCTGTGTACAGAGACACAGCAACCACAGCACTTATATACACATTTGTTTATTCCTAAGAAGCCTCAGCATTTGTTTGTGATATCCCAAGGTTTGGTTCACTCACTGCAGGCAGAGAGCCTGTGCATGGCAGGGACCAGGGGCGCTGATGTCCTACCCACCCCCCTCAGTGTCAGTGCCCAGAACACTGCAGCACAGCACACAAAACAGGACTAGCCAGGGATTATTCCAAGGTTTAGCCAAACTGTTTATTGAGCATTAAATTTATTAAGTTTAGTAAGTTTAGTAAGTTTACTGTGGAATGCAGAGTTATAAAACCCCTGAGCTTACGGAGCTGAGCATAGCATGTCACCTGTGTCTTAATGTTGTTAAACTCCCCAGAAAAAATAGGTACTTAAAAGAAAAAGTACCTGTGTGGCTGTTTGAGTTCACAGATCCATGGGGCCATTGCCTTTGCTGCAGTTGCCACAGATGAGTGCACTGTCACATTTTGCACTGCAGCAGCATGATCCTCTGATCAAGAAAATCTATATAAAAGGCATTTGCTGACTATGATTTTTTCCTTTTAATATCTATAGGAAGATTCATCTTTATTATTTGGTATTACACAAGCTCTCAGTTACCCAGGAATATATCTAAAGGGTCAACTTGTGAAAGATACTAAAATAGTCATATCTTGCTTTACAAACACCTATACTCTGGGGGCATATCCAAATGTAATAATTTATATTACATCTACGTTCAGACCAAAGAGCTACAGGAAGTAAAACTCTACTGATTCCATGAACCCCACTCTAGCTGACACAATAGTAGTGGTTACTGCTTTCACAGCCAAAGCACAACTGGATCTGACACCTCTCCAGCCATAATGCTCATGGTTTGGGGCAAACTTCTTACTTTACCTCAAAATTTGTGCTGAAACTTATTATGGTGCTTTAACAATGTAGCCACTAGCTCAAACTTCCCAGTGGGATGGAGGGAGAGAATTGGAAGGGTAAGAGGATAAAAACCCATGGGCTGAGATAAAAACAGTTTAATAGGGAAAGCAAAACAAGGAATTCCTTCATCACTTCCCATGGGCAGGAACATTTTCATCCACCCCCAGGAAAGCAGGGTTCTATCACACATAGTGGTTAGTTTGGGAGACACCACCATCACTCCAAATGCTCCTCTCTTCCTTCCAGGTTTGTATGCTAAGCAAGGCACCACACAGTCTGAGATATCCATGGGTCACTAGGGGTTAACTGTCCAAGCTGTGTCCTCTCCCAGCTCCATGTTCATCCCCAGGCTCCTTGCAGGTGAAGTGGTACAGGAAGCAGAAGAGGTCTTCATGCTGTGTCAGGGCTGCTCAGCAATAACTAAAATAGCCCTGTGTTATGGACACTGTTCTCATCACAAATCAAAAGCACAGCCCCGTAGTAGCTATTGTGAAGAAATTTAAATGTGTTGTAGCAAAAACAGTATACTGATAAATACTGCAAAATCCTTTTTTTTTTTTTTTTTTTTATATTATGTTTGTGCCTCAAGAAAGGTAAACTACTCTATACCAAAAGAGATGAGTGAAGAAACATGTGAAAAAAATTTCAGCCACATGAGAGGAATGGGTGGTCAATGGTACATACACAGTCCAGCAGTAGTCTTCAGATATGGAAAGGGGGTTTCTGAGACATATCTGGAGCTTAGGCAATGGCTGACAAACATTTCAGGAGTGGTTTGCACAGCTGGTGGCTCTCCCACTGTGACCCCAATGCTCCTGAGGCTGTTTTCTGCAGAACCCTTTTCCTCTTGAGCTTCCACCACCTCCCATGAGGGGAGAAGCTGTCACAATTCCCCAGCTCTGCAATTCCTTGTGTGGTCACCTTGTCCCTGCTGTCCTACTCACCTTGGCCATGCTCTGGTAGGAATGGCAGACTAAGACTTGTGAACTGCCACTGTCATTAAAACTTGGAACCCGACCCCTCCTAGTTCACCAAAGGAAATGACTGCCTCCTGAAAGGCTTCTGTACATCTCTGAGGTAGAGGGGCAGCTTGACTTGGCTAAATATTTTCTCCCTTTGAAGCAGTTGGTAGTCTGGACAGAACCAATACTTAGCCCTCAGGTTAGGAAATCACTTATTTGCTGTGTCTGGGAAGAAGGGTGGCAGGAAAAGTGACTGACAAGCAGATACACTCTTTAATCATAAGGAAACATTTATTTATGCAGCTGGCAAGTGTCCAAATCCACTGGGACTCTGAGTGAGTTGTGCTCACCAAAGTTTTTGCACAGAGCTGTAGATTATTCATACTCTAAATGAATTGCCCATTCAGCACTACAAGCCCTACCTGGCTCCTTTCTAGTTAGAAAAGGTGCATGTGGTGGCATGAATGGACAGAGTCAGACACTGAGCTGTTAAGTCTGTGGCAAGGAAGCAATTGGCACAATCTCAGGGCCAGCAGGGCTGCAGTAGTTACCTGTGATCTGTTTTTTCACTGTACCAACAAGCACAGAGTCACATTCAAAAGGCTGGTGTACATTGAAGTGGTGATCAGGGGTTCAGCAGGCCGGCCTTAACTTGACCCTTTTCTACCCTACTGCCCCTGCATCATCATAAATGGTAATTTATCATGATAAAATTACCATGAACTAACTTTGGAATGGTTTGTCTCAACAATTCTTCCATATACCTGGGCAGAAACATTTTGCACTTGCATTTAAGGATACTGGGCATTTTGGTGCCTATTCTCACATGTGTTTACTTTCCTATCCACCCAGACAGGGCTTGGAAGATACATCTGTCTCAAAACTTGTATTACACTCCACTGTCTGATATCATAACATTTGATATTCTTCCCTTGGATCATGAAGTCTGGTCAGCCTCAGATGGGAAAAAAGATTTGGGAGAAAAATATCAGACAGTTTCTGTAGTGGAAGAGAAAGTTGGAAGGGAAGTTGATGGTAAAAATACTGAGAAATACCCTGGGAAGGGGGGAAGTCTTGAGTGCCTGAAAAGTCAAAAATTTGTTCTGAGAAGGAGGGAGAGAAAGATATTTGAGAAAAAAAATATGGAATGCAAGCAGAGTCCATTATGGGATACTCACAAAGACAGAAATAAAAGAGGGGATTATGGCTGAAAGGAACACATTTAGGGATGAATTTGTATGGAAAGTGGGATTAGAACAAGGTTCCCCAATAGCATGCATTGAAATGAAATCAGGTAAAACAGCATCTTGAGTGGCACACCACTGTGGGACTGATATTATGCAGGACTGTTTTGGCTGTGGTAGAAGAGACGCACAGACTCACGTTTAGAGGATTAATTGGCTATATCCACACCACAGCTAAAGAGCAGTCTATAGAGGAGGTAAGGGCACTGTCTGCTCCTTCACCTCCATCCCAGCAGCTGCTGCACAGATTGCCTTCAACAGCCTCTGAGGATGTGCTGTGGGGAGGTCTGGGGTGCTGGAGGGTGTGTGTGCACATGGGATACCAACCTCACTGGGACATTGCCCATCAGGGCCAGGCAACTGGGCTGCTGCCTGAGGTGTCCGTACAGCTGGGGAATCAGGTGTTAGAGCAGGCCTCAAGAGACAGCAGAAGCAAATTCAAATGGTTCCAGGGTCAGGATGCTTGAAAGTTAGCTTTAACTAACCAGCAGTTTCCTCCACACTTCTTTTGAGCATTGATTAAAATACTAATGAGGGTAGAATGAGCTGTGAGAAAAAAGACTGCGTGAAAAGCCAATGTGACTTGAGAAGAGTGCATCAAAGCAAAAAGCTGCACTGATAACCAATCACTCAGACAGCAATACTGTCTCCATAGAGTGTGAGCAGAATAGAAAATTCTATATGTAAAGTTAATTCTGGCTTCATGTCATATCACAAACACGCCTGTTGTCAGTAGTCACAAGAAGTGATAACAAGAGCTTAGATGGTTCTAGCATTTTAATGTCTCACTTTTCTATTTACCCGAACAGTGAAATTTTATGCCAGTTACTAATCACTTCTTAGCCAGCAGCAGCAGACTCCTTATTCCCTGAAGTCTGTTCTCAGTTAATTGCACTCATGAGTATGGCAAACTTAGAATTATCATTCTTCAACAAATCCTTCCAGCTCTCTGGCCAGGAAGCTCATATGACAGCCAGGCAATATAAGCTACATTATCACCTCACCTCACATACTGGTCTAATATTTTAATGGTGTTTTTTTAAATATTGGTAACTGACATCTGTCCTGTGATAAGGTGGGATCAATAAAACATACATATGTATAAATAAATTAAAAAGTAATAGTCTACAAAAGCAGAATGAAAATTGATGCTACAATCTGCTCAGCACTTTAGTTTACAGGGTATGCTTTATGAATCCACACAGACAGCATATTCCAGGAGAAGCTGTGCCCAAGCAGGGCAGCTAATGGTAATAACTGATTAACTCCATTTCTTTTGAAGGCAATACATTAGCTCTACATTTTGGAACTGGCTATTTCTATTAGCCATTGTTGTCATGGATTGTTCTTAATAGCCAGCCTGAAAAAAATTAGTTATTGGTTTCAAAGTGTGCCTTGGGGTCAGATTCACAGTTGGAAGAGCTCTGCTGATTTTTTGTAGGCTTATAGTGCTTTGCTCTGGTGTTTACATGAAGTCTCATTCTGATTTAAATGATCTGAAGGAAACAGTTGCAGTCATTACACCAGTAGAATTTTCCTTAGTGCTTTCAGTATTTTTCTGACAGAGGTTAGATAGCTTTGCTGCTTGACTGAATTGTAAGAACTGGNTTTTTTTTTTTTTTTTTTTTTGTTGTGAAGATAATCAACAGTGTCTTTTACATCTAAGGCAGGAAAGCAGGTTTTAAGAGACCAATTCTAACTCTTAGATAGGGTCTCCCAAGTGACATTCCCTCTGAATGTACTGACAGACCTCACAGCACTGCACTGTATCCCCGTACTTCAGCATTACCACAGCTCAGACCCTCCTGCTTGCTGCTTAACAGTGGGAAAGACTCCCTTACTGCAGGGCTTGAACAATAACACTGAGGTAGATTAAAAGATGCAACTGATGTTGGCAGACTTTGCTCCCATTGTACACTGTAATAAAGGTGTGGAGGTTGCTCTGCTGGGCTTTATCTCAAGGAAAGGGTGCTTTTCCTGAAGGGTGCCACAAACAGCAGCTCTCAGTGTCAATAGTAAATGTGAGCTTGGAGACTTGCCTAGAAGTGATCAACTTTTAAAAGGTTCACTCAGATTGTAAATGATTCAACTCTAACCTCTTTTCACAAAGTCAGGAAGACAGAACTTGGTGGACAGCTCTGAATCAGAGAAGACTTCTATTTCAAAGGCTTCTGTTCAGAAATGAAACCCAAATAATGTATCCCCAAAAGTACGACTTCAGTGATGTAAAAGAAAAAAATGGTCTGAAAAATGGTAGTAGCCATGGTTACACACACATACACCCATCACAACGCATAGGTCCTGTCATCCAGTGCATTGAAAAGCCATTATATCCCCACATAATGTAAGTCTTTGAAGGAAAAACAAGAAGAGACACACTGTAGCTCTTCGAATCAACCCAGTGCCACTTGAAAACTGGAGAGGTGCAACTCCCCCCAGGAGAAGATTGACTGTTCTGCAGTACACCCTCAATTTTAGGAACACATACTTGGGAAAAACAACGAGCTAATTGCTTGCCTAAGCAACAATTTAGCAAGCTATCATAGGCAAGCAAGCTGAGGAAGAAACCCTAGGATTGCCTTTTTTTGTATCAGGTGACTCCACTAATGAGCAGTGTTAAACGAGGACTGTATAATGGCTAAAAGCTTTGACACGTGTCTGATATTACTGGCTTTTCATGGCTTTACATAATAAATCAGGGCATCTACAGAATACTTCAGAAATGCATGCTACAACGATTCTTAGGGCTTGTACAGTTGCTGAGTACTTTCTAAAGTAATTTTCCCTAGACTTTCAATGAACACAGATGGGAATGCTGCTACCCTCCAAAGCATGAGGTTTGCTTGATTTGGTCCAGATCCTCCATAGACTGCATGAGTGGTTGGGGAATCCCAGATGGGCATGCTGCTGACCCAAGGGCAGCCAGTCCAGGACTTTTTCTGTCCTTATTTTATCCCTGAGGGCCATGCCACAGCTGCAGTCTGGCCATCAGGAAACCAAGCTTTTACCATACACATGCTCTTCTCAGCTGGGCCCTGCTGATGGCTCCCAGCCACAGGAATGCAGCTGTACAGATCTGGGACTGTGCCTGGCTCAGGGCTGGGTTTGGAGCATCTGTAGATCTGCTTTTGCTGTATAGGGAAGCTTTAACCTTTTCTGTACTTCAGCTAACTTTGGTGAAAACGCAGATAAAACAAGTTTCCTGCTTTCCCTGGGTGTTCTCAGTCAAAATACATGAAATCTTGGATGTACCTTTTGCATGAAGCACAGACTGCTGATGGCATGGTTGAGTCAAGAAGAATTGATTTAGTGGAATCCTGAAGGAAGCATTCAAACTTGTGTGAGGTATGGAGCTGTAAGGTTTTGCTCATGTGAAAAAGGCAGAAGGGACTGTTGTCCATGGACTGAGTCGCTGTCACCAGCAGGAATCTTTTATTTAATTCAGCAGAGCTCAGATCACTCAAGAGTCTTAATTGGGAAAGAAAATAATTGACAAAACCCCCAAGTTTCACAGTCCAAGGCTGACAATAGTGCTGCATAATGTGATCTGCATGCAGAACAGTACAAATCACAAGTTTAGTTCTTGCTGGAATTCTCTGGAGTATAACATGCCATCGGGTCCCAATTATTCTTAGAGAGAGCACTTTTCTGAATGGAATTAGAGAGGAAGCCCTAGAACAAGGCCAAAGGTATTTAGAGCCTGCATTTCAAGAAAAATGACATCTATCATATATGGCTCCTGGGAATAGAGTAATTGATCAGAAAACATGTTTTTCCAAAGCTTAGTCTCCCCATGACTTTGTTTATTTTTAAAACATAATCCACTCTTAGAGAGCATCCAGAAAGAAGGAAAGCCAACATCCTCACCAGCTAATCAGGAATTTTAATTCTGTGTTTGCTGCAGGTCAGGCAATTGATTGGATTTAAGTAATTAGTTGACTTGTGTGCCTAAAGACATTAGGACAAAATCAGAAGTGGTGCAAACACAGATTCAGGGGATTCAGTGTTTTTAGATTTTTCAAAATATAAGCCCATAAGAAGAATACAGAGAATAGAAGGAATATAGAAAATAAATAAACAAAGAAACCCTACTGGGGAACTAGTAGATGGTGTAAATTAAACTAATATTCCCTTCCCACCACCTACTCAAATCTAAACAATCTCATGGATATTTTGTTGATTGTGACTACTTAGAGTCACTTAGTTGCAGTAGTAATAAATAAATTACCTCTGTATTTGGGTCTATTTTGGATGAGAACATCTAAATGTTCTGTCAAAGTCTAAACTAGTTGCTGTAACACATTTCCCAATCAGTGCAGATAAATGATCATCTCTGGCTGATGATTTATCACAACAGTGCGAAAAATCTATTTTAGAAACACTTTCTGGAGGTGTCTGCCCCTAAGTGATGGCTAGCAGTCTTCCCATAGTATCAGAGTCACAACAGGGTCCAATCCATAAGTGGAGTTTCCTTTAGATGAAAAACTTTTACAAATAAAAATATGTTTTTATTCTAAATCAGAGTGAAAGGTCATCAGTTTTCACAGAATGGAAGCTACTAGAAATATAGAATCAGAAATATTACAATGTTTGTTTTGATTATGCCAAACTGTCACATTTTGCTAATGTTAGAATATCTCAGAAAGTTAAAATCATTTAAATAGCCCTGGAAAAAGAAAAACTCATATAAATCATTAAAGAGATGAACAATATGGTCTGTTAATGGGAAAGCATCTCTAAATATGGGATATTGCATTCCTAATACAGCAACTAGAATGAAACTGTATTAAGTTAGAGTCATAGCTTTTTGATTTTTTCTCTAATACATATTCTGAAGAACAAAGAGCATTAGTTTCAACACTTGTTTGAAAACTGTATCAAAATAAGAAATAAGAAAAATGCAAAGAAAACTCTATTTTCAAGAGCAAGTTTTCCCCATTTCCCTGCAAAGGCTTTGGTTATAGCTCACTGAAGGCTCTTTGCTGTGTGGATCGCAGCTGCCTGCGCTGGATGCTGCTGTCTCGGTACAACCCCATTTTGGTGCATGTTTCAGCTCTAACTGCTTCCACAAGCTGAGGCAATACCCCTGCATCTGCCATCCCTGTAAACAGGAAATCACTCCCTGTTATGAAGTATCATTATTTTGAGAAGCAAGTGGGACAACACTTCCAGTGGTCTGTCTTTCCAACTCTAGAAACGGTTAAGTGCCAACCAACAGGTTCTTCCTTTACAGCTGCCCTGGAGCAGCAGTGAGAGGGCTCTGTGTCAGTCTTGACCTTGTAAATGACCCTGCAATATCAAGCAGAAATTCATTCTTTGCCTCTTCGGACTTTGTATACATATATGTTGTTACCTGGACTTTTGACCAATCCATGGAATTTTAATTCTGATTTTAATGTTCTACCATTAATGACAAATATTTGTGTGATAAACATTATTGCAACAAGAAAATTGAGACCTCCAAGGCTAACTCATTTTCAAACTAAATTTAAGACTTAATGTGACTGAATTTTTTGCTTTCTATGTATATTAAAAGTCTACAGCATAGAATTTCCAGCCAAAAATTCCCTATGTGACCTTTTTATCTGAACTTTTGTACTGCTTAATCAAGAATGGGAATTAGCATTTTTGCTTTTTGTCCTAATCTGTATCCTATTTTATTCCCCTCACCCCATGTTTTTTGTCTAACATAACTGTTTCTGTTGATGACAGGCAAAATAGGACAGGTCAGGAAGGAAGTGTATAATTCAAATATAATCCAATTTCACCAGTTAAGAGTGAGGCTGGAGCATAAAAGAATCCTAGAGAAAATATATTTCAAAAAATTAGTTAATTAGCTGTGACTTTATGGGTTGCCCTGAAATTTAAGAGCTAGAGCTATCAGTACTCAATTTTTCAAGACAAATGAGAGAAAAATGTTACATTTTTGCCAACAATGACAAGGTTGCTACCAGCATATGAGGGCTTGGAAGTCCAGGCAACAGTTCAGCTATACTTGCAGACCTTTGGGATGTTATCATGGCTGTTGGACATTGTTTAACTGGCATTCTCCGTGCAGTTCTGGAAAACAGTAAAAATGTAGTCTCCAAACTTCAGCCAACACAATAACTCAGGAGAGTTATTCCCTCATACATGGCCTCTGACTTCACAGGAGAGCTTTTTTAATCTTCCAGTGAAAATTAATAATGGAAAATAAAAGGTGAGATGAAGGTAGCAGCTGCCACTTTGAACTGACGTCAGAGCAACTGAGCTGGGAGACAGGGCAGTGAGCATCACCCACTCTCCTTGCAGACACCTGGGTGGGCCCCATGTATGCCCAGCCTGTGTGCTTCCCTCCACAGAGCCCTGCAGGCTCCCACCATGGAGGTGAGTGTCTGGAAAGGCAGGTGCTAGAGCACCCAGCCCAGGATGGAAAACTGTTGAGAAGCAGCTCTGGTGAAAAACAGGTGTTTTTCTGCAGGAAGAAGCACTTGGTGTGAGGAATTTAGTGAAAGAGACAGTGTTCCACATAAAATGGAGGTGAGACAGCCTGAAATAACTCACAGAAACACGTTTGAAAAGCCTGACATATTGCCTATGATGAGGAAATCTTTCCCAAGCTACCAGGACATAAAGTTATGTGCGCTGACAGGGATGAAGAGTATCTAATAATTGTGCTAGAAAAAAAAATATAATAGTTTACAGCTTCCAGCTGCATGTCCTGTTTTATCCATTTTTACACAGTGAATGGATATAACAACAATGGAGCTAGAGCCATCTAACTCAGCTACCTGAATGCCAAGTCCTCGTACCACGATTTAAGTAATGGTGTTAAGTGCTCATCTGAGTAGGGACAAAATCCATAGTCCCAGGTGTCATGGTAATTCTCTCTTTGGCCTTACATCTTTTACATTAAATGTATTATTTTGAAATGAAATTTCTACTGTAGATCTGGGGAATGTCTTAGATGACCCTGAGCTTGTCCTTTTCTTTCAGCTACATCAGATGGTCTTATAGGAGATATTACCTTTCCCCACCAAGCTTTTCTTCCATTATTATTCTTAGAACACTGCAATGGCAAAAGCACTAGCACTAGTTTCAATTATTTCAGACAGCATGAAACAGCTTTCATGGGACTGAGAAAGCCTTTACTCAGAATATCCTATAGTGTGGCCATTATGATGTTCTTTTGGGACATGGGGAAGTGGGTTGAATCCTATTAAGTAGAGGAGACAATTGAATGTGCCTTTCCTGCAACCTGGGTGAGTACTTTAATCATGACTTATTGGATAAAAGGTTAGGGGAGGAGCACCATTGGCTTCTCCAGATGCATTTCATGAGAAATGAATAATAGCTCTCTATGTTGTAGAGCTTCAGATTTGTGAGTCCCACTGGCACTAAAGCTGTAAGTACAGGAGGACAGCTTAAGCCCACCTTTGTTCCTAGCAGCTCCTGATGGCCAGCTTAAGTAGCTCAGCATAGTTTGCAGATCTCATTATTTGGCAGTTATGTCTCCTGAAGCACTGTACCAAAACCAGGCACCAAACTCAGGGCAGCAATATAAAAACTTAGTCACTGAACAACTAACTAGGAAGCCTGAGAATAAAGTCTCCAAAATTTTTGAGTTATGCATAATTTTCTGATGAGCTGGTAACTTCAATATCCTATTTCAGTAGTATATAACACATGCTCTTTGGGATCTAATACTACTCATTTTTCTGAGTACTGCTAGTGGATGCAATTCAGACAATTGAAAACATAGATTTTCTATTGCCATTACAACAAAAGACAACACTTTTGTTCTCAACTCTCTTTAGATATCAGTCTTCAGGTAAATCAAAATCATCTTCTTTACATAGACTTTTACTTCAGAGATTCTCTGGTAGTGACTTAAAACAAAATTTAATTTAATTTACCTGATCTTCATAACTTACAGAATTTCAGATGGACTTATCAGTCATATGTACATATTTTATCAATATGTATTGCATAACTTGTAGGCATGCAAATAAGCAGAAAAGTGCAAAATTAACAGTACCAGACATATACATGCCTTCTTCTATCTAGCTCTATATTTTCACCAAGCTATCATTATACAAATAGACAGAGATTGCATCCAATGTCAATCACACAATAAAGCATACTGTGTGCTCCTGTAGTAAGACCAAACCCTTACCACACTCCAGTTATGGATAAATGATTTTAAATATTTTGCTCCCAGTTTTGCGCATAATTGCAGAGAAAACTCTGCAGATGCCAGGGTATAACCATGGAATTCAGCCTTCTGTTTCTTAGATGGTAGCAAAGACATACTTCCAAAGCTGCTCTTGCTTGATGTTTGAAATGCAATGGAATACATTGAGGCATACATTTTTTTGAAAACCTCATGCTTTCATCCAGCCCTAAAATGTACCTGACATGCACTGAAATGTCAGCAGCATTATATGAGATGCCTTGATATCACAAGCCATGGTGCCATAAGAGTAAACAACCTTGGGAATGGGAACTGGAGCAGCATACAAATCTGGAACTGCAGAATGGTCTTTGGCAGCTTACATCTATTTTCTCTGCTGTCATAAAGATGTTCAGCCTAGATACAACCTCAACTTTTGAATTTACTGATTCTTTCATCTCTCCTACAGTTTTCTATATCAAGTTTCTTTATAAATTTAAGTTGCACGAAGCTATACTTGTTCCACTGGGAGTAAAGACAAAGGAGCTTGAAGTTAGACCATTAGTGGGAAGGGAGACTTGAGTGCTCAGCGCCACAGTGCCACAGGACTCTGATGAGTGTGGAAAACTCACTTAGGAGCTTTCTGTTTGCAACTTACATGCAAGTGAAGCTACTGTGAGGTTTGTGAGGTGATTAGCTAGAAGGCCCTGAAAGGGCCTTCTAAATATCATAAATCAAATTTTATTTTTAAATTGAGTCAGGATTTAATTTACTTAACAATTTCATTGATGGATTATATGGTCCAAAGCTGTTTATACTGGAAACTAAGAAAGCAAGTGTTCTATAATAACCCCACTGGAAACATTGTATTGCCACTTTACATCTGTTTCCAAACCTATTGGTCAATTACTCATTGTCACACTGAAACAGCTCAACTAGCAATGGTAAATTAGTATACATCTTGTCTTGTAATATCATAGCCACACTGGGAGACTGAAAAATATGGATTGCATTTAGATATATTTTATTCTTTGTATGTGCAGTCTTCTGATGAAAAGCATTTGACTATAGCCAACAAAGGTGTGTCCCATGAAAATAATATTTTTCAACATTGAAAAAATGATTTGTTTTTCTATCAAAACTGCAGGAATACTCTGAATTTCATGCTCTATTTTCCCTGAAATGCTGTTAGAATGCTACATCATTCATATCTGTGGTTAGCAGATTTCAGATTCCCTCATCTACAGAAAAGACAAAGCAAAATATTTGTTTTACACAGAATTTTAGGAAAACTGTAACTGTCACTTGAAAGAAATTGACATTTCAAAACTCTATTCTTAAAAAAATGGAAAATCAATGACCAAAATTTCTTGCATAATTTGAATTAATATCTCTCTATATATATCTTTGTATGTGTTTATATATGCATACATATACCCAACAGTAACTAATCATAAATATAAACATATTTATGACTTTACACATCATTTTGGGAAGGATTCTTCTGTCCTACCTTTCCTATCTAAAAGTTTTGTATTGAAATCTACTTTAGGCTTTCTGAGAAATGGAAGGAAGCAGTTATTCCTGAAGGATGATCCCTTTCTGATGAAGAAAAGTACCCTAAAAAAGACCAGAAGAAACCATTCAGTGGTTTATCCATTTTCTGCAAAAACTACAAAGAGTGCTATACATAACTTTAGGTCAACTTTCTTTAGACAACCAAATTAAAATCAATCCTAATCTTTGACTTTCTCTAATTTCCCCTCAGGGTCAAATTTTCAGAGCCTCAGGTGCTCAAAAGTGGGAGTCTAGGCAGCATCAGGGTGGTTGAGGTCGGGATAGGTGCCCAGGGGTGAACAAACCGGGCTTCCCCCAGGTGCCACACTCCATAGGAACATTTCTTCCTGATAAATTGGGATCTTTGGAGGCAAAACATTCCAGCAGAAAATTTCTGATCAGTTCCAGTCTTCAACAGCGCTGATTCATTTTTTTCATTAATTGCATCGCATCCTAGATTGAGTAGATTTTTGATTGAGCCTTATAGATGCCCTAGAGACCATGAACCATCTGACCACAATGCTGACAGCTTCTCTGGCATCACAGTTAATCGAATTTCTATATAAGCTGAAAACCTGGTTGACCAATGTTCCCAAATAAAGTGATTCCCCAGCTTGAGATGTCTCTGTGTAAAAAGCTTAGACTGTTCATTGGCTTTTCTATCTTTGTTCTGACAGCAAAGGAAAGATCTCACATCGGCATCAGTGGGATTGAGTGATGATACTGAAAAAGGCAAAACTAAATGTAAAGCTACAGAGCAAATGTAGGAAGAAACAAGTGTTACAGTTAGATATTATATGAGCAAAGGAAGAAAGAAGTGATGCTGAACGTAGACAGAAATTAATCTAGATAATCTATCAAAAGAGACATCAAGATGATTGTTTTAAGGGAAAGGAAAAACTAAATCTCTAAAGAAAGACTGTAAGTGACAGAACTTTCCTCTGAATCAGCAGTTGTTTGCATGCTGATGACAGCTGCATTTATTGTTAATCACTATTGGTTCTAAGTTCAATATTTCTTAATCTCCTTGACTGCCCTCTGGTTCCCTTTCCTACTGTGCAAAATACATAACTAGTGCTCCCAGATGAAAAAAGTGACCTGAAATATTGATTTTTCAGTTTCCTGTTCCTCTAGTAAAAGGTAATGAGCAAAATTCATCACAGGAATAATTAGTAGAAATTATTCCTATTGTATTGTGAAACCAAGTGACATTTAATTGTTTATCTGGAGGCTTAATGATGATTTCTGGTGATAATTACAGAGCTTTCAAAGTTATTGTTAATATGCACCAGATTTCTCTGTTTATCCAAACCCAGAAAATATGTAGCTATATAAAAATGTTTTAAATAGGTCTCAATTGCTGAGCTGTCCTGAATGGAAAAGCAGTTTTCATTTGTATTTTTTTTAATGTTTCCACCCGTCAAATCTTTCTCTTGAAAACTGGATGTAAGAATTAAAGCTGAGAGTTTATAAATGGGCCTTGATGATGTACCTCATGAATAATAGTAATGAACAACCACAAGAATACCAATAGCTAAAGAAAAAATCAAATAGGAAATATTTAAATTCTCACTCACTTCTAAACTTTTCCTGATTTAGTCACACATATCTGCAGTACCAAACCAGTAACAGTTAAATCTTATTTCATGAGTACCTGTAGCACAGATGGTGCAGAAGTCCTTGAGACAGGACTGATGAAGCCAGCTGTCAAAGCGCTGCAGTATGTTTAGCCCAGGTGCAGTGCAACATCCATGTGAGTCTGAGTGCTTTCAGGGCAGTACTCTGTGCCCTGCAGATGTACCGCATTACCGACCGCTACACATCTTGGGCACTTCTAAGGTCAAATGATGAGAAGTTTAATTATCTAAATGTTGGAATCATGCTCCTAGAGGGACAGTTTTGGAAGCTAAGTAGAGACCACTAAAAATCCATCTCTGCTGGACCCACTCCAGGAGCTGCATTCCTCCCTTGTACTGATGAGCCCAGAACTGGACACAGCAACTCCAGATGTGGCCTCACCAGGGTTGAGTAGAGGGGCAGGATCACCTCCCTCAATCTGCTGGCAGTGCTCTTCCTAATGCACCCCAGGATACCCCTGGCCTGGAAAGCTACAAGGGCACTGCTGGCTCATGCACAGCTTGTTGTCCCCCGGGACCTCCAGGTCCTTTTTAGAGCTACTCCCCAGCAGGTCAGTTCCTGGCCTGTACTCGTATGTGGGGTTATTCTTCCCCAGGTGCAGGACCCTGCATTTGCCTTTGCTGAATTTCAGACAGTTCCTCGTTGCCAATCCCTCCAGCCTGTCGAGGTCCCTCTGAAGGGCTGCACAGCACTCCGGGACATTGGCCACTCCTCTCAGCTTTGTGTCATCAGTGAGCTTGCTGAGGAGCCATCTGCCCCTTCAGCCAAGTAATGATGAACAAGTTTAACAGTTCTGGATATTGAACCTTGGGAGACACCACTAGTGACAAGCCTCCAACTACACCCTGTGCCATTGGTTACAACCCTCCAGGATCTGCCACTCAGCCAGTTCTGAATCCACCTCACCACCCACTCACCCAGCCGACACTTCCTGAATTTGCCTATAGAAGGCAATGAGTTTGCCTGTGGAGGTATGTTGAGAGAGACAGTGTAGAAAACCTTGCTGAAGTTGAGGCAAACAATATCCACTGCTCTTCCCTCATCCATCCAGGTAGTTGTTTCATTGTAGAAGACGATCAGGTTGGTCAATTATGATTTACCATTAGTGGTACCATGCTGACTTCTCCTGATCGCCTTCTTGTCATCCATGTGGATAGAAATGGCCTCCAGAATGAGGTGCTCCATCATTTCTCTGGGCATTGAGGTGAGGCTGACTGGATGGTAGTTCCATGAGTCGTCCTTTTCTGCCCTTTTTGAAGACTTGGGTGAATTTTGCTTTCTCTCAGTCCTCAGACACTCGTTATGATTGTGACTGCCTCACTATGGTGTCCACCAACTCTCAGCACTCATGGATGTATCCCATCAGGGCCCATGGTACAGATAAATCACATCAGTTAAATTTATTGTAAGAACACCACATTCTTCATCAGAGCCAGTAAAAGCACGTAGGGATAGTCCTGTGTGACCTATCCATCCAAATACTGGGATCAAGGGAAGTTCTAATAATGTTTTCTTGATATCTTCATCAAGTGGACATATTTGCTCTCTACACAGAGTATGGCGAGTGATATGATACAGCACACAAGTAGTCAATAAACTGAGACCAGGCTTTGAACTTCTGAATAAAATTTTTGAATTATTTTAGTTTGAATTTCAGAATTTAAGACAGCACAAGGACATTTTGATGTGTCTAACTTCACAGACACAGCTAGATATTTATCATTAGAGGGAAGGCATGCCAGTTATGGGGATCCTGAAATAGCTCTTTTCATGTTCCTGTTTATGCATTATTCAGATCCCAAAACCCATTTTAGCAGAAAATTAACACCAAGTTGAAAAATCATTAAAGAGAACACCTAGCACTAGGAACTGGGACTGTCACCTGACAGTCTGAAGGGACACAGGTTCCTGGTTAAAATCAATGTCTCTTACACACTCATCTTCTCCTTTCCAAAATAATTCATATTCTCTGCATCCATGGATTGGTGACCATGATCATCAGGAGGAAGCACCAGCAAACTTCTTGATGAAGCCAAAAATGGTTTATCCTTATATCTCTTTTTAGACAAGCTTCTTGCTTTGAGTCTCAATTTTAGAACACATGAGCTGGCAGCTATGGTTGTAGTGAAAACATTCTAACAAGTACAAAGCAATTCACTCACATAGAGATCCAACAGCATCCTTGCTCTAAGCAATCATATGAATTCCAATAAACTGTAATTACTAAAAAACAATGCAATAAGGGCAGGTACTAGCTCTTACATTTCATTGACCTCTCAAGCCATTCAAGCATTCTGAACTTGACTCACATGGTCAGGAGTTTACTGTTAACTATAACATCATGTCCCTTACTTCTAATTTTCATTTGGTGTGTCTTAAAATGAGACATAAAGACAAGAGATGCTTTAAGGCCAGTAATTGTTTCTTGATGTTAGGCCCGCTATCAAATTAGCCTCAAACAGAAAACTTTGATGAGATTTACCCAATTATTAAGGCTATTAGTTGAAACATAAAATTGATTTATTTTGCCTATTACATTAACCTTCTCTGTTACATTAAGTGGTTTCTTGCATCAGGCAAATAAAGGCAACTTGATATTTAAACATGGCAAAAATAAGACATCTTGTTATAAGCCATGTTACTGTAATAACAAGTTGACAAAAACTTCTTAAAGACGTTCAGTGCTAGAAATAAGATGGATTATTTGTAACAGCATCATAGTGGAAAATTAATTTGATGGCACTGAGAGAGCAAATGTAATTAGTAATAAGCAGGATCTATTTGGAAAGTTTATGGGATATATGACCTGAAATGCAAAGATATGTGAACAGAAAAGAAATGTTCTTGTGACTGTAAGGCAGGGCTGAATTAAATTAATTTGTTCTGCCCATTTATCTAAGGCTTTTATAATTAGATTGATGTATTAATATCAAGGAGGAAAGCATCTATCTTGAATGTGGAAGAATTCCCGTAACTAGAGAAGGGAGCTGGTAACCCTGTCATTATTAACAGGGAATCATTTCATTAAAATAGAATGCTAATTTAAATACATACTGCTTTTGCACAAAAAAAACCAAAAACCTAAGAGCAGAATATGAACAATAATTTCATACATCCTAAAGCTGTAGGTCTTTTGACAGGATAAAGCACCTGCTCTTCACCAGCAAAAACTGTATCTTCAATTTCAGTATAGGATCCATACAGCTGCTGTCCCTGTATTTCTCTGAGAAAGATATCTTCACAAAAATATGTAAATTCATTAATCCAAAATGATTGTTGATTTCTTATGTGTACAAAAGACATCCTTGAAATGTCAGCTCCTCTACTTTCTATTTCTGTTTCGACAAACAACGTCTCAAAAAATCCACTGATCCAAAAACATGGGTCAAAACATAAAACTGCAGGCTAATCTAATTTTTTTGAGTACCTAGAGAGAACTTCTGAAAAGAAGTTTCCTTACAAAAAATATCCGAGGGGAAATACTGCTTGTGAATAAATGTGCTCTAACCTTTGCAAGTAGCGGGAGGGGACTCCAATTTTGGCTAGACTGATGCAGGGGAGGTAGTTGCCCTAGTGATGCTAGTCAGGCATGTGTGAATATGTGTGTCCCAAGCTCCTCTGTCCCCGGCACCACTCACGCACACACACACACACACACACACACACACACACACGGACACACACACGGACAGCCACGCAGGCACCAGCTCATGCTCTGAGCATCACCTGCAGGTGAGGGCACAAGCAGCAGGGGCAGCTGTCAGAGCAGATGACGCGCTGCTCTCTGGGTGCCCTGGTGGGAAGGGAGACTTGCAGAGTTCTGCACATCAGATTCGGGCCAGAAGCTGCCAGCTGGACCATGTTGCTCCACGATATCAGCAACACAGGAGCTAAAATACACTCACAAAAGGCATCTTCTACTCCACCATCAGCCTATTCATGCAGAAGGTGAGTACCAAGAGGGAAAAGCACTCTCTTTGACAGGAAAAGAGTTTTTTCTCATTTTCTCAAGCATCACTCAGAGACAGTGTTTTTCAGGTTTCTGAGTATGATGAAGGTTATTGGTACTCACTGTACCATTTGCAATTACCAAATGTCACTATTCAGAATTTTTCCCATGGTCCCTTTTCCTTGCTGCAGTCTATGATTAACACATGGTGTTTGGAGAGAATACCCAGCCTACACTTACTGTTTTGCTTTCATATTTTTCTCCTTGTTTATCTTCTTGTATTCCTGAAATTGCTTTGCCATTTGGGGACTTAGAAAAATCTGGTTCTATGGAGGTATTTTAAAAACAGCTTAAGCGGCCCTCTGACAGACAGAGTGAACTCAGACACAATGTGTTTTCCAGTGACTCACTGCTGGTATTCCAGTGGTTATCTTAAAATACCAGTAGGGTTGTGGGATCGTGTCCTTACAGCTGACCTGCCATCAGGCTTGTGCTGGGAACACGTGGCAGCAATTCTGCCCTCAGGGATGTCATGCCATTCCTTAAAATAAGCTCCTAGGGATCCAAACTAATGCTGTAGTGTTTTGGGTGCCCTCAGCACACACCTTACACCATCAGTGCTAATAGGTGGAGTCTCCCATTCTTAAACCAGAGTCAGCATTCACATATAAGAAACATACACTAAGGTGAGGAAAGAAGAAAAGGATCTCGCTGACAACGGTACAGCTTAGAATTGTGTCAGAGCTCTGAAACTGGGAAAAGCAGCAATGAATGTTCAGTCACACTGTCACACATTATGCTTTCAACCTTGTTTAACTTTGCATGAACATTTGGAAAAACCACAGCACCATATTTTACTATTATCAATATTCATGTAAAGCAAGTACTAAGTTTTTATGCTCAAATATTTATAGAAAGTGGATTTTATGTTTGTTTTCTATAAACATTAGTATCAGAGTCCTGGTTGTTTACATTAGTGCTGCACTATCAAGAATGAGAAACAACGCCATGTGTCTTGTGCAACCATCACTGTTAAACAATACAGACAACACTCCAAAGGAGATCTATAGAGCAAATGAATCACAGAATAACAGAACAAATCTGCAGAAATACTCAAATTATATAGGCTTTCTGTCAATGGAGAAAAAAGCAAAATGTATCAGATTCAATTTAAGTATGAATTATTCAGTCAGCTCTTTTTGCAGACTTGCCTTTCAGCACTATTATTTTTCACATTAGACTGTACTAACTCACTTTGTGCAAGTTAGGAAGCATCTGATCTATTATTTTTATAAATTATTTTAACACAGTGATAGTGCTGAGGGCTTCTGTTCTTGTGCTACTAGTTAAGAAAAATACTTCTCCTGCTGAGGCAGTAAAGAATGCCAACTACACATGAGATGACAGGAACATTATTGTCTCCATTTTACTGAAGGCAAAATAAAACCATTTAAAAATGAACCATTACCATGTTTTTAGGTAGCATGGGGGTAGATCTAAATATCTAACCAAGTCTCCTACTTCTAATTATTAATAAGGTGCATGTAGAAAGATTCAATTTTCCTATATATATATATATATATGTATAGATATATTTTATAGTAATTTTTAAGATCCATTTAATCTTTTCCACAGAAGCTGCTTGAAATCACATTGAATAAAATTCTCCAAAATTCTTCAAAATGGTGCTGCTTCCTCCAGAGGCCACACTTCTAAAAACTACTGCCTCCATTTCATTCCAGTATCTATGAGGAATATTCACCCTCGCCTCTGCACCAGGCTGGTTGGTGTACAGCCTGATGGGGTTTCAGAGCTCCTTTCCAAGGCCAGGAGGATGCATGGGCAGGACACTTTTTTGGCTATGACCACACAGATTTCGAGCCCTGCTCATTAGACTTGCACTGTCACAAGCACCCCTGTAAGCAGATCCAGGCGACACAGCTGATGCTCCAGCTCCAAGAGAAGCACCAACGGACCTGCAGAGGCTTCAGAAGAGTGATCCAGAACATCAAAACCAGTTCTGAACAGGGAGAAGGGAGCTGGAATTAGAGTAGCCAATTCTGTACACTCATTCAGGTTTGTCCTTCAAAAGCAAGTTGTGGAGTAACTTCCATGTTGCCTCATGAGCAGCTTCACTGAGATTCTGTTAAAAATCTCTTTTTGAACAGTGTTGTCACAGGTTAAAAACCATCATCACGTGATAGTGTTGGCACAGTCACTTTATCTCAGCTTGATGGTTATGACTTTGGACATTATTTCCCACAAGATGTTTCTTGTTCCACTTTTGCACTACCCCCAAATCATATTCAATTTCAACTTTTCAAAAACAGGGTTATTTTTAAATCTTAACTTCATACTGATGGCAAAGTCTACATATTCAATGAAGGATTTTAAAATCTCACTATACAGCCTTGTGGACCCTCTATTGCTAAGACCATTCTCATTAAGATTCAGCAAGAAGCAGTGACTGGCCCCCTGGATCTATTTGACTTCTACAGTATGGGACAGCATTTCTCACTAGCGAGGGGAGTTATTTTGGTAGCAGATCAGAATCCCAATTTACAAGGACCATGCTGCAGTCAAATGCCTTCTCACACCAGTGAATTCCATTGTGTTTGCATAGTGCTTATTTTTATCTACTGTCATTGAAGTTATTACTAGAGACAACAGAGGTTCAAAATGTCCCTTGCACTGAAGCAAAAATAAAGGTTTCCTGGGATTCCTTGCATTAGGAGCTTTGCATTTCATTATTTTCCAGGTATTAGTGTATTCTCAATCAATCATCCACAATTAGTTCTGCTGATATCACACGCTTGTAAAAGTCACACTTCTCATATCAAACTTCCACACTCCCTACATCTTTGTAAATTCTGACTTTTAAAGAAAGGGTATTTTTTATGTGTCACCCAGATCTTGTTTGGGAGATCACTTTATTTTAATGGACTTCATGTTTCTCAAAAAAGCTTCCTAATTTCCACCCACAATTAGTATATTATCCAAGTAACAGATCACTCCATATAAAACTGTTAATTTGCAGGCTGCTGAAATGCAGAAAGATTGGTAGCCGTTGATGAAAACTGCCTGACAAGAACAAAAATGGGGGTTAGTAAATAATATGGAGATTCAATCAAATAGACAGCATAAAACATTCACTGAGCAAATTGGCCACTATTCAACAGATACCTTATTTATCTGCAATTAAATAAAGTGAAAATTAATCATTTTTCCATTGTGTCTGAAAACATAATTGGAGAGCCATAGCTGCTGGAGCAGCTGCTTAGCTAGCAGGGTGGGAAGGTGAAATGAGGTTTCTGGGCATGGCCAGAGGCAGCACTGACCTACATGTGGGGCTGTGCTCTTCCCCAGGTGTGCTGTACAGGGTTAGGTACATGTCATTTCCACCCAGGCTTATCAGGAAAACATGAATTAAACCTCTCAGCATCCCTTCCCCTCCCTGGGTATGACACTGCTACTCACATGTACGTCCCTGAAGAGCAGTGGCTGCCGAGGCTGCTGTGACCATCAGGGCACAGTGGCCCCTGGCCCCTGCACTGTGACCTTATTCAGCTGCTGCCACCCTGCCAGCTCAGGGGAAAGTTTGCCCTCCAATTCCAACCCCTTTGCTGTGCCTTTGCTTGTGGACACACGGTGCCCTTTTTTCCCTGTTTGTTTTCCCCCTGCAATCTTTTCAGGATTTCAGTGCTAAGCAGTGGCTGCTTTTAGTCACAAAATGCATTAGCAGCTCTGTACAGATCATAGTGGAAATGATTTTGTAGCAAATGACAGTCATGAGGGAGGCATAAGGAATTATTTTTGGGAAATAACTGTCATAAGGGAGTCAGTTGTGCTATCGCTCAAGTGTTTTTAGTGTTCAGGAGCAGGCAATGTGAGGTAAAAGCTTTTTTTTGCATTGGATGCAATACTATAAGGGACATAAACAGCTACTGAATATATTAAGGCAGGTCATCTATCCTTCTCCCACTATGTACTAACTACTGTGTTACACCTGCCAATTAATGCAATCAGTTCACAGGAAGACTGAGCTCCTACACCACTGAAGCCTTTGAGAGGAACATACATAACATGTAAGGTTACCTGCTATTGACTCCAGATGGAAGATGAAGAAAGCCTTGGGGTGGGCAGGGGAAGGGGGGTTGAGGGGCAGGGGGTTGGGTGGGTGCAGAATGCCAAGGACAAGCACTTCCCACTGTCAAACAGAGCTGCTGCTGAAACTCTCCAAATGCAAGCTCAGTATTGAAAATACCCCATACTTTGGGACTTCCCACCCCTGCTGTTCCCAAAACCTTGGAAGTACACACATCTGCTCCCCAGCTGTTTTAAAGGAAGGCCTGAGATGTGCTGTTGTGCTTGCATGAAGGAAAAGACTTTACAGGATACACAGAGCTTCAGAGCACCCTGTAAAGGCAGAGCCAAGAGCCACCCCTGTCCTGAGGGAGGCTCATGGAGTGCTGGGGTCTGAGCTCACATGGCAAGGGGCATTTCCACCTTGCAGGCATGGCACCAGCCTTAAGAGAGCCCTCTGCTACAGCACTCGAGCCTGGCAGGGAGAGCCTTTTATCAAAGGGAACAGGTGTTATTTCAAAGATAAATGGCTTTGAGAAGCAGGACTCTCTTTTGCAGTCAGTAGACATTTAGTGCTACTCTATAAGATGCTACTTCTTTCCATGGGTTGCATTTTGAAGCAAAATGTAAAACCAGTTCCCTCCTGCAATGGGTACCTGTTTGGTATTCCCTAAGCAACTGTGAAGTCCTTTTCACAGGAGATATTGCTCAGAAAGATTTATGAAATGTGGCAGGGCAACATCAAGGCCTTAGAACCATTAATTTAAAATGCCTTTCCCCTTCATTCTCCCGTGTAAATTGCTGAGCAATCATGATTTCTTCTTACCTTCTGCTCTCAGTGATACAGCTCATGTCATGCCAGGATCACAGTTCCATGACATTAATTATACACTGGCAAGATACACTTTTTATTTTGTGCCCCAAAACACAAAATAGTGCAAAAGAGCACAGGAGACACTGGCTGTGCATAGGGAACTTCATTTCAGCTCTGTACCTTTTTAAAAAAAAAGAATAAAACCTATGGCTTGAGAGATCTTTCATTTTGAAAGTAGTAAAGGGGTCACTGCTACATTCAGAGCCGCTTACTGTGGAATGGCTTGAAATATAAAATAATAATATCAGGAGAAAATTTCTTGGGCCTGCTTACTTTTGTGTAAGTGAAGGTAGATGACACGGCCAAGATAACAATCTGACCCTAACCTACCACCCTCAGTGAAGCAAAACAGAACCATGTAACTCAGCTGTAACAGAGCCAGAACATCAGGTCAGAGAGTCTGTCTCTTCCTAAGACAGGACTGTGGCATCTGGTACATCCTGCAGAGTGAACAACTTGCATCCTTTTAACTACAAACTTATATTATCAGGCTTTACCCATACAGCTGCAAAAATTATCATGATGCATTAGTTTAAATTAAATATGTTGTGTAGAAAGAGACCTATACAGGGCCAAATCCAGAGCAGGATGGATGTGGCATGGAGAGCCACAGGCACAGGACTGTGTATGCACTTTCTCTCTCTGATAATGAGCTCTCCAGCCCAAGAGCAGCACCTCCTGAGAAGTCTTCCCTGGATCAGCATGGGAGCAGTTTTCAAGATCTACTGTGGTCCCTGAGACAGCTTTGCCTAGGATACAGTTTACAAGGAGGTATTGGTACTCATCCAAATACCCTGAGGTCACTGAGTGGGAGAAAGCCCCCAGCAAAACTGAAAGAAGCAACTTAAACCTCAGGTACCACAGGGCAGCTACACCTCATCTGCAGCCCCATGGGCTCACACAGAGACCAGCACCAGTGAGGTCCCGCTGCTCCCACACAGACCACAGGAGCTGGCAAAAAGAAAACAGCAACCTGAGATGTCCCCAGAGTACCAGCTACAAGCTCTAGCAGCTTGGCAGATTGTCCTCAAGCACAACCTTGTCTCTGATAGTGATTTTCCACGGCAGTGCTGGGGAGCTACACAGAGCTGTGTATTGCTCTGTAGCATCCTTTGCTCTGTGGGTGGTACAAATGGAGAATGAAATATTTTTACTTCAGCAGCCATGACAATCTAGGTAACACCACACTACTTTCTTCCTGAACTCCTCTTTCAGTCCTGCCAATAAATGTCCCAGGCTACTCTGTCTGACAAATGAAGAGCGCTGCTTGCAGGCAGAACTAGATGCCTTCTAGATGAAGCTTTAAAAAATAAAAAGAAATTATGGACTTCTCTGCTTCCTAAAAATCTATCTGGACTGTTTTGAAGAAATATTGGTGACTTTTAATCACCTTTTGTACAAATATTTTCCAATTAGTTTTTCATTATTTATGTATCTTCTTAAGCTTTTGCCTTCCTTTAACACTTTGAGCTCAATGAAACTCATTTGTGATTGATCTATGCAAGCAAGATTAGCATGGTGTTTTATGAATTTGACATTTCCGCATACATGAAATACCAAGCACTGAAAATACAGTGATTTATTGGCAATCTATATTGTATAAAAGAATAACAGGGAGGAATATAATGACATAAGAAGGAATCACACATAGCCAAGACTTGATCTATTGAAACATCTCTTGAAATTTCTTAAAATTTGTAAGTAGCCCATTCTGATAGATCATCAGAACCTGTCACAGATCTTGTTTATTAGAGGGCTTTTCCTGCCTTGCTGTTACGTGTGCCTTTAAAGTCTGCTACTAGAAGAAAAAATTATTTTTTTCCCCCAGAAAAAAAACGGAGATAATTTTCCTTAGAAAAAGTGGTTTGAGACTCCTAGGTGTGCCCAGAAGTCACACCCACAGCCTTTTGTCACACAACTCAGCTGCTATGGGCTCTGGCTGTGACCAGCATCTCCATGACCCCAAAAGAGCCCAGATGGGAGCTGAGGGGAGGAACACGAGGGACACAGGAGCACAGGAGGAGGAGGAGAAATCCTGCAGGCCTGGGACGGGGACAAACTGAGCAGTCCGACCTCACCCTGTCCTCAGGGGAGGCTGCAAATCCCAGGCACAATTCAGGTCTGGAGACAGCAACTGCTGTAGGAAAGGACTAAAATTTATGGTAGAGAAAAGATTCAACTGCAGAGTAATCAACCTTACCTTTTTTACCTGTGCCTGTGTACTTTATCTCTCAATGAGGCAACATTCAAAATCCTTCAGCTTTTCAAGAGCAAACAGTTATTCTCTGCAATAACACAGGATCAGCCAAGTTTGATATCTAATGAAAGCAACAATTGCTACGCTGGTGTTATGCCAGTTTAGCTGTGTTAAGCATTTACTTCCTCCTTTATTCCTAGATTATATTGGGGTTATTTGTTGGTCATTCGTATTCTTTCTTGTTATAATGCACATGATAAAATTGTCCAAGTATGGGGAAAAAAAATAAGAGTTTGCACACTATTTATCTCACATACACCATTAGACCCTGAGATGTTTAATGAACAGAAGGATGTCAAACCAGACAGTAAATTTCCCAGTTCCTCAATTATCACTTTTTTTTCCTGCTGTGTTTTTATTTTCCAAGCTAAAAGTAGCCAGGATCAGCACCCTTGCTTTGCTGCATGTGCTTGGGCATCCCGATGTAACAAGTCACAGGCATTCAGACTGTCACTGATCATACTAGAGAATGGCATTTAGACTGCTTTGAAGAAAAAGTACTCCTTGTTCTTGAGCTTTGAGTGGGCCTATTCCTACAGAATATAAAACAGGAGCATGAAGTTGTAAACCAAATAGAAGAACCACTGACTACTGAAGAACAGTTGCCTTACACAAATCCCCAGGCTGACTCTGCTGGGGATACTGGCTAGTCCATTGCATCCTGAAAATTTCAGAAAGAAAGATCAAGTAGAACCAACAACCACAAGGACTTTATGGTATTTTGAGAACTCAGAATAAATTAATAGCTTTGAGTGCAAAAGAGGTAACTGCAGTAATTTGCCACCTGCTCTCTTTGCATAACTGTAGGCATAACACTGTAATCACAGGGAACCTATCCAGTTCCTACCTACAGTCCAACACTTGCAATTATATTTCTTTGTATTGGGAGCATATTTTCAGTAAAAAAACTAGCACTTCTCCGAGGAACCAGTACTTATCTTGCTTCTTTAAAAGTGCTAAGAATACTTATTTAAAGTTTGAATTTCACAAGCCACAGCTTCCAGGTGTTGGCTTACTTTTTGCAGTTTTTTAGATTAAAAAGCCTTCTATTATCCATTGAAAAGGTTAATCTACCTGTGTTCTTATGTTTGTGTGGCAGAATAGGAGAATTTTATCTTCAGACCAAGATAATAGTGCTATTCAAAAAAATATAGGTAGCATAGAAAACCAGAAAAGAATATTCAGAACATTTGTCCAAGATTCCCTTCATAAATAGCTGGTAACATAGCACAAATGTTTTGCATGGACTGAGCATGATACTATTATGAAAAACTTTTTTTTTTCCATGTATTTTCTAACAGAGGTAAAAAACATGCAATTTTCCCCCAGACAATGCAGAACAAAGAAAGGCACTCTTAACTGTGGTAGGACTCATGAAAATGCTCTCCACTCATCATCCTAAGATGAAACACTGGCTTATTGTAATTAAGAAACATATTCTCATAAATAAAGCTATTGCAATGCTATTAACTCACAGATTTCTTTCATACAAATATGTGAAATGTTTATTAATGCATAATACTGATAATTTTTGCTTTGGTGTCAAGGTTCAGTATCAAATACGAACTTCAAAAAGAAGCATGAAGATCATAGTCATTGGTGTATTAATCCTTTGCAGCCAGGTTTTGAAAAAAAATAAATCTCATTAAGGTGTTGAGGCAATAGGAAACCACCTTTTACGTGCTGTCTCCAAAACATGTTACTGAACAAAATGAGACAATGACCTCAAGTGCATGATACCTATTGTCATCTAAAAGTGTTCTGTAGAGACTCGCTGCTCCTTTTTTTGTACACCTGTTGTATTCTTTGTACATTTATCTTTTGCAAAATCTAACTTCCAGTACTGGATTTTGAACCTCCTCAGTGACTAAATGCAAGGTTGTGATTTCTAATCGTCTTTGCCATGCCTAAGTGAAGAAAATGCCTAAATCAGCTGTCTTTTTCATGAAACATGTCACTGTTTTCAAAGTCAGCCTTGGGGCAGTGGTGGCAGCTCGCAGCACAGGGGACAGCTGTGCATGTCCCCACAGTTCCCCATGCCCGCGTGGCCATTGTGGCTGAGGGCAGGTGGCACTGGGGTGCTTTGGTGGCTGGGGTCCCTGGGGCCAGCACACCACTCAGAAAGGCATGCCAGGTTTCTTCTGCTAGTGCTCAAGTGAGAAAAGGGCAGTTTCCCCTATGCCCTGGCCCCAGGAACACCTGCATGTTTCAGAAAGTTCTATTGTCTCAATATCACAAAGTCAGATGCAGCTCCCCATTTCTGAGATTCCTTACAGGTCTAGGATGGGAGCAACTTCAGCTGCAGGTGAGGGAAATCTACAAGGAAAGCTCAACTTCAAGGCAAGTTTTTTACTTTGATCTTGCACATCCTCTCCTCAGCCACCTGGTAAAACAATTGAATTTGCTTTTTATCCTGCAGTTAGTTCGGGAGCTCTCCCAGGTTCATGGACAGAGGGGGTTGCTCAGTAGTACACACCAGCAGCATCTGGCTCTGCACCATGTCACCAAAGCCCACCTGGCTGAGTGCTAGCAGCAACACAGCACACTCTGGTGACAATAACTGCTGGCCCTGGAGCTACCTCCCAAACAGCCACCAAGCGAGGGAGCCATATTGTCTCTGTCTGCAACTGATGCTGCGGCCTCCTCCTGCAACATCAATTTGTATTCACTTCTGTGATGCACTCAGCTTGTAATTAAACCTGCATCTCTAAAAGAGCACATTCAACTATATGCTCTGATGATTTTGGAGCTAATAAGCTGAAACCATTTCAAGAGCATATGCACTGTACAGGCTCAGCTGTCAAGGGTGACCACAGTCCTCAAAAGACAAGAAAAAAGAACAAGCAAGCCCCTCTTTGAGGTATATCTGCTTATTTTCCTTCTTCCAGCTGAAACCAGGGGCCTGGTTTCATGCCACATTTGACAGCATGAAGGGAGTGCTACAGGGCAGGCTACAAAATACTGCCAATACTTCAAATCTGTTACATTATGTGCAGTAAACATGAATGAGACAGTGTCCTGGGTTACAATAGATGTATTTAAGTATTCTATTACCACCAGCTGTGGGCCATCAGCTGTTATCACCTGCTAATGACCCACCCCTGATAACAGACAATGGGCCATCAAGAAACCACCACATGACTCATGGACTTATCTCACCCTATTGTGAGATGCTCCACCCAGCAGGGAGGAGCCGGCCATTCCCACCTGGATAGAAGCTGCCCTTAGAACTGCCTGGCCTCAGCCCTGTCTGCTGGGTGACCAGAGGACAAGAGCCACCACGGACCTTCAGCTGGAGACCGGACCTTCCATCGGATCATCACTTCAACTGGACACTTCATTTGGACTGCTGCCAGCACCCTAATAGGGTATCGGGTTGTATCTGACTTTGTCAGTGCTTTTTCCTTATATTATTTCACTTATTTCTAATTTTTCCTGTTAATTTTAATCCTGACTTGTGATCTCCCACTGGTTTGTTTTCAAACCAATACACACAGCACCTGATAGCAGTTAAAAGGAAGCAAGATGCCTAACTGATTGCTCTGTATTAGGAGCTCATTAACCACTGGTTGTTACACAGGCTGAGTTTGATCTTTTAACTTTAGCATGTAGATTTCAAGTGGACATGACTACAGAAGACATGGGAGATAGCCATGCCTGATGCTCTTCAGACTTCTGATTGGAAGAGAGCAAGTTTTAACGAGAGGATTTTCCAGCTAAGAAGAACAGCGTCATGCTCAAACAAGTAACCAGAAGTTAAAAACTTGGAAATGAAGTTTAGCTATGACAATACACCGATATGGCCTAAACAATTTAATTCAATAAACTCACTTTTCTTTTTAGTAATTTAAATTACCTGTCCTTTCTGTGAATTTGAGAAAAAGACATATATTCAGAGCTTCTAGATTACACAGAAAATGTCTTTGAGAGCACAGAGGACAGTATCCAGATTTCTCATTTGCTATTTTTTTCAAATTGCCCACTGTCCTAGGTTGCAGTTTGTTCTATTACCATCCTCATGAGCNCAAGCCTTGCCTCATGACTCGTAATCCCACTGTGAGATGCTCCACCCAGAGGGAGGAACCAAGCATTCCATCCTGGATATAATCTCAGATTCCGAGCACCCCAGACACCCCTTTCCCACTGGATTCCCAAAGGACAGGAGCTGCATAGTGACCTCTGGACCATCTGAGGAAGAGCAGCCCCTTTCTACAGGATCACCACTTCAACAGAACCACATCCACCACTTCAGGAGGGCTGCAGCCACCATTTTATCAGACTGCTACCACCACCCTGGCTAACAGGGTGTCAGGCTGTATCCTGACTCTGTCAGTTTAACCCAGTGCTTTCAGCTTTTATTTTTTTTTAATTTCCCTATTAAATTGTTATTCTGACTTGGTGCCTCCCACTAGTTTGTTTTCAAACTAGTACACCCACTTGACCAAACTGGAATGTACCTGGCAGCAGCCACACTGCTACAGAGACAGATCCCTCTCAGCTCCCTTTGGCTGACAGGAGCTCGGATTTGGGAGAGCCCCTGCTGACATGACCAGGACATGCTGAACTGTGTAAGCACTTCTATGACACACACTATGGATATTTTTTCTGAGGGAGTTTGCAGCGGCCCAAATCCAGATATTCTGCATCATTCTCAAGCTACTGGATCAGCAGTGCTCCCCGTAGGGAAAAGCAATGGGAGAAGGCTGTGAGTGGAGTTATTGCAGAGAGCTAGCCAGAAAGACTGACCTCTTGCTACAAAAATCAAATCTGGAGCAGCACATCCATTCTCCTCTTGAAACCAGACATGTATTTTCAGGAGGTTTGCTGTATTCCAAGAAAGAGCAAAGAGGGACAAGCTGGGAAGCCTCCACCAATACCTTCCACCTGTGAGATTTCCACACTTGGCATCTTCTGTTATTCCTTCACAACCACCTCTTCTCAATGCAGTTGCAAAGCCCTCTGAACCATAACCTGGAGGACGGACAGGTTGTTGAAGGAAAAGTCCCTCTGTGCAAGCAATTAACTATATCTTACATTTAAAAAGTAGTTTTACTGTGGTTCCATCTGACTTTTTTGGATTATTGTTCAGATAGGTATTAAAGATCTAACAAATTGTCATCATTTGCATTTATAGGCATTTATATTACAAATAAATGCAGATGGCAAGTGCCTGCAGGCTGGTTTCCTTTTCTACATTTGCCATTCCACTATGGCTTTATAAATCATTGCTTTCAAACAGTTGGAGAAACAAAGCATTAAAGAAGTGTCTTCTGAAGATGGTATGCTTACTTTCCTGAAGGAGTTGATTTTTACAAGGACAAAAGAAATAAATTTTTAAAGAATCCTGCACAATTTCACCCAAGATGAGTCAGAGAGAGGATATTGTACTCAGCAAAAGCAAAATCTGTAAAGTGAATAAGGTGTATGTACTCGTGCAGATTCTGTTGAGAGCTTTCCACACAGAACAAACCCCACTTCCCCAGATGGCACAAACTGGGAGCAGCAGCATCCCCCAAGTGAACAGCATGAGGGAAACTGGGTAACCCCAGGTGAGCCTGAAGTCTGAGTCTGGAGCAATGCTCCAGACCCCATGGGAAACTGTGGGTTTGCTGAAAGAACAAAATTTGAAATTCAGAAGTCTGAAGTAGGCAGAAAGGCAGAGGAGATAAAATAACAACTCTTCATTGTCTTACCACAGAGTCTGGGCAATCCTGTGCTGCATCTGAAGAGCAGCAACTGCTGTGCATTCCCACTGCACAAATACCCAGCTTTAGACCCCTTTATCTGTTTCAAATATGTGATGATAATAAATATTTTCAGCCAGATGAAAGTTTACCTTTACTAGCAGAACAGATGTTATGTGCTCATCAATTTAAATTACTAGATACCTAAGGAAGAAATATAGTCATCCACAGTATCTAAAAGCAGCTGAGTTATTTACCATATCTCTAGGTGAAACACGTTGCTGTCCTCCCCACCTCTTTATTACCTGTGCAAAAGTTCCTGATAAATTAGTTGTGGTACAGTGCCAGAACATAAATATTTCAGCTAGGAATGCTTAAACTGGAAAAGCCTGTCTGTAAATTCCCCCATGTGTGGGAGATACTCCCTAAGAATTTGTTGGTCAATCTCATCATGTAGACAGTACAGGGTATACAGTTAGTTAGATGTAAATATTCCCAAGAGCCAGCACATTGCTGATGACCATCAAATGCTCCTGATGCTTTTAATTCCCTTTGTTATTTACAGGAAGGGGTGCTACATCTGTGATACTCACCTTCCTCAGTGATTTATTACCCTGAAATCTTCTGTCAGGTTTGAGTCAAAGTCTGCAGTCCTCCAAAGCTTGGTTTGCAATAAATTTATCACGTTTCTGGAGTGGTAAGTTATACAGCAAAAAGTTGTATTCTTCAGGGTTGGCTCTGGGGCATTTTTGTTAGAAATTAAAAAAAAAAAAAAAAGGTAAAATATTTCTTTCAACAAGACTGAGACAGTATTCTGATTCCCATTTTCCTTTCTAAGCTCATTCTCACCTACTATTTTGGAATTACTGTTATTAGAACACTGCCTGGCACCGCTCACTGAGCTCAGAGCCTCATTTATTGCTATTAGCCCAGCAAAGGTGTATTGAAAAGTGTGGCATTCATCAAATGCAATTTGTCCATCTTAGTTCTTTATTCTCTCCCTACAAATGCTCTGAGTAACACTGATTTTTCCCACAATTTTCTCTGCATCACTAAGTATTACATTTGATTTTCACTAATATGAGCAGCTAATATTATTTGAAACAGTCTGTCAATAGGGCAGACAACCCAATTTTATATATCTCATATCTGTATGTTTCCCAAATATAGGTGCACCTAATTGTAGCTAATTAGTGTTTAGTGCCAGGTACCAGAGTTCCAGCTGTGAAATATGTACATGTATATATATACATATCTATATTTGCCTTTTGCTGTAAGGACCCAGTTCTGCAAAGCATTGAAACACCTGCCTTGGACCATTGGTGCTTTCCTAGCTAAAGCCTAATTCTGTGTGGTTTTTCTCCAGACATGTTTTGTAGATGCTAGGGCAGTGGGAATAATGTTGAATTGGGATGCTGAGACTTTGGTAGCAAACCCACTCTCTCTGACTGAAAATGTAATCTGAGCTTAGTAGAAACCCTCCTGCATGAAGGTTTTCTCTGTTCCCACTGCCTCAGGTCCTGCTGCACCAACACTGCATCTAAGCTCTGTTTTCCCACTGTAGGAAACACCCACCAGTAAGTGGAATAATGTACAAAGAAGCAGCTTCCATCACTTACTCTAGTACTAAGTCAAGACTTAGATGACATTAACAACAACAAAGTGCTTCAAATTCTTGCACTCTTTTGCACACAGAGGGATGCAAACAGAGGGGTGGAAACACCAGCTTCACAAGGATGGCTTCTGTAGATCAGGGCAACTCACCCTCATCATTCTGAGCTGATGGAAAATTCTAGGTGCATTTCAATCAAGCAAGCTTTTCATTAAAAGTATCAGAACAAACCCACAGAAGTTTCATATTGGAAATGCTTCCTTAAAGTAATGCAGAGGTAAAGTTTAGCTGCCTGGTGATTCCTATGTAGCCTAGCACAGTGACTTCTGGGAGGACCAGACACATCATCTCCACAAGACAGAGACAGTGCCACATGGGATATGATGAGCTGGCCAAGAATCCCACCTGCAAGCAAGACTAGAGAGGGAGTACAGCTGACAAACAGTGTTTCTCAGGATAGCCATTTCTAAACTGAGCAATCTCATTGGATAATTTAGAATGTGAGGATGAAAAGGTTGGAATGTTTTAATTTTTTCACTGAAAAGACATCAACCCCTAAAGAAAGTTAATTCCAGCAACTGCTGGGGACAGGCATTAGCCTGGAAGCAGTTCTTTCCATAAGAAATAACCTGATAATCAAAGAATCCCATTTCCTGTCTCTTCTTCTCCACATGTCTATGAGCTGTATGAAAATGGAAATAAAACATGCCCTCACATCTTATTCATTCTGTGTTTTCAGACAAGCTCTATGGAAATAATGACAGTATTGTATTGTGAAAGGAGAGGCAGATGTCAAGGCAAAAGCATTACTTTTCTCGTCAATTATATTACAATGCCGGTTATTAAGAAATCTCTTTTTTGTCATTGTATCCATTACTAAGTACTGATACAAATTATTTTCTTCATTTTCCTTGGGCAGGTGAGATGTACCATAAAGATTTTTAAATTAAAATAAGTTCTCCATTAAGGACTGAATAAAATTATGGGATGTAAAAGGTGATACATTTAAAAAAACCCCACCTTTCTAGAAGTGTAAAGCATAGTAAGAAAGTGTGTCATTAGAGAAAAGAGGAATGCAATTTAACTGACAACCCATTTCTTTAATTTTTCTTTTTAAGAAAGTAAGACACTATCATTGACTAAATTCAGGTTAATAAAAGAATTGTTTGCTCATTCTTTATTGATGAGGTCTGATTGATGTTCTGAGAGATACGGTTCACCATCTGAATTTTCTGCCCTGGATTGTATTGCCAATAGGTCCATCTAGTAGGAGGCATAATTTTTGTTTGTTTTTCCCCAAGCTGTTTAAAATTATAAACATATGGTGAAAACATATAACAATATTATGTCAACCCAAACTAGAATGTGAGTTTGTAACAGACTCTTCTCTAAAATAATGTAAACAATCTCTGTGACTTCAGTCTGACTTAAGTAGCTTTTCAACTTGCCTTTCCCTTTTATAAATGAGATCCAGTGAATAAAGAGGTAATATATGCCAAGTTCCCCATACAGACACTGACATGCTGCCAAATGCTGCCCAAAGCAAAGTAAGCTGGCTTCCATGGAAATTCACCCACACAAATTAGAATTATGTTTGTTCTCCTCTCCCTGAAACCTCCACACAATCCTTCTGTTTAATTTGAGAAGACAGGAATAACTTTGCAGCATAGCCCATGTAATAAAGGAAACAACTTATGTTGGGAGCCCTTCATACTGTAGGGGTAGTTTACAGAATTAAAGCAGCTGGGTTCCTGGGGGAAAAAAAAAAAAAAAAAAAAGGGCAAGCAAGTAAAATCTGCCTGATGTAGTGGCTCAGCAGTGGGGAGCACAGACTCTACTGAATTACAAGCATCACAGTTGCCTTACCAAGCCACTGTCCAGATTTGGGAAGTAAAGCAGTGGCTAACACTTGCAGAGCTAGCCAGGAATTAGCTACTGATGCATCTGCTGTGCTCCATCAGAGCTGGAGACTCAGCACCATCCACAGCCACGAGCACCTCTGAAGAACAGTGACTTCCTTATAAGCCCTAGCTGCTTCCCCCAGGATAGTAAATATCAGGCTTTTCATTTTAGATTAACAACAGGTTATTAGGGTCTTGGGGAAAAAAACCCCAACCTTAGCAGAAAAATAAAGTACAAAAATTTAATGCAGAAACAGACTGGGAGCAGGCAAATGCTGTTGTTGCTAGGTTGACCAGCATTGAGAGGGGCCAACAAGCAGGACAGATACTGAACATCACAGACATGAGACCAGGACCAGCTGCAGCTCACAGACCTTGCTGAGGTCCCTGTAAAGAAGCTGGGGGATGAGGGGGGAGCAGTGTGGCTTATGGTAAACTGAAAGGTCTGTTTTGAGCAACTGCTGCCATATAACCACACTGATACAGGCAACTTCCTCCAAGGTGGTCCTAACTTCAGTCTCTGCTCCAGCCACTCCTGAAGCACTGCTCTGGACCCTGGGACCATGGAGGAGAGAGGAAAAGGGTCTGTGGCCATAGTGTGTGATGCAGGAGTGTGCAGACAATGGGTTTGTTCAAAAGGAGAAAAAAGCACAGGAATCCCCTTTGTTCTGTGTCCTCCAGTCAATCTACAAACAAGGGTGAAAAACAATGGAAATTTTCTAAGATTTGTCTCTTCTTATGAACATTTTGCAAAATGAATTGCAATGATATTTTTGCTGCCTTTGCAAGTGAACTGCAAGGCCTTTACAGTGTTGCTGGGGGTTTTTCATTATTCTTTTCTTCAGCTGTACCTGCAAACAGCAGCATTAGTGGAGATGCTGCTGGTCTAGCAGCAGAGATGTTGCTGCTCAACCTCTGCCTGCCCTGTCTCCACACAGGAAGGCATGCTGAAGAGACTGATAACTGAACTGCTTGCCTCTTGGCCTCCCCATCCCACAGCACCATGGAGACCAGGTGCAGGGAGGTTACTGAACAGTAGGAAAGATATTTTTGTCATCTAACTTGAAGCATTTTCTCACCTTCCTCTTCACACAGAAATACCAGCAGGTAGAAGAAGAGCATTTGTCAAAAAGAGGGTAAAACTTGTTAGGGACTTGAGTGCCTTTTATATGCCAAATTTGATACCCTGTGACAGATATAAAACACTACAGATTAGAATTTTAAATCTAGGAGTCACTTTCTGCACAACTGAAAACTTAGCTACACCATGCAGTATCTCACAAGCTCTCAGGCACCTTGATATGTTCAAAATGTGGTGCAGAAGGGCCACATTTTGCAGAAGGGCCCAGATATTACAGTTTGTTAACCTGCAAATTGGTTTCAACCTGTGAAAGAAAATCTTCAAGCTAAACCCTCTATTAATTCAACAAGAATTTTTGCAGCATTTTTTTGAGTGATTCGCTACCCAGTTTTATTTACCATGCTGAATTTAACCCAGTGGCCAGAGTTATTTTGGATTATTTAATTGCCAAATTTTTCAAAGATGGTTTGGGATGTACCAAAGCTGGCATTCAGGTGAGATTACTGGAACAAACATTTTTGTGTTTTATAGCACAGATGTGAGATCATAGTCTTCAAACCCAGTTTCCTAAAATTAGGGTTCTGTTTATTATGTACCTTTGCTTTCCAGTGTTTCACAACCCCTACAATGAATGGGTTTGCAATGACGTGGAAAGTCATACCAGTTTTGTTTCATTTTCTTAGTAGTTACTTTTGAATCTAACCTTAGGTGTAAGCTGCTGTGAACATGTTATCTCCCAGAAAATGTCTGAGATTTTCAAAGATGTTCAGGGTTAGCTTAAATCTACACCACTGTGTAGTGAAAACATTAAGTGCATATTGATTTCCATCGTTATGGATAAACTGACCCCAAGCACTTGTGAGAATTTCATCTTCATCACATAAATGTTGTAACTCTGACTTTAACCCCATTATTGAAATGGAAAATGAAGCTTCTCCCAGAAACGTTAAGATTGGATGCGCACAACTCTATTTCAAACTAACTGATTAAGTGGCTGAATTAGAGGCAGAGAGAGCAGCACAAGTGGCAGCATGTGTAGTGCCTGAGGATGCAGAATGAGTACCTCAAACTGTGGAAGCCTCTTTTGGGGAGCTCAGGGGGCCATGGAAGTGCAGGTGCTTGGGGAACATCGGGCACCCTTTGGTTCAGAGCATGAAGCCACCCCTTTTCTGCTGCTGCTGTACTGAGTCCCAGGCTGCACCTGCCTTTCCGGAGTAAAGCTTATAAATTCCAGCTTGTGAAGGCTGTTTTGGTGGTGCCTCATTCATCATTATTTTCATGATTTATAGGTGGCTGTCAGTGACAGGGGCAGTGTGCTATGAGGAGCTCTGTTCCATGGATGGGACCTTGTCAGTGAGAGCAATAGCTTCCTCCTGATGGTTCTTTCATTTAAACAGATTTCCATCACCACCTACATCCTAACTTAACACTTTTTTTCCCAAGACTGTTCACTACACCACTCCATAGCTCCTATTGGCTAGGGCATTTCATTAGTGCAGCTGAAAATAGACTTCAAATATGAAAAATTACATCTAATCTATTATGTAATTTCATCATTTGATGCCAAACTTTCACACAGTAGAGTAAGTCCCAAGAAGAAAAACAAACAAACAAAATCAACATGAAATAATGATGCTCAAGGTGTCCCTGTTCGTTGCAGGGGGGTGTAACTTGATCACCTCATAAGGTCCCTTCCAACCCAAACAATTCTATGATTCTATAATGTGCTAATTGAAATGATAGAGATTATCAACTTCCTCTTAGTTCATGCCAAGTTTTCCTATTAAAACATAAAGATTATGGGAGACCAACACACAGTGTAATTACAGTATATTAAATGATGCAACAGATTAGGGTAAAAATGTTCTGGATTTGATATTATTTGGTTTGGTTTTATATTTTGGCTGGAATTTAATGAAGTTTTCTTAATGTTTATGACATAACCATTTTAAGCGAATACTTTGTAAAAAAATCCTTGATGACACAAATTAAGGGATATCCCATGAAAGTCACAAGTCATGTTGCAAAGCCACACCAAAATTTATCTGAATGGATGCTTTTTATAACAAAGAGAAAAATAAATGGATTCTACATTCACAGTGAAGGAGAAAACCAAAAGTATCTTATCACAGGATAACCGAGTTAAATTGGAAAAAAAAACCAGCTTTCAGAACACAGGAAAAACTCAATTACTTCCTATTTTTTCTCCCTCAGTGCTGTTACACTTTCTCTTCTAATCTATCCAGTGTTTTTTCTTGCTTGGGACATTTTTAAGCCAGTAACTGTCATACCTGTAGATGGAAAATATTTAATTTGTGAAGTGAAAAATCCAACCTTGATACAATTGAACCTAGCAGCAGAAGTTGCTGTAATTCCCAGTGAAGACAAATGGAGTACAACCCTGGTGCTTTAGGCTCTACTCCTCCCCACTTCCAGCAGCACACACAGCCCAGCAGCACCCATCTCTCCCATGGCCCAGCCCTGATTCTTCATGCAGACAGCAGTGTCAGATTTACTGACAGAAATCTTCCTCCAACCTCTGTGTTGGCCAATGTAACATGAGGTTTTCTAAAATAAATAAGCTTTTCTACTATAATTTTATGTGTATTTTCACACATCAAAATATCATTGCCCTCTTGACCTCTGTGGTATATCATAAGTGTAAGTTTTGCCCTTTAAGCAACCTTTTACTGTTTTTCTTCTTTTCCCTTTCTGTACTCCCTTGTCAGTTTAGCAGGGACTTGATTTATCTTCTCTTTTCCATTCAATATTTGTCTTTCTTCCCACTTCACAAGTGTCACAGCATCTACAGTTCATTGTATTTGATCAAGTTAGATCACATATACATAGTGAAGTCCCTGAAACACACAGGCACTGCAAGATGAATTAAGGAGGTCACATAAGCCCTAAAAATCACATTTTATGAAACCAGCAGAAAAGCCAGTGGTAATAAAAGGCAGTCAAACCACAGATTCTGCAGAAAGTGACTGGTATGAGGCAGCAGGCTGACCACTGTTTATTGCCTGCCAGCCAAACAAAATGGGATGCAACTTATTATTTGCTGGCTTTTCTGCCAGTCTGATAAGATGCAATTCACATTTCAAGTGATGAGGCTGCAATATCCTTCAACTGTAGCATTCCCTTTGCACTCACTGAATCTGTCCCTCTCTGCCTCACTCCAAACACTCGTGCTAATTGGAAAATGTTGAGGGCCAATTCCCATATGGGTATATAGAAACTTGCTACTCATGTTGAGAAAACTGTTTTCAGCAAATTACCAGATCCCTTCCCTACCCCAGGAAAAAAAATGAGGAGTGTTATCCCATCTCTGACTTGTTCTAGTTAATGCCAGAAAGTAAAGCCTTTTTTCTGAGTTAAGAGAACAGGGAACCAGCAAGTGCCCCAGCTTACAAATGTGTCAAAAGCAAACCCACATTTCTGGCAGAAAATGCTGCCCTGGGGGTGGAGGTTGCTTCCCACGGTGACTACAGCACCTGCTACGTCTGGAGTATGTGAACAGTAAATGTGAACATTTCCTGAGATTTAGTTCAAGCTCCAGACAGCAGAAAGTAAACCCAAGCCACTGCACTTCATGCAAGAAAGAAGGATAGGTAGGGTTTATACAGATGTAAAAGCAGATTTTTAGGAGCAGTTTGTCCCTGGAACAATTATTGTGCAGCAGCTGGAAAGAGAGGTGGTGTTCATTTATGTGTACATAAATATGTGCTTGTGTTTGCAAAGTGGGGCAAGTACAGAAAGCTGGACTTGCCTCTCCTCAGCCCTAAAGGTTTGGAAGACCAAAAGCTGCAAGTCTTCAAAGTACCAGGGGACTTCTGGGGCTGGAGAGTCTTGCTTCCCTGTCTCTACACCACCACATCTCTTCTGCAGGAGATGGAGTGGGGCCAGACTGTGGCTAGCCAGACATACTTACTGCTGAATTAGCAGTAAAACAATCATCACAACCAAAAACCGACAGGGTTTGATCCGAAAAGACTAAAATTTCTTTGCATAGAAACGAATACTCAACAACAACAAACACTGCACTCACATTTAATGTGAACTTTACCCTGTATTCAAAGATCAAACTGTATACCTAAATTCCATACACACAGAAATGATCGACAAAGTGTAACTGTTCTCCCAAGGCACAGATCAGAGCTCCCAAATGTAACAAAATAAGCCAAGATGGAATTGACAGCTACTTATGGAGAATGTAATCCTTCTCACAAATTTCAACGCAGAGAGGAAATTTAGCTCTTAGGAATAGGTGCTATATATCATTTGTTTGTTGTTCCCCAGCTGATCAATTCCCAGCTGTATACCAACTAAACATCAGGGGATTAGCTCATCTTTGATATGGAGTAACCAGACTATTTGGTCTTTGAGTTGTCTCTCACATGCCTCTCAGATAATCACAATTCCTTAGAAACACATGGTATTATTTCACTATTGTACCAACAAACTCTAAAGATGGTAGTTAAGCCAAACATTGGATGGACTTGAAAAAACCCTCTTGAATAACCAACAGTACTCTATTTGGTAAGGAACTGACTAAAAACTGTTTAATAGCATCCTATTAGAGACCACAAGGATCTCTAACATCACTAGTCATATATATACTAGTTAATGATATCATGATGTGCTGCTCACAACACGAAGAAATTTCTTAGGCTGAATTGCCATAGACTGAAATAGTCAACATTGCTATGGACTACTCATATGATGGAGAATTAGCCAAGGCAGTGGGAAAATATCCTGGTTTCCTGGTCTTCATCTGCTTTCACTGACACACTGGCTGGTTTTCCAGAAGGTCAAATGCTTTAGCCAGAGTTGTATTTGATACACATTTCCTACTGTGATGATGTAATCTATTCACAGTGATTTAGAGGAACTGCAAACACAGAACTTCTGTGCTCTGCCATTTACAGGTGACACCAACTTGCACAGGATGAAAATATCAGCTACACATCAGCAGTCAGTGCAGGCTTAAGAAATTTAGGGCCACTGCATGTAGATTGACTCTGGTTGTACATTTATGCACAAAGAGACCCCAACAAGGCACTTTATGGCTCCATCCTCTGACACCAGGACAGACACTTCAATTTAGCTCCTGACACATCATAGTAAACTCCTGGCCATCTCAATCATAGTCTCCAATGCTAGTGAAAAATCAAACAAAAGAGCCACAGAGGCCAAAGAACAATCTCATTTGGATTTCTTCCATGTGTAAGTACCAGCTGCTGCAGCAGGGAGACATTAGGATTTTCTGCAGAAGAATAGCTGCTAAAATGTCTCTTGCTTCCCATTCTGGATTTGTACCTGTAAACACAGGCTTGGGTTTTATTTGTTTGTTTGCTTTTCTTATATGTTCTTCTACTCTGTCATGCATTAACAGCCTTGCTCAAAAAGTTAATTAAATGTTTAATATATATTACAGCTTCCTTCCATTAGCATTCATTTGTAAAAGCCTGGGTCAACTCACCCATTAAGTTCAGATACGTATAATTTGTTCTTAATGTATGCTCATTATTTGCTATGAAAATATGAAAGAGATTTCTGCAAGCCTTTTATTCAGTGTCATTTCACGCACAGCCAGATAGGCGGCACAAAGAGCGCCGTTTCTGTTTCTGAATCTCTGCAGCACGGGGTGAGGGTTCCGGGCACACACACTGCTACGGTGCCATCTGAGAACTTGTGCATCAGCAGATCACTCACAAGCACACATCCCATCGTCAGCTCTCACACGTGTGCCAAGCCCTGCTTCAAATGTAATTCCTGAGGTGAGATGACTCAACTCTTTGTACTTCTAACTTCCAACCCAGTAATGTTTTGTTGGACAATGATAAATATTATATCTGTTAATTGATATTTTGCTGTAAAATTACAGGCAGTTATTTAAAGATTAAAATAATTTAGTAATTATAATAATTTAACAGATTAAAGTATATGTAATTGCTATTTTGAGAACCAGACAGAAGCGTTATTCCAGGGAAGAAAAGTATTTCTTCTCACCTATCTTATGCTCTATCTGAATTCAATAATCCCCTAGCAGTGAACATTGGCTAACAGTCCTTTGCCAAGAATAAATCATTGAATCTCCTTAATTAACTAGTAATGCCCATGATAAGTTAAGGCTTCTAGATCTGCATATTTTAGACAGTGACAAGCAAAGATTAATGTTCTTGTCCTTACCAGCAGCCTCATTCAGAAAAAGAGCAGGGTGTGTGCTAAACTGAATTTCTCCATCTCCTCATTCACTCCACTACCACCAGGTGGTCAAGGAAGTCCTGCCATAATTTTTCAGACCAAAACTGCAGAGTTTATGAGCCTTCTGCTTTTATAGAACAAACATCAAGCACATAATATGAAAGATGGACCCAGAAGCAGTATTCTTATATGAATCCCAAGTTTCCATCCTTGCCAAGCAAGTTCAAGACAATCAATGCACAAAACTTAGTGTGTGTGATTTTAGTTATTACTTTGAACAGGAAAGATATAAAATGGAGAGTGCATTAGTCAGCTTTTTTTTTTTTTTCAAAAGAGAAGGAGCTGTTGATTTTTAATTTTGGATAAGAACAGTTTTATGGTCTGAATATACCAACCCTTTCCTTTGCACCTGTCTGAAGTGTTCATTGTTTTAAAAAAATCACTTTGGTAGGTGCAAAAAAAACAAATTTCAAACTGACAGTTAAAAAGATCATTAAAAAACCTTAGAAAATTAGCTCATAGCTACAAATACTTATTGAAACTTCTTTTTACCTATAAGTTTCCAATAAGTTCAGTGGTCATAGAGGTACCAAAATGACAGCCTTGAATTTTAAACCCCTTCTTGTCTGGAAGACAAGAGTGATTGAGATAGCCCTATCCAGCTGAATTTCCCAACCAGAAGAAAACCCAAACAGCTTTTCTAACAATTGTTTCTGAACAACTTCATTCACACACATTTTTGGGGTTTTTTTCATTACTCCTGAATGCATAAAAATTCAATAGGTAGAAAAAATTAGTTCAGAATAAAAGGACATCTATTTTAAGCAAAAAGGGGGTACCCCACACACTAATGTCTCCTTAAATGGTGATGCTCCTGGGTTTTTATCCAGGGTATGGGTCTAGAAGATGGCCCATGAGATAAATGAATGGCCAGCAGCTCTCCCAAAATTACTTCAGGCTGAGATGGCTAAACTGGGACACACTCATGTGTTGACAAGGTTACTGGGAGCCCATGGCCTGTTTCAAGCTACACCTAACGTAGCACATAGGGTGAGATGTGGAAGGGTGTTTGGGAAAGAAACAAAAGTTGTTGGAGGGAAGCAGGATGCTCCATGGTCTCTTCTCTCTGCACTGTAAAAATCTCGCTTCCTACTGCAGGAGCTTTTTTCCAGCTGCTTTTTTTGCTCTGTGATTACATGTGTGAGCAAACAGAATTTATGGGTTCACACAGGTCAAGTGAAAGGCTAAAATTTTTTATACCAAGAAAATGACAGGAGAGGGAGTCAAGTGAAAGGTCAAGCCAAAGGCTGTGAGAAGTTAAATACAGATGAGACAATAGCTCACATGTGGACATATCCCAACAACAAGATGCTTCTACACTGTAATATCCTCACTAAATTTTTCAGTTCCCTGACTGAAACATTTTAGATGCATTAACATGATTCCTCTAATAGTGCAGACATGCTTTTTATACAGGGATGCCTCTGGAGATTCGATAACTGGAGGAATATTCCTCTCTATCAGGAGAACTGTCAGAGGAAATTACTCTAATACATGTGCACAGAGCTCCTCCAGAAGAGGAAGGCTGCTCCCTTATGGGGAAATGATCGGTGGAACCTCAAGGATGTTGTAGGCTTTGGTTATTCCCTTCTGTTTCTTGCCTGAAGCACTTTTAGATCATGTTAGGAGATTTTAAGCACTAGAAGTAAATGAGAGCTTCCATTTACTTTTCTGGTAATTTAATGTTTGGCAAACTGGAAAATATACAGATTAATAGATCTGCCAGGCTCAGAAACATCTGGTTTAGCAAATTAATGAGTCTGCATGAAAAAGAGGAAAAGTTGCAATGCCATGACAAGCTTTTCTTCCCTAGCACATTACATACACATTAGCTGAGTGTTCTGTCCTTCTTCTCCAGTGGGGGTTTAGGAGCTCAGCAATGCAAATAGAAGGATTTCTATTGACATCAGTGATTTCTGTGGTCTTTGAATAGATGCTAAGGATTGTACCCTGCTCTAGTGAACTGCTGGGGGAACTTTCCATTGATTTTAATGACAAACCAGTCATTCTACGGCTAAAAAAGGAGGTTAAAATTATATAGACAGCAGAAATTCTCTGAGAAAGGTGTGATGTGTAACTCTGGATGAATAAATTGTCCTGATGCTGGCCCAAGCAGATCCAAAAAGCTTTAGAAAATTCTGTTCTTTTTGAAGTTAAGACAGAAATAGTCCACCAATGCCTTTTATATTTCGAATTTACAACACATGCCTGGAAAAGGGGCAAGCAAGATCCAGAAAGGCTGTAATGGTTTTCCTGCTGAACTTTTACAGGGGGACTGATAAAGGCTAGTACAGAGGGAACTGGGAGGACACTGGGCAATATCATCATTGTGAAGGACTGCAGACCTGCTGTGTCTCTTACACAAATGCACTTTCCTGGTGCTGATGGGTGCTGATTTCCATCCCACCTCTGGGTCACTAGCTCCTCTGTGCATACATTTCCAGGGCAGCTGCCTCTCAGCCTGTGGCCAGCTCTGCCAGGCATGCAGGGCAGCAGCTGCTGGTTGCACTGAGGCAGGAGCTCTGAGGGGTGCCCAGCCCGGACACGTGCTCCCACCATGGCCCTGCTGTAGAGGTGTCTCTGCTGGCACTCCATCCACTGCCACACAGTTAGGCACAAAGAGAACAAGGGTAAAAAGTCTGAGGAGTGATCAAACCCAGGACCTTCCCTTTCCAAGCCCCAGTGTGACTGCAGCAGGCATCCCAGAGAAGGCTGGTTCTGTCTCTGCAGAGAAGGTGCAAGAGGAGCATTACACGGGCCTCAGACTGGCAGAGAGGGACAATTTGCAACCTGCTGTCATCCTCTAAAACAATAAGATGCTTTTGTGTATGGTACAAATGTTTTTTCATCACAGACAGTACATCTTTCCAACTATTCTTTGGAAATGTTGGCATGTTTAAATATTTATTATAAACTAATATGACATTTCAGTGAGCTAAACAGAGCATTTATCTCATTAACAGACAAGAAGACAGTTACTCAAGCACCTCCCAGAGCCATTAAAAGTTCAATGTCTGTAAAGTGATCATCTTCTCCTGCTCGTAGGCTTACAGGTGATGGAGAGTCAGTGGTTTGCCTCACTGAGAGCAGAAGCAGGTCTGGTCTGCTCACATCCCACAACCTCTAGTTAAATTTCCAAACTACCAGAAATATTGGGAAAGATTACTCTCCCTACCACCAGTGACCAAAAATTGCTTTTAGAAACAGAGAATGTCTTTAGTGACTTTATAGGAAAAAAAAAAGGTAAGTCTGAGGGGTGGGTTAAGCCTGCACTAAGGCAGTATCTGCACTTTATCAGCCTCCACTGACTCGGTATGTTTATTCTTTCTATCTGTTTGTTTTATAGTAGCTAAGGTGTTTGTTTATAACAGCAGCATTTTTTGTATCAAAATCTTAATTTCTATACATAGGATCTGAGTTTTAAATTACATAAAGAAGGGAGAAAGCACCCTGAGAAAGACAGCCACAAGGGTTACAAGGAGGTCAACAAATTCCAGTTGTACAGTGATTAACCATGTCCAAGGTGCCCAGGAATTCAAAGAAAGGCCCCTGTGACCACACAGACAAATGACTACAGGGGCAAGGTGAAGGTATGATATCCATGTTTTATGATCCAAAGGGAAAACAATCCAGACTGAATTTTAGAGATGTAAAGGGAGATGCAACAACATAATTTAAAACCCAAGAAAAATAAATTTTATTGGGTCACATAAATATTGAAGCAGATTGATTGCTGGGGAGCTAGAATATTAACAAGCCAAGCAAGTTCACTGTCTGCTCTAAACAGACATAATGGCAGGTCAGCATGCAAATTCTTTCTATTATTTATACAGCCCCTGACAGTTATAGGATATTGCATACTGCGTAGAATATTAGCAAAGTCATGGTCATGCAGAAAAAATGAAGGAAAAATACCCTCTAGATTTTAACTCTGGTTGAAACCTTCAGAATAGACCTGAGAAGTGACAACAGAGCGTTACCAGCTGGACACAAAGTGACCACACATGCTCCAGATACCCACCCAAGTTAGTTTGTGTTCAGAGCCTTTACACCAGCTAATTATCCCATTAGGAACCCATGGAGGAGGGAATGATGGAATAATGACTCCAAAATTTGGGCTACACAGTGGGAGAATGGGTAACTGAAAAACAGCAATCAAAGCCTCCAAAAAACAAACAGAACCATAAGGCCTTTGTTGGGACTTTTTTCTTCAGCTATTGGTTATTTCTAGCACCGTGCAATTTTCAAAAAACAGTGTGAAGAAAAAAAAATTGTAGCTACATTCCTAGAAAGTTCAAAGAGCTTAGAAAAATTAGAACATTAGAAGCAATTTCATGTGCGACTGTGTGTCAGTCTTGGACTGAATCAATGAATGTATAACAATCCCATGTGATTTTTTCTTGTCTCTTATGAAGACAGCTCTGTATACCTTAATAGTCTGAGAATTTCCAGTGACTGAAAGTCATTAATAAAGGAAGAATAGCATAGATTTTTTTTGTGCTTCTCAAAGCTGCTACCAGCATTTCCATTCTGGCAGGTGAGAAAATGTTGAAAGATAAATAATTAAATTAATCCATTAATTTATGTATTATGTATGGGAGGTAGCATTATAATGGCATTCACATTTCCCACCAGGATGGAGTCTCTGCAGTTTACACTGCAAGTACCTGGTTTTTTTCCTTGCAGTCATAATTTGTCTCAAGACTTCTGCCTTCTGACTAATGGGGACAGAATCCTTATTCCCTTCCCTGCTGTCATCACTCAGCCTTGGAAGGACCGGAACTGCTCTGCTATCCCCACTGCCCAAATAATCCAGCTGTTTACCCAGGCCTCATGTTCTTATGGTACATGTGGGAAAGGCCCTTACATGACACTCAAAGTGCTTTAAACCCTGCTCAGCTTGCACAGTGCTGCTGTAGTTCAGGCTAGATCGTGGTAACTTTGAATCAAACCAAAAGGAAATACCACAAAAGCTTGAAAACAAGAAAAAAACCCCTCCTATTCCTTTTAAATTATTCAGGAAATAAATCTCAAAATAATTTTCCTTTACTTCCTGGAAACTCTGAGATCCTTTTTTACATCTCTTTACTAAAAGTGACCTAAAAAGCTGGACAATGTGTTTATGGGATGATATCACCATCATTCCATTCAAGTACGGTGCTGATGGCACATGCCCAGCAACCCTTCTGGACTAGACACCTCTAGTACAGTTACCTGTGATGGACAGGGAATGGACCCACCTAACTCCCTCATTTGCTGTGTTACCAGCTCAAAAGGATTCCTCAGTGCCATTTTACATGTTCAAGAGAACTTGATGCCATGTAAAATGCAGTATGTTAAAAGTCTTGTTACCTTTCCATCAGCAAAGAAAGTCTGAGAATGAAAAAGTTAAAAAGGGGGCTTCATGAAAACAAAGCCTCCACTCAAACATATAAATTTTGTTTTATTTAATGGAAGTGGGGCAAAACAAGGGTGGTGGAAGACAGAAGAACTTTAAAGATAATGCTTCTTCCAAAGGAAAAAAACCTAGAGGGAGAAATTATTATTATTATTACTATTGTTGTTGTTATTGTTATTATTATTGTTATTATTATTATTACTACTACTACTACTAATAATAAGTATCTATCTATCTATCTATCTGTATCTTATATCAACAGAATAATTTACAGAATAAGCTTCCAGAATAAACTTCCAGGCCTAATTAGGAAGGATCTCCTGCCCTTGATGCTAGGAAGGGCAGTCAATATCCTGCTGGTAGAGCGCTCCTGAAGTCACAAGGGCAGAAATAACAGCAACAACAGCAACAACATTAGGGTCCCACAAAGCAGTAGGAGCCAGCATTCATTGATTTTGGGAGTGATAAGGCTCATTGATTTTACTGCTTGACACAACTAAAAGCAAAAGAAAAGTCCTCTTCAGGGAAGATATGTCATGTGTATTTCCTGAATACATTAACAAAAGAGGCCCTTTGGAAGCATATTAAAATTCCACAATGGCCAGAGACAATCTGACCTGTTTTGAGGATGGTGCTGAAGTATCTGAGACATAACAAAGGATGAGTGTCAGCCTCTCAGGACACTTCTCACCATGATCACAGCTTCCACTACTTTCTTTCTCAGGTGGTTTCAGTGCCTCTGCTTGGTACTGGGAAAGGAAGGACAGAAGAGAGGGCAGTTTAGCAATGCAAAAGGGCAAACAGGCATCATCATCACACAATCTGCTGGATTATCTGTACTTCATCTAATAAAAAGTAGTTAAAATAAGAACAATATCAGGATCTTGTACTGGCTGTGAAAGAAGGTACTTGAGAATCTGCTCTAGGAGGAAGAGTGTAGCAGCATTTTCACTGACATTAAAAGAATGTACCAGTGCATTACTACCACCTTTCTTCTCTTTGCAACTCCTTTTCTCCTAGAGGTAATGTAATCTGACTGAAAACCAAATAAGCAAGTACATTTCACTGTTTTCCTTATTCCATGTAGATAGCATAGGTTGTACTTTGCAGAGTAAAGCATTTCTTGGGTATTGGTAATATTGCTCAATTTGCTAGATAAGGATCTTAAAATATTAACAGAATTAATAGATTACTGTGTTCAATACTCTTGGCAGTTATGGATTCCTGATATTTTCTCTCTTAAAAATGAAAGAAAAAATAATGAAAAGAAATTATATGTCTTGTTCAAAGGCATTCAGGTCTGTTCTTTAAACAGAAATTGAACAACAGTCCTTTGAAAAACAGAGGGAAATAAAAAAAATATTGTTTCTGGTTGACCAATGAATATAATTTTGATTAGCTGATAATTTTAAACCACAACCAATCCAAAGGAAATATTTTGCTCTACCCAAACCACTGTATTTCTGATGTTTATACTTTCTGGTGCATGTCAACGTTATTCATCAGTTACTTTGAAAGTATAAAATATTTCTTAACAATATAATTCAAGCATTTAATTTAGAAGATATGTTTATAAAAATTTTCAAATCAAAACAATTTGCAAAAGTGTAGAGTTTGAAAACATTTCACATGACCCAAATCTGAATACCTGGAAAAAAAGTGTCTAGTCCTTTTCATTTATTTCAGGACTCAATCTAAAAAGACTGAAAATTAAATGAACCAGAATAGGATTGTTTTCTCTATTTAAAAGCTACACTCCCTGCAGAATGAAGGGATCATAATTAAGGACCATCAATTATCATTATTATTTCTCCATAACAGAGAAAAAAGACCCTTGCCTTTTCACTGGATAATGTGACCACAAAAGAGAAAATTCTGAGATTATTTTCTTAAGAGTTTTCCAACATTATTTGGTCACTTTAGAAGCTGAAAATCATCTTTGGCAGTAACACTGCAAAAGAACCTGGAACTAACTCAGTAGTCACTTTTATAGCCAAAGTGGGTTACTCTGCTTTACAGGTTTTAGCCTAAGAATTTAGAAGCCTGTTACATTTTTACATACATTTTACCAAGCCTTTATCTGCTTGACATAGCTAAACAACATAAAAATTAATGAACACTATCCACATACAAATCAAAAGTCTATTTAGCAAAGGCATGCATGGATTAGAATAATTCAGTTCAGTTTTAATTATTCTACTTCTGAAGTGCCTGGAAATATTGGTCAAGACATGTGAAACCAACCAATCATGCAGAGACTAGGACACAGATTGGAAAATAAAACTTTAAAGCTGGAAAAACTTATCAAAGTTGTCTGTGTCTTATTCTGTAACAGATCAGCACTGGAAATGAACAGTCACACTGGTCAGTGTAGACAAGACTTCCAAATAGTAACCTGCATTAAAAACTTGAAAATTAATAATCTTCAGAAAAACTTCTCCTAACAGCAAGAAAAATACTCTCAATATCCTTTCAAGCTTCAAGGTCATGGGTGGAAAAAAACCCACAACTCTGGAGGTTCACAGGCATGAATACCTAGCACAATCAAGTTACACTCTAAAATCCTACCATATCAAAGTTTGTGGTTACTGGATGGGATTGTGCAGCATTAATATTTGACAGAAAACACTCAGATCATTATTATTACTCTTAGGTAAAAATAAAAAAGGCAGAATCCATACAGCAGCACTAGGTAGCAGTGTGAGGTAAGACAGGAATTCCAGGTGGAAGTTAGAATGCATTTTCATCAGAGATCACAAGGCTGAAACTTAAAGGACCGTAGCTCACCCTGCACCCCAAGTGGAAATGTCCATAACTGGATATGAAACTAGAATAGGGTACAAGAAGCCCTCCCTCACTCAAACTTTCCATAGCAGGGATAAAAATGCTCTGAACTGAAAGAGGAAATACGTCACAATGCTACCAACTCACTGATGAGTAGGGAGAAACACCTCCTAAACTCATCTAAAGCTGGCACTGGCCAGAAGAGAAATCCTAAAATGACACGGGCTCAAAGATTATTCCTCAGCAAGCCTCATACATCCACCATGACACAAATGTATCTGCTCAAAGCGTGCTTCATATTCCTCATCTTCATCATCAGTATGTGAAGTGCAGACCCAAAACTGGACCCCTACAAACCCAGGCTTACCAGCTACCCAAAACATCACATGGATTCATCACAAATATTTCAGATTAAATGAGTCCAAGGGAGAACTGTTTTAAATACCTGACACATGTGCCCCCACAACATTTCTTCCAGGACCCTACACACCTTGTCTTTGTCACAGGGATTCCAGGCTAGTTTCTGAGCTAGCACTGAGCACGGGGCCACAGCAGCAAGCACTTGCTGTGGCTACTAAATACGTGAAATGACACACCCCCTCTGTGTGCCTTACAGGTCTGAAAAACCCTATGCCCTCCCAACCTTGCTCCTGCCTTTAAATTGTGCATTTCACAGACTTTATAATGACTGAGCTGGACGCCTGACTTTCCACCATCCTCATGCCATTAACAGGAATAAAAGAAAATCCAAATACTGCCTGTGAGAGTGGCTGAGATGCAAGGAAAGAGCAGTAGTTGCCTGTCAATTTCTCACAGACGGCTCTGGAAGTGAAAGCTACTTGGTATAAACAGCTGGTGAGACATCACCTGTAAATACAACACAATTGCACTCTAAATAAGACAATACTAGAGTCATAATGGTGTTAGTTCCTGTGTTAGAGGAATGAGCTGTATGCCTTCACCTACCAGAGATGAGGGCGTGGGTACACTTCTGATGTTAATATATGCACAAATGAGCAGCTTTTCAGGTAGCCCTCAGTGTTGTGTTTCCTTCTTCCTTCAGCCTTGAAGATGCAATATCCACTCAATGCAAATTACATAAAAAATATACCATTAGGAGCCACAGATTTCCAAAACACTTCAGCAAAGAAAATGGTTTTCTAAATTATAGAGATAGTCTGTGATCTGTATTTGCATAAAAACATGAAAATGTCTGCTATGTGATTCAAATACTTCTAGCACAATTACTGTGCCTGCTTAAAAATCACCCATGGAGAAATGGATGAGGCCTTAAAATATAGAACAATACGAAATGCATCTTATGAACTGTACAGCTTTTAAAGTACTCTTGAAACCCAAGAGGTGGCATGATTTAAGGTATATTCTCAATTTCTTCTATATTATAGACTACACCTTCAACCTCAAATAGTAGGATGCCATTAGCCCTCAAACTTTATGAGGTTCATGACCTAGTGGATGATTTCATACTGTGCATCTGCATTAGAGTTTTCATTGCTTTCAGGAATGCATTTTGAAACAGATCTCCTGGTCACTGAATTAGCTTTGGTTCACGTTACAGTCTCAAAGCACATGGACATGAAGACACCCTCCAGGAGAGCCTGCATCATACTCCAACCTGTAGAGGATGAACACTGGACCAGACTACGGTTTTCCTCTTCTAAAATTCCTGAAATTTTTTTAGTGTTGATGTTGTGTCTGTAGTACCAGTAGCTTCACTCTTCTAATCCACTCCCACTGGTTTCTCTACTTGCTGGCATAGACATAGCTCATATCCTTAAGCCCTGAAGGAAAATAATGATCTACTGGAAAATAGGATTCATCTTCACAGAGAGGATGTAGCCTTAAGCGAGATCTGACCTTGTGTGTTTTGACTTGGCTCTCAAACCTTCACAACATAGTGTTCTCACTTCCTGTGCTTTTTTCTCCAGCAGTGGCTGTGTTCTACCAAGACAATAAATGGCCAGAATGTGAGGTGCTTTTGGAAACCAGGACTGGGTGCACTTGTGGAATTAGAAACTCAGACAGATGAAACGGAAAGATTATATATTTCCATCTTCTTTCCCAACATATGGAAACTGGACCACACATTGCTGTTCTCATGAAGAGATTTTAAAAAATGGGTTTTGCTCCAAAATCCTTATATTCATACCTATGAAAATATTCTTAATTTAAATGTTCTTCTCTTGTCTGTGCTGCCAGCTGTAGTGCAGAACCCAAAAGCAGGAAGCAAAGGTCTCAATTCTTCAAAGCTTCAGGGAAACCTATAGGAAATTGATTTACTCCAGGCTAAGATTATGTACAGTTAAAAATGAGATTAAATGAAAATGGTTCCAGCTTTGGCTGTGATCATAATACATGCATCAGGAAAGCAATTACTAGGAAATAAAAAATTACAATAGCATAGGCAGCAGATTTTTTCTAACTGTATATACAGACAGCAAAGATGTTATCAAACACATACATCTGAATTCAGCAACTTTCATTTCTTCAAATAAAGGGAAGAGAGGTACTTGTTGGTTGAACAGTGACTGCAGTGTTCTGACTTGATATTAAAACAAAATCACCCACATACATCATTCTGTAAAAACAACAATAAGTGATAAAAAATAAACGACAGTACAGGTACTGGGACTAAGATGGAAAAGCACCAGTCACCAACCAAAATTGAATGTTGCAAAAAGGATGATACAGAGTGTCATTTTTAATCCCACGAAGATATCAGCTTCTCAGTACAGGTCAGACAGTGTGGTTTGGCATTAAGAAGCATGGACCCAAACTAGACAAAAATATAAAATAATTGTATTCACAAGTGAAAAGGAAAAAAAATTAAATATTCCCTAGGAAGTTTCTCCCTGCCCTCACTGGGAGAGAAGAACAAGCTCAAATCATAGCCAGTGATGGCTATGAGGGTTTTTCTTTAAGCCAGAGTAGGGAAATGTAATACAATAGAAATAAATCACACTTCCCAAGTGGTCCAACAGTCCTTACTCTGTCCTGTCTAGAAGAGAAAAAGAAGCAAGGAGGGTAGGCAGGGGGTAAGGCTCAGGAGAAGTGTGTAGAAGAGATGTTGGTGTAGGAAGGAGTCACTGTAAGAAGGTGTTTAAACTGCTGATTCTGGTCCCACTACCTGGGATCTGTGGCCAGCAAACACACACCTCTCTTGAGCAAGTCCCTCAGCCACCTTCTCCACCCCCTCAGTCTCCTCTCTGGCCAGGCTTCCCCTGGCATGACACCATGGGGAGCACGGCCTGAGTCCTGGCCAGGCTTCCCCTCCAGCCTGCTCCCACATCCCAGTCATCTGCTCCTGTGTGTGGCCCGGGAGGCAAATCTGCAACCCATTTTTGAGGAAAAGAGGCTGCCCTGCTCCTGCTTCAGCCAGTGCCAATGCAGTGTGGTGGGATGAGTCAAAGGGAGCCTCTGCATCCTCAGCTCTCACTCTTCTCTAAGCTCTCCAAGATGTGGCACCTGGATTAGAAGCTCTGCTCCTTTCACTTCTCATTTCTAACAGAGAGAACTAGCTCACAGGGATGTTGACAATACTATGACCTGGCCAAATGGGTTACAGAGAAAGGCCAGATAATCTCTCCTTTCTCTGAGATGAAGCCCATACTACTTTCTTGCTCTCTCTTTCTTAGTAGGCTTTACTTAGTTGTTATATGCAAAAAGCAATATATAAGACTAACAGTTTAAAATAAACTATAACAATTAAAGCAAAAAAATTTCTGAACTTTCCTAATAGAAATGGTCATATATGGCCTATTTTGCAAAGAACCTTTAATATTAAGACTTTATCACCCAAGTATATCAAGCAGACATTATCAAATTGGTTGTATTAACCTAAATAATAACCTCATCTATCAAAGTTTCCATGTTCTTATTAATCCTGTTAGAATTAATTCTTTAACTTTTATCTTGCATCTTTGAAATTACAGATTATTTTAATAGATATTTTAATATTTAATATAGCAAATAATAATTTCATTTTCCTTTGTAATACTGACATTATTATTTCCTCATTAAAAAATATTGTTCATTCAGTGGTTACTTGTTTGTGAGCAGAAAATGTGAAGCTCAACTCCAGCTACTGCACAAATGACAGTTCAATCTTTTTAAAAGGTCTGAGCATTGCCAGACTTTTCGATAAATGAATTTGAGTTAAGGTGAATTAAACTTCCAAGAAACACTTAAAATGCAGTTCTTACTATATTAGAATTCCCATATTTTATTTGCTACTAGACAGTCAGTGAGAAATTGAACAAAAATCAATAATATGATCCTAAGTATAAAGTGAAAACCTAAATTGATACTTTGGTATATGGCAGTTTGATATGTGAGCACTGCACAACTTTGGACAGAAGATCTTTAAGTGTTATTTAAACATTAGGTCTGTCAATCAAGCTACTTTGACAAGTGACAAATTCTCAAAGTGGTAATCAACCAATATCCCAGGAAACAATTGTTTACTTTAGCACTTCATCTAGATAGTTGAAATTGTTTCAGGCAACAAAAGCTTTTCTTGAGTGACGCCAGCACAGCTGGTGGAATATTAAGTATTTGCCCTTAAAAAGATTTTCTTATTTGGGAAAGACTTCATCATCAAACGACAAAAAATTTTGAGTTGTACCATCAAAAAACATCAAATGCTTTTTTAAGGATACAGCTGAACAGAATGATACGGTAAATACCAGATAGAAGACGTGTGCTTCAGGCAAGAGAATAGAGGCCTGTAAATTCTGGAAAAGTGAGGGGAAAAAATGAGCACAATAATACTATATGAAATTTTAGCCCCTTTTCAATCCTTAAATTTAGTTTAAAATAACTTAAACTAGCTAGTGCACAGACCAAGTTCTGTAGTTTAATGCAATTTCATAAATCTTTTTCAGGGGTTAGAATCTCAAAGGCATTGCAGGCAGAAGAATCGACATTCAATAATGAGCATTTTCTTGACAAAACATAATGAAATTACATCAGTCAATGAAAATACATTTAAAACTTGCGCAGAGTACTGGAAATAATCTTGAAATAAAAAACATTAAATTATTCATTCTATAAATATCATCATTTTCTTGATTATAGGGCAATATTCTTACAGAACATGGGAAGACTTTGATTTTTAACTCATCTAAAAATATATTCTTCTGAAGTTTTATCCAAGAGGTAAATATTTCTTCAAGTGATACCAGGAATACAGAATCCATATTTGACATATCAGAACACAAGTAAGTTCTGATCATGTACCACAAGGATACTGTGCCTACAAGAATGTCTTATATGTATAGATTATGTTTTGATCTCTGATGTGTTCAGTTCACAGACATGTAGAAAGCATTTTCCCCTTCACGTCTGCAAAGCATCTATTTAGTGTATCTGCTGAGCATCTCATCATTCCTGCACATGTAAAGGTACAGTGGGTTTTAGTGAACTTGAATTCTTCAATGTCTTCCTCCAACTCTGGCTGTTAGCTATTTATCTCAGAATTCAAGTGAATCAGTTGTTTCAATCAAAATCAAATACTGTACCTTAAGCATGTAAATTGGATCCTTGGGAGGGCAATGGCACAAAAAAGACTCCTTAGGGAGAAAAAGTAAAAAATAACGTCTCTGTATATCCAGTCACTTTAATGAATTTACAGCTGAGATGCAGGAAATAATAAGAGTTGAAGGAGAACACAAAAAGTAAAACAATACTGCAGTGTGGTATTATTGAAGAAAAATGTTTAGATACAATGCATGACATAAAAATGAGCAATAAAGAGAGGTTTATGATGTTTAAGGCTTAAGGTCAAACCTTTGATATTTGACTTTATTATGTGTTTTTCTAGAGAAAAGTGTCTGTTTCTGAGGATTAAAACTTCCTTCCCTTTAATTGACTGAAGGATGTTTTATGAGGGACAGTGGACAAGTAAAAAGTTACATGAGAAAGAAACAGCAAATTGATTTACAATACAGGGGGTACCAGACGAACAGTTGTCCTGGCCCTAAAGCCTTATGAGGAGAAACACTGGGGATCACAATCTAAAGTGATCACACTGAAATGAAAAAGAAACATTGCTGGAGGGGGCAAGGTGCTGACCCCTGCCTCAGCTGTGGAACTCAGCTCTGTATCCTTCGACACCCTCAGCAATACAACCCAAAACAGCAAACAAACACTCTTTTATATTTTGATTGCTTTGGTTGGACAAAGCATTCTCCAAGCCCTGGACCAGCCCCATATGAGAGATACTGCAGCTGAACAAGCAGAACAGCACATCTGAGCATCCTCTAATCCAAAACATTGCAGTGTGTGGTGGTGGAGCTGATTTGAGAGGCGTCCTGGAGCTTCATGGGGACTGAACCCCCTGGAGGAGGTTTGGGAGCATCACAGATGATGGAGTGAAGGCAGCTGGAAAGGCAGGACCACAAGGGCACGCTGAAGTAGCAGGGAGGCTTGCATACCACTAATGGCATGGATTCACGGGACAGAAGACCTTTGAGGGGACCACATGAAAACAAAGTCAGGACAGAAGAATATAGTTGATTGATGAAAGATCAGGAATGAACTATGATAAATGGTGGTATTGCAAGAAAATAAGTACTCATGGGAACTCATGGTGGGTCTGAGATAAAGGACAAGGCAGAAGAGGAGACTGAAGTGAGTTGATAGGCAAACCAGAAGACTGATTTAAAACTGCTGCTAGGAAACCTGCAGTAATGTGTGCTGTAATCTCCGGCAGCTTAGAAAAGATTGCTTAGCAATTACATTAATAATTAATCAGTTCTGTCTCACCAACGTACCTGCCACTATCTCTGCTATAATCTGCCATCTCGAGTAGCATGGTGCTAGACAGATTGAAACTGGACACACAATGTGACATAAAAACCTCTGGCTGGTACTAGCACATTCTACTGCCATTTTTGTGTGGATACGGTGAATATCTGTATCTGTTTAATGCTAGATAAAGCACCAATCCTTGAATGCACTTGCAGTTTTCCTGAACTGCATTAATAATTACTCTTCAATTGTGGTTAGTCAGCCATCTGTCTAACAATTTCAAAAGCATTAACCACATGGCTTTTTTTCTGATGTGGAGTAATGTCAAATGCTCTGCTGAAGTCAAGAGATATGTTCTCTTTATTCCTCTTTTCTATGAAGCTTATTATCTCATCAAAGGCAGAAATCAAGTTAGCTTGACATGATTTATTTTTATGAATCCGTACTGCCTTTCTGCATTAACCTCTTTTAAAAACTTGCAGACCGTCCACTTCATTGTTTGTTCTAGTACTTCAAATACTTCTTCTTCTAGCTTATGCCTTACAAGATTTGATATTTTATTAATCTTTTCTGCTAATAAATAGTTTTAATTGTTGTTCTGTTCCACTTCAGATAACCTGTTAATCTTCAAATCGAATCCTGGCCATTTCTTCTACTATCCAGGTACACAATATGGATAAAAGCCAGGTTTGAGAAATTTCTGGCCATGCTTCAACTGTATCATCCTAATGGAAACCTCTGACATCAGACTGTCTACCTCTGCTAGAGACAGGTCTGTTTTCTGCTGATTCCTGTACCATGCTGATAGAGAGGGTATCTTGCCATCTGACCAATGATTTCTGACTGTTAAAGGATATCTTTTTCCAGTGGTCTCATTCTAAAGCCATTTAACAAGGCTGAGTGAAATTCACTAGTAAAAGAGAAATATAAGCCAAACAAGGATGCCCAGCAAAGCTCTATTCTCTGAGAAGAGTCTGGAAGCCATGGGGCACCTGTAGCCACACCTCAACATTTCCTTCACCAGGAGCAGTTCTGTCACACGGCAATTTTCCAACACAAAGAGCCTATCTGACCATGGGAGCTCAGGACCTCACTTCCCATGTCTTGGGTAATTGCCAGGTGCAATTTTACTATGAAGGTTAGGGTTTAGCTTAGAGTGCCCAGTAATTCTTGACTTCAGACAGTACCTCTTGGATTTCAGGGACTGAAGCCAGGCAGCTGTGGATATTGAGGAGTCAATAAAACCTGATTTGAATACAGGATAAAATTACTGAAGAAAGTCGAAAGATAAGATACAACTACATCATCCATGTCTAATGGGAACTCACATTATCTGTCATCTCTGTCATATTATTTGTCAACATGGACAAGAGCATGGAAGGCATTTCCTGTAAGAATTATTTTTACTTGAATGACAACTAATTCGTCATATAAATTGATCTCTAGGGCTATACGATGTCCAGTGAATAAAAGTCAGTGACTCATTTTAGCTGAAATATATGGCACTTTTAGTGGGACCAGTATATTAATACCAATATTTTTATTATTCAAGGAACATAGGGCAGAAGAAAAAACAACTATGCTGACATTTCAGCATTACAGACATATGAATGTGGAACTGTGGCTGTTTGAGAGGCAGGCCTTAGCAAATAATGGCAGAATACTGAATTTTATACTAATTTCTCACTGGTGGTGGATTCAGGGCTTCAAAAATGAAATAATTTTAATACAAGGACAGATAAAATTCTGTCATCATTTCTGTGTGGGTTTAATCGTGAGATTCACTGTATCATTCTCTAGACCTCAGCATTAGAGAAAGCAAATGAGGTCAAATGAATTAAAATAATGGTAATTATTTTTCTTCATTTTATCAATATTGTGTTACTGAATTTATTTAATAAATACATTAGCACTAATTACTAGTAAGATTGGAGCAATATCTTTATAACATTTATTACCCAAACCCATTCATTCTATCAATCTCATATGATAATGTTAGATAAAGCGAATTTGTGCATTGAATTCCAGGCAGAAGTTGTGTGTCATTTGAAGAATTGTGATGCTTTTCTTCGTAACCTGATCTAAATTTTGACCTAAACCACATTTTGTGTATCCTAGTTTCCTGAAAGCTGGGCAATGTTAAAGCACACATCCAGATATTGGAGAGACACAGTCATCATCAATACAGTGTAACCAAACCAGTTAAGTTTTCAAAAAGTAATGATTTTCAAAAAGCCTAGTTCTCTATGTTTTGTGTGAGCCATATCTGCACACACATAAAAGGGTCATATCAGGTGACCCATAGCTCCTGTCCAACTGCTTCTTGTAGGGCCATTTAATGTTTCTGGAAAGGAAAGGTTACATTTTCAAACAAGCCCTCGTACATTTATGTTCACCATATTATGTTAATCTAGCATTTCAGTCACGTAAGCACAGCATCCATAAAGTAAACACAGCATCCAAAAATGCCATAAATTAAAGCTGATTTGGTTTTCCTCTCAGACACGTTATTCCCGAGATTTTAAACATTTGTTGGTGCATACATACCCCACCAAGGTATCTGATGTCACTGTCCAGCAAGGGAGTCACTACCTTATCTGAATTTCTTGTCAGCCAAAACAAGCCCATGCAACCACTGTAGTGCAACTCCAAATTCAAGCTCATAAACTGAGATAAACTCTCCTGCCAATAATTGTTAGATTGATCTTGGCAATTGCACAAATTCAGGTCAGCTCGAGGAGAGCTTGCATTTGCACAGAGTACATTTTATAAAAATACTACAAAGAGGCAAAATAATTAACAGCTACTTTCCAGGGAAAGACATGCCTTTTCCCTCATTGCTCCCTGATGAAAACTGTATGATGTTTCATTTTTTCTAGACTAGCCCAATTTAACAAAAAAGCACTTTGATAGCTCAGTTTATTTAGAAGTACATTACACTGTTAATTTTAGTGCCACAACTTGGTTCGTTTCCTCATCCACTAAGTATTTAACTTCAAAAATATTCAAGCAGCATCTGTGTTCCCTCACACAGAGTCTCAGATACTTAGAACAGATCAAAGGGAAAGCTATAGCTTTAAACCTGAAGCAAATTAATAAATAAAGGGTAATCTTGTTGCTCTGAAATGGATTTTTCTAAACCTATATCTTGTTGATCTGAAGTGCCATCAGAAATCTCAAATTGCTGCAATATTAGATGAAGCTTTAGAAAAAACTTCTTTGGTTCCTTTATACAGCTCAAAACACAGGAATTTAAGGTAAAGGTCTTTCAAGGAATGTGTCTTCTGAATATTCTACACAGTTAATAGGGAACGTCTCACACTGAAGTAAAAGCTTCAGTATAGACTGCATGAATATTTTGTGAGGAGAATTAAAAGCTCAAAAAGGGAACTAAGTTATTGAGCATGAAAAATTAACATTCATTTATCGATTTGGGGTTACAGTCCCAAAAATGTGCAATTCAATTGAACAGAACATGTGTTTCTGTGAATAAAATAGGCAGTTACCCATATAATTTACAGTCTGTAATTAGGAATGATGAACAATTACAGGTCTGGAACAGAAAAGGTGACCTCAAAAAATGCAAATCCCTGATCATGCTTCTTTTCCCCCAATTTGAAACATTTTCAAATAGAGAACTATAGCATGATTGTAGGTTTCCGATACAAAATTAAATATCTAGGTGAACAAAGGAAAAAAATCTGGAATTTCCTGCAGCATTTGTAAAAGGCAAGGGGTAAGTGAGTGTATAATATCCCACTACATGTCAAGATACTATTTCACAAGAATATCAATCACCTTTTTTACATGAGTGGCAACATTCACCCTTTTTCACATCTGGCCTTTAGAAGAATTGTATATCTTGGAAAGATGCACAAAAGCTCTTTCATGCATCCATCTAAATCAACAAGGTCCATATGAGGTTTTGGGCATGCTAGCTCTCTATGAGACAGGTCTGTGTCTGTCAGAGGTACCACAGGGGCAGTCCCTGCCTGCTACTTCCCTCTGACTGTCTAGATGGCAATCAAAACAAGCAAGGATTTCCAAGTGTTCCCTCCACATGTATCTTTTTTTCTCCATTGTTGTGAAAAAAAAAAAAGTAAGGGGCTTTTTTTTCAGTTTACCTGTTTTCCTGGTGTTCCAGGTATTAGGTTGAAAAAGAAATAGTTGCCTGTGAGAGAGCTGTATCTTCTTTGCATCAGGTGTTTTTCAGAAGCATTTTGCCTGATGAAAGCTCAATGGTTTAGTTTGCCCTTTGTTAGGCATGCATTTTGTATTTTGGGGATTTCCTCCCCATGCTGCTGTTCCTCATGTTGCTCCCAGTGCTTCTTGTAGGTTCTCCTTACCCTCATCTTCACATGTCAGGTATCCAAGCAGGGCTTGCTCAGGGTTTCTGCTGTGCCTCAAGCTACTGAGTTCTGATCTATTAAAAATATTCCAACTAAGTGAAATACCTTGCAGAACATTTGATCTAACTGATCAAAAGTGGTTTAGAAGCTCATACCAACACTCTACAACACCTGAGAGATTGCATTTTTCATGAGAAATCTTGAAACATTTAGATGATATTGCGGGAAACTGAATGTATGTCCCCCTGTCCCGAGAGCCATAGCTCCCAGTACCATCATCACAGCCTAATAATGCTCAACTCCTTTGCAGAACTAGACACTTTCTGGCTCTTAACCAGTTGGCCTGGATGTTTAACATACAAAAACTCTGGAATTCAAAAATTTGCAATGAAAACACATGGAGAATTCATTAGGAAAAGACAAATGAATTTGACATTTGTGTCCAATGAAAAGATGTGGCAGTAGCAAATCTAAAGAACAAGGAAGAGCCTTAATGAACTGCAAACTGAGAGCAGATGACACATTGCCTGACACACTTTAAGTTGGCTTTCACGCACAAATTAAAGGCAGCAGATTAAATACAGGACTGCAATTTACTGGAATTTCAATATCTGTGTGAGGTGCATGATAAATGAGATAATATATGCCTGTGATACAAAGAGGAAAGGCTTGAGGACCCTGCAGCAACAAAAAATGGGATTCAGGAAAAAAACATCTAAATATGAGAGGCCAAATATGGCAGGGGAAATAAGAGGTAACATTGAAAAAAATTCCCATTTTCAAGAGTAGAGCTTTGAAAAAGCCTATTCTGATGATAGTAAAAATTTAAAGACTTCATAAAGACAAGACAAAAGGGGAGGTACAGGGGACAGTGACAATGTACAGGCAACCACACAATACACAGATCAAACAGTATCAAATTGATTCAGATTTAAATCTGAAATATGATGTCACTACAAAGAAAGCTTTTAGGGCAGGGAAGATGAAGTGCCAAGGCAGGGATTGAATATGGCCTTCCAAGAGAGATGTTGGCAATAAGCATACAGAGGACCTTACAGAGGACCTTACAGAGCCAGCAGGATTAATTTATGAAGAAAGACTGGATTTGCTAACATCATAAAGGCTAAGTGACAGCACAGTGGGAGGCTGAGGGTGAGACATTTCTACATATTTAACAGTGTGTAAATGCCACAGGGTAGATCCTGTGCAACCCAACACAAAGTTTGAACTGATGCCAGTGTGAAGAAGTTTTTATTAATGGCAAATATTTTTGACTGACCTAACATTTTCACAGAAGAAAACAAAACAATTTTCACTTATTCTAATGCTTTATTTTTCTTGACAGCCCTACTGCTGTTACAGAAGAACAAGAAATTCTTGCAGTTTCTGTGTTATATGCAAATTTTACAAGCTAACATGCCTCAAACAGGCCACAGGGGTGAACATTTTTCTCTACAGCTTTACTCAGTTCTGATCTTATGGTACATTTCAGAGGAAAAGCCTAGCCTTTAGTGCACTGGATCTTTAGAGGTAAAGCATTTTTAGAATCATTTGCTGCTGGGAGAGTGAATAGAAAAATGGTTGGAAGTACCACACTCTACAATAAATCGGTCCCTGAAAGCAGACTAAGAAGGCAGTTTGGAAAAAAATGTGAATAGTCTAAATAAAATAAACCAGCTAAGAAGACGTATTTTGACCTTTCCCTACTCCTTCCTTTGCTTTCTTTTTTCAATCTCCTTTTCTGCATCATTTATCTGCTTCTCTTTCTCAGTTTTTCTGATGTCATTTTCTTTTATTTTTCTTATTTTCACTTTTCTCTTGGCTGTTTTATGACCTTGTTCTCCATGTCTCTCTAATAGCACTTCTATATTCTTACCCACCTACCTCATTAGCCATTTTCCTATATACCCTGTGCTCTGACAATTTCTCCTCTTGAAGAAATGGTTTTTTATGAATAAGACATTATTAACTTTTTTTTTTAAGTGAGCAATATTCAAAGGACTGTACAAAAGTTGTCATTAACTATTTCCAATTTACAAATTGAAAAACAGAAGCACAAGGAGACTTGGTTTACAGCAAGTAAAACTTGTATCTTCCAAGTAAAATTTATAAGCTTTTAAACATTAACTGTCTCTACCTTTATTCTGTGTTTCAGGTTCCTCCACCTCAACAGTAGCTCTTCTTTACTCTCCATATTTTCTTTCTCCTTAAAGGCTTTTTCCCTTTCAGCCACCAGAAATATTCTATTACACATGTACATACATACAAATATATACACAAAAATACTTATATGTGGCACTGCTATATTACCACACATAGCTGAACAACCAGAGAACTGCAGTCAGTAAGGCACCAGTCACATGGAATAATGATGACTGAGACACATTGGAAATCACCAGATATAAATATTTGGGGACTTGAACTATTTTTGTTCATTATTTCATACAGTGTTCATCACTAGTTCAAGACTTGAGCATTTAGCAATACCATGACACAAGTAATACGTAGCTGTTCTATGTGTGGTCTTCTTTTTATGAAACTATTTTGTCCTAGGATATGTTTTCTCCCTAGTTTTCATTAAACCAATTATTTTCATCCTATGTGACACAACACTGGTGCCTTAATTGGAATTTAAAATGTCCTGCATCTAATGCCTCTTCTTTAATTTCTCATTAGCAGTTACACAGGAAAAGAAGTCATGTTTCATTTGACCTAATTTTCATGGATTTTCTTCCTATTAGAAATTTTTTTCCCCAAAATTCTAGGCATCTGCTATCACAATTTGAAACACTTTCTTGGAACACCTTCTGAATTCTAGTTGTTCTCACAAAGAAATTGTGTCACTTAGTGCCTCATTGCACATGTCAGTCACAGGTCAGTGTCACATATCTTCAAGGGTTGGGATCAGGGAAGTCTGTTAAATATTAATGATTATCCATTCAAATGGGAATAACTTAAGACAATAAATGATGACTTTGTAACTGAGCTTAGATTTGTCCAACTTTGATCCCAGTTATTGAAATCCACACGGTTTAAAATCTCTCTCAAAAGCAGACAAGTGTTTTAGCCTAGACTTGGAAAAGCAGAGTCCCTGAGATATAGGGAACTACTACAGAAGGAGAGCACATGCAAGCAAGAACAGCTGGTGCACTCCTTCACGACTGGAGTCCTTCTTAAGCCCAGCCAAAAAAGTAAAATAGAGCAGTAAAAAAAGCTGTGACAATGGGCAGTGGTTTTGAACTGAAAGAGGGTAAATTTACATTTAGACATAGAGAAGAAATTATTTAAAATGAAGGTAGTGGGACACTGTATCAGGATGCCCAGAGAAGTCATGGATGCCCTACTCCTGGAAGTGTTCAAGGCCAGACTGGATGGGGCTCTGAGCAACCTGGTCAACAGAAAGATGCCTCTGCCCATGGCATGGGGGTTGGACCAGATGATCTTTAGTCATAGAATCACAGAATGTTTAGGGTTGCAAGCAGCTTTAAAAGATCTACTTACAACTCCTCTGTTCCAATGCCTTACCACCTTCATTGTAAAGAATTTCTTCCTAATATCTGATTTAAACCCACTCTCTTTCAGTTTAAATCCACTCTCCCTTGTCCTGTCACTCCAAGCTCTTGTAAACAGTTCTTTCTCCATCTCTCTTGTAGGCTCCCTTCAGGTACTGGAAAGTCACAATTAGGTCACCCCAAAGCCTTCTCTTTTCCAGCTGCACAAACCCAAATCTCCGCCTTTCCTCACGGGAGAGGCTCTCCAGCCCTCTGATCATCTTTGTGGCCTCCTCTGGACTCGCTCCCACAGGTCCATGTCCTTCCTTTGGAGGACATCTCAGGGCTGGATGCAGCGTTCCAGGTGGGGTCTCACAAGAGCACAGTGTTGTTTTGGACCACAAGAGCTGCTGTCTTGGATCACCTCCTTGTCCTACGTGCCTGAGCACAGCTTCTGGGAGAATTTGTTACATGATTTTTACCAGGCACAAGGGTGAGGTTGACAAGTCAGCAGTGCCCAGGGTTCTCCTTCCTACCCTTGTTGAAGATGGTATCAAAGTTTCCCTTTTTCCAGTCACCTGGGACTTCACCTGACTGCCACGACTTTTCAAGTATCATGTTGAGTGTCTTGGCAGCTCCATCAACCAGCTCTCTCAGGACTTTTAGATGTATCTCATGGGTTCCCACAAGCATGTTTGTTCAGGTTGTTCAGGTGGTCATGAACCCTACCTTTACCTACGGTGTGGGTAACTTTGTTCCCCCAGTCCCCATCCTGCTGTCCACCCACACAAGAGGTGTGGGAAGAGAGGTTGCCAATGAAGACTGAGGCAGAAAATTTGTTGAATACCTCAGCCTTCTCCTCATCCATTGTTATCAGTTAAATAGCGTCCATTACCAGGGGAAAACCTTCTTCGACCTCCCTTTTCTGGTTAACACGCCTATAGAAGCCTTTCCTCTTATTCTTTGTGTCCCTTGCTAGGATTAGCTCCAGTTTGCCTTGGCCTTCTGTCGCCGTATGCATAGAAAAACCACACGAAGTCCACGGTCAGGTAGAAATGGTGGCAAGAGCCAATTTAATGCTTTTTTCCCAAGGCTTTTACATGTTACGTCACAAAAAGTGAATTAAATGGCATAAAGTAATTGGTCCTCTGGCCACCCACTCCTTGAGGGGATTGGCTAAATTCTAAGACACCCATTCCCAAATATTTGCTAGTTAGAGCCGTAAAAATCCAGCAAAACAACTGCAGGTGCAAGTGTTTACAAAATGGTAACTTTGTTTTAGTTAGCTTTCATGGGAAAGACAGAGCTCTCACAAAATGCTAGAGAGATGAAGAAATTCACTGCTAAAGCTTTTTCAGCACCCACAGCCTTCCTCACCCCATCCTTACACATGCAAACTTCTCTTCTATACTCTTCCCAGGTTACCTATTTTAGCTTGAACTGCCTGTGCATTTACTCCTTTCCCCTTCCTTTTACCAGCAGGTCCCTACTCAGCCATGCCCATCTCTTGACCTCTTTGCCTTATTTCTTGCTCCTGGGGATTCCCAGCTTTTAAGATCTATGGAAGATTTCCTTAAAGATCTGCCAGCTCTGTTCCGATTCCTTGTCCTCAAGGGAAGTTTCCCAGGGAATCCTATTGATCATCTCCTTGAAGAGCTGGAAGCTTGCTTTCTTGAAGTTCAGGGGTCTAATTTGGCTCCTTACCTGACCCATATCCCCCAGGATCCCAAACACCACCAGTACCTGATCTTTAAAGGTCCAGTCATGGCAATCATTTCCTAGAAGCTACACTTCAGAAGAATTTTTGAGTCTGCACAGAGAAAACGATCCACAAAAACTATCTACAAACAGATCTTAAAGAACATTTATGTGCTCTGCTAAATAACTATGAAGATAAACACCTATTAAAGGTAAGCATGGGCCTAGAGGGTGTTCTTAACTAGATCGTGAGTGTGGTTGATTGCATATATTTGCTTACTCATACCCTTTTAATGGGGAGCTTTTTAATTCCTCTTGCATATGCAGGTTTGAAGGGTTGATTATATTATAAATTGCCATGTTCACCACCTTTTATGTCTTTTTGATAATTCATGAATAGTGTATGCATTTCAGTGTTGGAAAATCTAACTTTAAACTGGCAGAATTTTTCTGCAACTGGAATTCGTGTTCTATACTATAAATGGTGTTTTACAGTATCTTGGTTAATAATCAAGTCAGCATGCCCTAAGATGACCTATGGCTTAAGGTCATTCTTCTTTAAATAGATATATTTAAGTTTATTTAGCAATGATTTTCATTTCATGAGGTCTACCTTAAAATCTTCTAATCGTTTGTGCATCTAATTGCTTCATTTTCAAGGTTTTGGTCACTCAGTCATTTCCTGTGTGCCACAGCTGCATTCCTGTCAAATCACTGTGTTAAAATACGTAAGATTTTATAACAAAAGCTGATATATCAGACAAAGCACAACCCAAACCAAACATGTAATTGCTATCTTTTAAAACAGCATTTTTAATCATGGCTACACTTTAACATGCAAACATTTATGGCTTCACAGGGAATCTTCTATCCACTCAAGCCACATGAGAAATCCCATTGCAAACTGAAATGATACTTGTTTTTTGCTGTGGCTGGTTGACTTCACCTGTCACTCACTAGTACTCTTAATCTCTAAAAAGTCTCTTATGCTATTGTTTCAGCCAGATGGTAGACCATGAGAACCATAATATAACTGGTAACACACATGTCAAATGCACAGTTATGAAGTCTTATGTTGCAACAGGACCTAAATGGCCTCAGAATTTCAAGGCACAATAAAAAGCTAAATTATAAACAGATACTGTTGATAAAATCTAAAAGCTGTATGCAATAATTCAGCTTGAGAACTATTGCACTGTGGCTGAATAGCTAAAGATCTGAGAAAAAGGTTGACTGTTTTTTCATATCTATTCTATACTTGCATAGACAATTAGAAATGAAAGGATTTTAATAACACAAATTAGCATAATATTATTTTTTTTAGTTTTTCATGGATAAATAATTGAAAACCTATTATTTTAAATATATTCCATATTACCTGCTGTTGGAGACAACACTTATGAATCAATAACACCAATTTCCTGATAGTATAAGGTCTAATGAAAAATAGCTTATTACAATCAAGGCAGTGAATCTACATGTATTCATTTCCATTTCAGGAAAATGCAAATAGATATTAAAATAGAAACTAATTTGATCCTTTCTCCTGGGTATTTTCCTATAGTAATGAGTCAGACTTTAGCATGCTGTAGAACATTCTGCTGCTGTATACACAGTTTAATCCCACAGTCAGAAAATGTCCAAACTGAAGTTGAATATAGTCTCAGTTCTGTTCCGATGTATGGAAGCATCACAATAACAATTATTTTGTGACCACTTGCTTTATCATGTTTGTAATGTGGCTGTGCTATATATACTGAAAGAGCTTTAGCAGTGAATTTCTTCATCTCTCAAGCATTTTGTGAGAACTCTGTCTTTCCCATGCAAGCTAACCAAAACAAAGTTACTAGTTTATCAAATATCCCCACCTATGACTTGTTTCTGCCAGATTGTTACGGCTTCAACTAGAAAAACACTTGGGAATGGATGTCTTAGATTTGGGCCGGCCCCCTCAAGGGGTGGATGGCCAGAGAACCAATTACTTTATGCCATTTAATTCACTTTTTTGCAAACAAATAAAAACCTCGGGAAAAAGCCATTAAACTGGCCTTGCCGCCATTTCTACCTGACCCCGGATTTGTGTGGATTTTCTACACATCTCTGTTACAACAACAACACTATCCCTCTATTATTTTTAATGTAAATTGTTCTTTGAGACACCTCACATCACAGCTTTTTAGGCTGATCTAGATACATAGGTAATATTTAGAGCCTTCAGAGCTGGGCAGTGTGAATTCCCTCTCTTGAGTTTACAAGACAGGGTTCTGTGAGACATCCTGTGAAAGGACAGAAGAATATTCCCCTTTCTGTGAGGTATCTGGATAATTCTGTGGCCATTCAGGAACAAATCAGTCCAGTCAAGCAATTTTTCCCAATGTCAGTGGCTTGAGGTTTACATGAGAAGGATGTCTGGAGGTTCCAAGGCCTGCAACATCCCTGCAAGGATCCTACATCCTCACTCATGGTTCTCCCACCCTACATGCCCTCCTCTTTTGTGCTGGCACAAGCAGTCATGAAGCTGTGCTGTGATGAAGGACTGAATCTTAGCTGAGTTAGACATGGTCAGAAAAAAAGTTAGTTTTAACCAGAATCAAATAGCTGATTTTTTTGGACACCAACTTTAGAATGCTCAAAAAGATGGACACATGATCTGGAGGATGGACAAGGCAGGTAGATTCTCCAAATCACAATGTCCAGGATACAATGCTCTGACATTGTGATATGAAAAACTCCCAGAACTACTTATTTAAAATGCAGTCATAAGAGAATCAACACCATCCCACTAATGCAGTATATTATCTACCTATGAGAAAGAAAAAGGTAATCTTGAGGTAGAACTTGACCCAAAACACACTAGGACTCTGTAAGTAGCCAGTGGAGTTGTAACCAATTAAATCAGCTAACAAGCTCTCTTGCTATTTAAGGTATTTTTTAATACACTGAACTTCTCTATTAAAAAAATTCCTCACAGTAAGATGCAAAAACTTCATCTAACCATCCAAGCCACAGCTTAACAGGAATGTGGGCATTTAATGAAACATTGTAATTGAACATCTGTTCCATATATATATTCCCCAACCCTGGAAGCATTCAAGGCCAGGTTGGATGGGGTCTTGAGCAGCCTGATCTAGTGACATCCTTGCCCATGGTGAGGGGGTTGGAACTAGATGATCTTTCAGGTCCTTTCCAATCAAAACCATCCTATGATTCTATGCAGATCATTAATCAGCACTTGTGGGACCATTAGCCTCACTCCTCACTCCTTCACTCAGAGGTAGTGCTCTGCTCCACAGAATGCTCTTCCTCCAAATGGATTGTAGTCCCACAATAAAACTCTACCCTTGCCACTTGACTCCTGCTAGATTGCTGAAGTTCAAAGGAACTTGTCTAAATGAACTATGACTGCAGGTGCTAGGTAGGAAACTGGGCTTACAACCCTTCTCTGCCTGCTTCAGTGACTCTCCAGCTACAACAAACTTCTTTGCAATCCCAGTTCTCTACAGTTTCCAGCCATGAAATCTAGACACAGCTGTGAGTAGATACTAATTTTTTAACTTGCCTATCCATTTTTTGTTGCACAGATATTCTGGATATGTATTCAAAGCATTCTTCAGTCTTCCTGATTTGCAAGTCAAATATGAAAACTCTTTACCCCCTTCTGTTTCCAAACTTGACAGTTAACTCATACCTTTAAATTCAGCTAAAGCTGAGCAAGTAAAAGGCTACAGTGGTTTTCTCCATCAAATTAGTGGGAAAAAAATGAAAAGCATGTGTTAGTCAGTGTCAGAATTTCTTATTAAATCTGCTGCCCTGTTGATATAAAATGAGCTCTACTGCAAGGGGTTAGCTTAAAAACCTGACATGAACTGTATGATTTCTAGAATACCAATTTAACACATGCAGCTTTAAAGCATTAAACATGACAGAGACCATACACAAAGGGTGGTAATTGAATTACAATTGAGTTATAAAGCAATAAATGGGAGGCCAAATTTTGCTCTCTCAAACTACACCAGCATTGTTTACTGCAGTAGCATTAAAGAAGTATAGACTGAAACAGAATGGTTTAAGATGTGTCTAAGATAAAGTTTTTACATTTTACTAGAGGTTAATCTCTTCTTTTATTTTAAATGAGAAGACATTCTTAGACAATCTAGCTTGACATTCTGATTAATAAAGGCCACTGAATGGTCCTCTGGCTGCTGTCTTCCATACTGTAAGTCAGAGTCCAGCCCTGAAATAATTTCTAAATACCCAGGGGACAGTGTCTAAGATTAGTCTAATCATCCACCCAGTAAGACATTCTTCACCATGACTCGGAGTGATAAATTTCATTTTTTTCAAAATTATTTGAACTCAAAGAAACCCCCAAAACCAAACAATTAAAGGAGAATATAAATAAGGCATCACCAAAGGCTACACATCCTCATGGCAGCAGGCATGCTGGTTGTGAAGGTTGCTGGAGACCTTCAGGTTAAGTGCCATGTCTTTAACTATAGAACACCTATGCTCTCGTGTTTTCTCCAGAGGAAAGAGGACGAGATCCCTGAACATCTTGCCTCCAACAGAGGGAGTAATTCTATGACCAGATAATCAAAGCTGATTGCTCTTGGATGAAAGGAAGAAACTGTCTGTAAAAACTGAAGTCCAAAGTCACTAGAGGGATTTGGGAATGCTAAAAGCATGAAGAGCATGTTGAAGAGATCAAAGAAATCTTCAAAGCCTAGCTAGGACATCAAGCTTTCTGACTGCTTATCCATTTGAGACCCCACAATTTAGAGGTTTGCTCACAAGGGCTCTAAATTAAAAAGATTTGAACCAGACAAGCTATTCAAGCTTATATCTGAGTCCTTTTGCTTTGGCAAGTGACCAGCCTAAAAGCAGGCTTAAGTGAGGAATCCTACTCAGAGGCAGAAGATAGGCAGAGCACAGATTTGGGTGAAAGAAGCCCTGCTGTTTCACCAGCTGTACAAGGTGGAGCTGGATCTCCTCACAGACACATACACAGAGCTGATAGCAATCCAAATGCAAGTAAAATGTTGTGTGGCCCAGCCTGGCACTAGCAGTGAAAACTGAACAGTCTCTTGTGTCTTCTGACTGCTGCAGGTGCACAATGAAAACCAAAAGGAACTGGAAGATTGTGTTTGAAGCTTGTATGAAAGGCAGATCAACAAAGGGCAGATTTCAGTGTCTTTCACAACAATAACCTCAGAACAGGAACTCGGTGTTAATATTATTGACAATACCACCCACTTCAAGATGTGTTGAATCACAACATCCACAAGTGGGTAGGACACTTGACAGCTGCTGATGAAGTCATCCACCATTACCAAATGACTACCGAGTGGACCCTGGAACACAGTCAGGCAACCTGACTGTTGTCAAAACAACTTTCTCTGGTTAGCCAAATTAAAAATGCAAGGAATCAAACAATAAAAAATGATGCATTTAATGAATATATTTAAAAAGCAATATAAAATTATTTATGGCTCTGAAAGTAGCAGAATCCAAAGGAAGGCATCATTCTGATAGTTCTGAAAACATCCAGTACACTCAGGCACCAAGACTTGAGCACACGTAAAGGGACAAGGGACTCAAATCAGCTAAAAAGCAATCAGTGCATCAGAATACTCTTGGGAAAAGAGTCTTGACTTATTGTTAAGCAAAATAACAGCAGATCTTAAACTGCAGTGTTTGACAATGGAGCCTTTTATGATTTCAAGTAACAAGATGACTAAAAAAAAAAAAATAGAAGCAGAGGGAAAGTTAACCTCAAGAAAACCCAAAAACCTGCAGGTGCCACCATCAAAACTGGTATCACAATATTCCAACCCAACTGAGAGGGGAATTACTGACAATCTTGCATATCAGTGAAATTCAATGAGGCCACCTGAGACTTTCCAAGTTTCCTCTGAACAATTTAATAAATTCCTTCAATACAAAAGGTATCTGAAGGAACAAATGTAGATAAGAAAACAGCAACTAGGGTGATGGCAAACTAAGTGGCAAGGAAGTTTCATGTTTTATGAAAACAAAAAAATTTTTATCTTCATTGGCCTTTGCCAATATGTGGCAAGAAACAGCTCCCTGTCCCAGCTGACAACAGCTTCATTTAAATGAGGAAAACCAGGCTAAAAAAGAAATACACTTTGTAATACAGGACATAGTTTTCAACTTTCAATGGCAACAAACAGAAAAACAAGCTAATGGTAGAGTTTAGAGTGTGAATTAGTAGCTTTTATGCTGAAAGACTGGCTGAATTCATCATGTCAACAACAGAAGGGTTTCAAGCATGACTAATGAAATTGTCAATCTAGTTCAGTAAAATAATAATAAAAATAATAATAGTAGTAGTAGTAGTAGTAGTAGTAGTAGTAGTAGTAGTAGTAGTAGTAGTAGTAGTAGTAGTAGTAGTAGTAGTAGTAGTAGTGGAAGAAGAAAACTTTCTTACCTTTGAAGAGAATACAAAATTGCTATTTTCCCCAAAGACTTCCAAAATAACATCGTATCTCCAGCAATGAGAATGTAATGCAATCTTTTATGGCTGCACAGAAGGCATTTCTTGGAATATGTCTATGAGTTGTCTCCAGATAACCTGAGGATCTCTCTGTCTTCCAAACCATAAATCCTGATATCTTCTTACCAGGATGGGATAGTTAAGCATACTTATTTCCACAGCTGACCATTAAGATGAAGCATGTCTCTTCTAGTCATCAATTATGAAGATTCAGTCAGAAGTAGCAAAGCTAGTGTCAGTATATCAGAGAAATTTAGCATGCAGAGCATAAATAAGGTAGGCAAAGCTGTCACGTCATCAAATGTGTGTCTTCAGACATGGGCAGAAACTTGCTCCATACTTGAAGCTGTAGGAAGCCCAAACTCAGCAATATCACACAGACAGATCTTGAGGCAGGGAACATCTTGGAGAATAGGTTATGCCAAAGAAGGTAACATAAAATCCTACAAGATCCTGAAGGAGGATCACTGAAAATCCAGGTTATACACATACAGCTTCAAAACTGTCAAAGTATCCCAGTGTTTCTACTTGCTCATATTTACCCAAACTAACCATAAGTATATGGAAACACCATCCATTTGTCTGTACTTCATCAGTTTCTCTATGAGGATGATAAGCTGAAGCTAAGATAAAAACCACCCCCTACTCTTCTCTCATACATCACCTCATCATAAGCTGGTTAAGCTTGATTTGCCCTTCCTAAATCCATGCTCACTACTTCCAGTCACTTCCCCCTTTTTCCATAAGTTTGGAAATGGTTTCCAGGATTATTCGTTCCATCATCTTCCCAGATATTAATGAAGCTGACTGTATTGTAGGCCCCAAATCCTCCTTGTTGCCTGTCTTGAATGAATGACATTTACATTCTTTGAGACCCCAGAAGCCTCCCTCTATGACCATGACCTGAGATTATCAGTTCTTTCTCTTCCTAGGGTCCTTGTTCCTCAAAGATTGTCCCATGGTCATATGTACACCCCCAAATATCTGGTGTCAACAGCAGTTGTGCAGCCAGTTGTTAGATTTACAGATTTCCTGAAGCCCTTGTCCCTCAGTAACAGTATCAAGTGGTCACCTGTGCCCCCATGCCCTTGAAAATCACCCCAGAGCCCTGTAGTCATGCTTTATACACTCCAGACCTCTTCTGGCAGAGAGTGGAGCCAGAGTCCTAAGACCAGAGAAGCCTCTGAAGTCTCTCCACATCCTGGGTCTGACTTCCAAGCAAGCAGCAAACTCTCTAGATAGCAGATCAAGTCAGATAACATGGGTTTCCATCCTGCATAGCAGGGAATCATCCACAGCTATCCCTTGCCAGTTTCTCCTGATCCTGTACAGCTCCAGGTCCCTCATCTGCAGCCATGGCATTAAATCTGTTCTGTATCTACAGATCCATGGGCAGCCAGGAATTGTCCTGCACTGTCAGAAGTCACAGGGTCCCTCCTGTACAAACTCCTGCATCCTTCAGCTGGGTGCTGGCCACTGTGGCCAAGTCCTGGCTCTTACACTGGCCACTCCCCAGTACCACTGCAGGGATCCTCCACCCTCCCTCTTCAGAAAACAGCTGGAGCAAGAGCTCCAAACCCACTCTGGTGAGGGACAGCTGGCACAGCTCCTGAGAGCTCACAAGAGCTTTTTCTAGAAGTCAAAGCCTCTTGTAGGTAGCTTTGGATGAAGGAGTCAGTAGAGAGTGTTTCATAGCATCCCAGAAGTCCTCCAACAATCCTAGAAGTTCTGAAAGAACATTTCACCTCTTTTCTTGGCCACAGATTTCATGTCCTTTAAAACTTCCTCCAGGAAAATTAACTTTCAATGACAGTAACGAAGCTTGCAACAAAGACTAAATACAGCGTGTGTAACTTTGTACTGCATGTGTGAAGTTGAATTCCAGTATCTTCTTTCTCTACTTTGTATTTTGCAGTCTTTGAACTCACTGATACATTAATCAAAGGCAAAGCTAAATGCAGGACTATTTTAGAAGCAGACTATTTTTAAAAGATCACTTAATCACAGAAGTGCAAACAATCATGCATGTTTAAGCTCATGCACACACTAATGTGTGTGAAATCAAGTATCAGCCAAGAGTTTCTGATGTTGGGGATCCAATCTAATGTTGGGAAAAATTCTCTGTTAGAATAAAATCAATTTCAGTGTAAATTCCAGATTTACAATGAATTAGAAAAATCCATTCAGCAGCTAACAGGTTAATTTTTAGCCGAAGTCTTTCCTAAAACTGTTATAAATGCAATTATTATTTTTACACCATATGTAAAAGACAGAAGGCTGCTGTTAATAAATAGCATTTCTCATTCTATTTTCCAAGGCTCCCAGGGGAAGACTTAGGCCTCTTCAAAGGGGGTAAAATCCATGCAAGGCAAAAAGTGAAAAGAAAGCAGTATTTTTAATTTATGTTTCCCCATTTTTGCCTAACATTTAGCAAAAATTAGAACAATCTATTAAATATAGGCAACTAAATACATGGTCTCTGAATATGCAGTTTCTGATTTGAGCAGAAATGTACATGGAAATTATCCACCAAACAAAAAAAATAAATTGCCACAAACATACATATTGTTGAACACATATATTTTCTTCCCAAAATATGTGATTTTTAAATTAATATATTAATATAGAAAAGACAATAATTGCAGGAAAACATAGTCCATAGTCATAATTCAGAATCTTTCTACACATTTAATAATTCTAGTTATGGAAAGATATGATACTGTAATACAGAACTCTATTTGAACAGGCTCTTCTTATAACATTATCTCTCTGAAAGACTTTTGGTGAGGCACCCACTTTTCTTCACCTTATTATGATATTAAGAGGACAGATTTGAATGACTGAAGAAAAATCCAGCTCTTTCTGCAGATTCCCCATCAACCTCAGTAACACTTGCTCTGAGCGCATCTTTTTACAGCCTGAATGTGTTTTCTATACAGATTTTTGGTTTGGTTTCTTACAGGAGGCAAACTTACACTGTCATACCTAATATCACTTTTGGTCTCTTAACAACAAATTTGAACTCAGATCAAGCCTAACAAAAATTGGCACAGTGGTAAAGGTGCCAAAACCTCCTACGAGCATCATGAAAAAAGACATGGGAATAGAAAAGATCAGAACAGTGGCTCAGTATTGTACAGAAAAATACACAGCTAAAATCAGCACATGCCAGCAGAGCCATCATTGCCGTAGCAATGCAGTTATGGCTGCATTTTTGTATTAACTGAAATCTAAGAGACTCTGACAATGTGCCCCAAGTAAATTAGGTTATTAAAAATGACCATATGTGGACCAGACACACTAGAGCTGTTCAAGTGAGATGCTTTAAGCAGAGCCACACAGCACCAAGGAACATCTCATTGGTCCTGTTTCACAGAGATGTTCCTGCAGCCACTGTCTCACTGCACTGTGTGAACAGTTTGACAGAGACTTGTGTTTGGTGTGGGGGTCCAAAGGTGGCCAGGGCAGGGCTTGGCAGGGCACTGCTCCCCTGCCTGCACAGGAACAGCACTCAGGGGACTCAGGGGCCTGAGCTCAGGGACTGCATTTCTTCCACCAGCTCCCTTTTGACAAACTGATGATGCTCAGTAACACAACTGTAAATTAAAAAACAGATGGTCACCATACATTGGAGTTATTTTGTGGTCTTCTGATGGGGTAAAGGATATCCTAACAGTGAGAGAGGCTGTTTCAGTGTTTTCTCTTGCTGAGGTGCAGATGGTCCTCAAAATTAAGATTCCATAAACTCCTCATTGAACTTAGATACTTCCCATCTTCAAATCACTACAAGTACCATACAGTATCATTCTGTTTGCAGTTTTAGTATATTACATATGTAAGGCAGACATTCTAAACTTCATGTGAGTATAGTTTCCTGTCAGGAAACTTCTGTCCTTCAAGGATGATAGTAGCACAAACCAATTTTCCCAGCCTCAGGTATTTTATACTCAGGAAAATCTAATACTGAAAAAAAAAAGTTCATATACAGAAACAATCATAATTCAATCTAGCCTTGAGTAGAAAGTATATGGAAAAACTCTCTTTTACAGTTTGCTTAATATAATCTGGAAATAAAATGTCATAATTGAAAATATATGAAAAGCACATAATTTTCCAATAGCATCTGTGATTCTCTGGGACTTGTTAAGGCCAGTTCTCATATAAATCTGAAATGCTAAATCTCAAATTCCTGAAACATCTTCTTATCTTGAGGACTCAGGTGAACTGATCATCCCTTGAATGAGATGTCTTTTTAAGAATGAGGAACAGACTGGCTTACTTTGGAGGCACTGACATTTTGAGCTAGTTTGATTTGGAGAAGGGAAACACAAGGTGAAAAAGTTGCTTTATCCCTTTATATCTGGCTTTCAGACCCAAGGACTGAGAGTGTATTTTTTTCACATGGAAGTAAAACTTGAAAGCAAAGAAGGTGAACTGAGCCCTGACAGTTGATAGCTTTTCTTTCTCATTCACACTGAAGAAAGAGCACCTAACATTTCACAGCTTATGAACTGATAAATCCTTTTCCTTAACTCTGAAAGGATAATTCTCCAATGTTTGTGCTACTGCCTCACAAAGATAAAACAGTTCTTTCATATATTACACAATAATAAGAAATTTTATCAGATTTTTAATTATAATATTATAATACCAGGGGTTTTTTTAATGGACTTGTTCAGAATGGTTTAATTGTTGACTACTGTTTTTTTATATTCCTTTCTAATTAAGTGAAAGATTTGATAGGTAACTTATAAACTGACACATGAAAAATGTTATCTATACTCACTGGTCTGCACATAGAGAGAAAATAAATACACTTGAATATTTATGTTTGCAACCAGCCAAACTACTGAGAATCAAGCAGAAGAGAAATATAGCACAAAAGATCCAGAAATAGCAATGAGGAATGGTTGACTATATTGTCTTTATTTATTAATTTAATATACACAATATAAGGAAACAAGGCTTGGATGAATGAGTAGCAAGAGGAAATATGCCTTAGAGATAAAGATGTTCATGGAAACTGATTTGGAAAATCAAATCAAGGTGCAGAGAGCAGACAATGTTAAAAGCTTCAAAAGCAAACAAAATAGAAGAATATCTGAACAGAGAGCAAACAACAAATTAAAGAGGAGGAAGCATCCTGGGAAACTGCATCTAGATTACAGTATGTAATTACAGGATTTGCAGCTTGATAAAGCAATTGATTATAGCAGTGGATTAATTTTAAGTCATGAGTGAATACCAAGATCTGAAAAAGAGACAGCTACTTTCTTTGGAAATCTGCTCAGAAGTAGTAAGTTACAGTTTCATCCACTTGATAATCAGGGGAAAATTAGAAAGGCCTTTGTTATATGTGTTTATCACAAAAGAGCAGTCCTAAATCCATCAAACAACGAAGACAGTATTTATTATTGTGTTAATTTTCAGACCAAATAAACAAACAATTATAACACCTTACATTAAAAATTTTAAACATAATTTTAACAGCCAAATGTCTAATATTATTTTCAGAAAGAATACTGAAAATCTGAAAATATTACAAGCCAAAAGCTAAGAAGCTCTGAAGAAAAAGAAGTTGAAGTTCTAAGCCAACTTTATTCATGGTGTCTAATTATATATATATATATAAAATAAAGTCAGGGAATCAAGTATTCACATAAGCACAATCATCTATGCATCCAAAAACTGATTTCTTCACCACCCTTTTCATTTAACACAAGTGTGTTCTGTCCTTTTCTTGAATGTTTACACATAAAGATTGGCATCCGTGGACTGATGAGACAGTACTTCCCAAAGATCCAGTTTTCCCTGAACAAGACCATCTGTGAGGCCCAGCCCAGTGGGATTTATTGTTCAGAGTGAATCAAGACAGCTGCATACATAATTACCTTTAATACAGAAGAACAGTTGTAATTCTATTGATCAAAGCTGCAAATACAGATAGCTCAAAGGAACTTTACTCAAATTATACAAACCTTCTCATCATCTGTCATAGAAATCTGAGAACTTCACCAGCTCACTCAGGTTAAAGTCCTAAGCATACTTCACAAGCTTTAAGACACCAAATTGTTTTCAGATGCTTATTATTTCTTCACTTCAATCAGCAAGACTCTGTGCTTTATGTGATCTGGTCAACCTCCCTGGTGATGCTCATCATCTCTTCCTATCTCTTGATTTTTCAAAGCAGCTTCAATTATTCATAGCTCCACAAACAATAATTATGAACATGAAGAAGGGAAACTACCACATTATACCACACAATGTAAACTTTTTAAAATTAGTTTGTGGAGGATCACCATAAGCCCTGTGTGCAGTTTTGGCCACTGCAATATAAAAAGTTATTAGAGATAACTAAAATTTTAGCTTGTTTTTAATCAAAACATATTATCTCCTAAGCTTTTTAACTAAAATACTCCACATTCTGCAAAAATTATTTTGGGATAAACCTGCCAAATTTCATTTGACATGGGTAAAATGCCTTGCTTCATGTTTAGACCAATCTAGGTAATTATGTCATTTTTGCTTGTTTACATTTCCTCACCACTGAAAAAACCTCTCCAGTTTTTATCACACTTTTTTTAAAAAAAAAAAGAAGACATAGGAAAAAAAATTAAGGACTTTATCCTTATTTCTTTTTACTGACTTCAGTTTACACAGATGTACTATATGAAAAATCATGCCAGATAGCATGACCCAATGTGCTTTGACAGTATGCAAATGTATTCAAATATATGTATTATGCAAATAATTCCTAAACTTCAGGAAGTCTAGACATATTCCTATAGGATCACTAACTACTGGAAACAATATTTGAGCTAATATGCAAATCTGATTCATTCTGCAAAATATACACTAGAACACATACAATGTCTAGAGTTCAGGCAGTACTATTCTAAAAATTCTCTTATGACCTACATCTGATTCTATCCAACAGATAAACATGGAATGGGAAAAGTAAGAAACACTTGTTGTCTAACAGAAATGCCATTGCTGAGAGTCCAGCTTTACTTGATCATTTTTAAATAAAAATAATCCTATTACAAGCTACAGAACATTAAACTTTGCTAATCTCTTAGAACTTGCTTTGTTCACTTACCTACACTGTCACAAAAGAGGAAAGCTACTTCAGAAAAACCTACACACCAATCTGCAGTCAGACTTCCTCTTGACAATAAAAATAAGTAAGATTCAGAACTTCTTTTCTGCTGTTTAAAGATGCATAACAATCTTTGTCTCTTTTTAAGGGAGAATTCAAGTAATGATATTAATGGTGAAGTAAAAAACATAAGAAAATAGCTTTTTCAATCAGTTGTTCTAATTCTATTTCATATCATTCTATTAGGGGTTTTATGCCCTCTAAAATTTTATAACTTCCTTTATAAGTGTCTTGAATTGCAAAGGAGAAACTGCTTCATGACCAGAAATAGAAATCTGAATATGAGAGAAATAAAACTGTCTGGTTTCCTTGAGGTCTGGCAGAAAATGCACAGACAGAAGCTTACACATATTTACACATTTGCTCTGCATACACAATGACCATGATTACAGTCAACCAACCATTAATTTAACAAACTGCTCATTGGTGCAGGAGTTCCTTAGCAAAATATCATTAAGTTACAAAAGCAAATTCACATACATTTTTGCATGCATGCTTGCATGTCTGACCTTTTAAATATCAGATATATTTTCACTGTGATTTATTTATCACGATGATCCTTGTGTACTGGGTATGTACTGGCTTCTTAATGACTGAAGCTCATTCAGGGCTCACCTGGCAGGATTTGGCACACACAGGTGAATGTTTTTGCTGGTACACAAAATGATCAGGGACAAAGGGATTCAAAAGGCTACAAAAGTACACATGAACCATACACATTCAAATTACCCATAGGCCAGAGTACAAAAATAAGGTTGAAACATTCCAAAAAATGCAGCTGACTTGCATGAGTTAAAAGCTACCTGGGTGGGAGAATTAATACAGTGACATCTGGCACTGCTACTCAGGACCAGGTCCAATACAGTCTTGATTTCAGCTCCTGTTCTCTACAAAGGTGTGCATACCTTCAAAAATCCTTCTTCTAGGGACTGTATAACCTTCCCAGGAAGCAGCAGCACAGAAGTTGGGCAGAGCCTGTGGAAGTTAGTCACTGGTTTTGTAGAAATATGAATGTGACTTCAGTGGTAGCAGCAGCAGCAGTGGCAAGAAATTAGGGAGGTATATCAGTCTTTACAAGAGGTCCATAGCACAGAACAATTCAATCATAAGAATGCCTGTGACAGCAAAATAGCTGCTCTTTAGAATACAAAGAGCACTGTTGAGGGACAACCAGTTTCTCTGCCTTTCCCAAGACCTAACCATGGTGCTGGTACAAATCACTCACAAGAGTTTTGGAGGGTCAAGGGGCATAAGGAAAGAAAAGTGAAGTGCAGTAAAAATTTCAGACAACAGATATGAAGCTAGCAGCATGGACTGATTTTAGGATGGGCAGGCAGCTTAAACCTACAGAGAATGGCGGGGGAAAGGGAAAGGTTTGGAAACCACTTTTAAATACCCCAGAGGAAATTACACCCATCTTTCAGGAAAAAAATATTTCCTTTCCACCTTGGAGGAGGAAACATAGGAAATCCAAACAAATTTATCAGAATATCCTGGAAGTCTTATACAGTAAGCCCACACAAAGCAGGATATTGAAACACACTATACCAAGAGCTAAGCAGGGCACCACCACTATCTGTGCACAGGTGTAAAGGGACACATATTCAGTTATACTACAAACATGTCCCATTCAGCCTTATAAAGCTGAGGGACATAGCAGACCTTTGGGTGAGACAGATGTAGGATGCTAGATTTATGCTGGTTAAAGACTCTACTATTACAAGTGGAAACATTTCTTTCTAGTGCAAACCTCTATTCCACTGCATCTTTCCTCCCACCCTATTCCCATTTACTGCTCTTTCTTTGGGCAATCAAAGTAAATTTAAGATTATTAGCAATTATATAGGTAATTTATACTTTATTTGCCCCTAACATTATCATTACTACTGGCAAGATCATCATGAAACATACTGCCGGTCAGAGTTTCATCTCTGAGGTAAAGCAACAGTAGAAGAGCTGTTTTTATCTCTGAGTATAAAAATATGAAGTTTACACTTCACAATCAGCAGCCAATTTGCAGACAGAAAAGTAGGCTCTTTGGCATCTGAACTGGTAAAACTAGTCAGATCACTTATTCCAGTGCATTATCTCTTTAGTGAAAAGTAGTTTTTCTTTCACTAATACATCTAGAAAACAGCATAAAGAATTTCAAGTAGTCAAAAAGAATAATACTGAACTTTCTTTCCTATTTCTATTTAGCCAATGGAACAATAATCTCAGCAAAAAATCTCATTATTAAAACCACAAGTGGCAAATGTCTAGCTTTCCTGAAAAAACCTTGCTATTTTAGGAAGTGCTGTTACTCATGTATGCTGTATTGTTGATAGGTAATGAATAAACCCCTAGAATAATAATAATGCCAAATATTCCCAGACCAATAGCATACAGGTTCATTTGTGACATTTGAAGTAACTGTATTTTGTACTACATATTAGACAGGGGAAAAGTGGGCTTCACGGAATAGCCACCAATAATCTTGCACAACAACACAACAGTATATGTTGCTAAACTTTAAACATCAACATGGATTATGACACAGAGCTTAAAAACCCATACAGCTTCTGCACAAGTAATATAATATTATCTCTCTACAGACCTCAAGAGATCCTCCAAAATCAAAGGACTGCAACATAGCCAGTCCCATGAGCAACAATATTATCAAGTCCCCCCAGCCCCTAAAATACAGGCCTAAAAGTCATGAGATTTAAAGATAAGGATCAACACTATCCTTTATCTTCCCATGAAAGGGTTTACAATTCTTCTTTTTCCACAGTACCAAAGGTTATTTATTTTCAAGGGAAGCTTGGCTTCTCAGAAAGTAATCTGATTTCATAGCTGGAGCTCTGGGAGAAACACTGAATACTGGTATGTGATACCATGAAAGTGTGTAACACAGAATGTGGTACACAGCTGATTTTTTACCCATCACCCACCTACCACGCATCCTCAGAGGTGTAACCAGATGGGCTCTTTCAAGGAAAAACACTGCATCTTCCCATGAACTAATATCACCCCTGCATCATTTCATCATGATGTATGACTCAATTATACACACCTCCACTGGAAGGACTCCTTTGGCAGCAGGGCCATTAGGAAATACTTCAGTATGCACTTAGCATGCAGCACTAGCAGGGTAACAGACACGAGTGCAGAGTGCTCTATCCCTACAGGGCAGCAAGGTCAGTGCCCCAGCTCCAGCACTGGCCCCTCCCTCATGGAATTAGTGCTGCAAGTTCAATGTGGACGTTACCTGGGGGAAAAGACAGCAAGCAATGGTACTGCAGTGCCTTCTCCAGGATCTGTGCATTTCCACACCTCATGGCCAGAAGACATAGAGTTCCGAGTTTGCCAGGTGTATTGTCACCTGGGATGCTGGGGGTGGAGGAATGGGGGTGGGGGTTCAGGAATGAGAAGGCCAAGGAGGAGAAGGAGAATTCAGGAAGAGAGTTCTATGGGGAGAGAGATCTCGGGAAAATGCACCCAGTCATCACTTCTCTTAAGATTGTCTCAAATTGGGGGTGGAGTAGCAATTCTTACACAGATCTGCTGCCTGTTCTTTTGTAGGCCTTGGTTTTGCAAGTGGACATGTGCAATATGGTGTTTACATGTAAAAGATAGTCAGGGATTTTAGATATATTATTTTAGACACAAATATTGTAAGACAGTGAATCAAATTTGTAGCAATTACTACTTAAAGTATGGATAATTTTCAAATCCTGTATTTGACCAGTCTTTGAATAAAAATATTCTAAATAAATGTTAGTGTTCAAATTTCACCATTGACTTCCAAACATACTTAAAAAACAGGGATTAATTTCCCCTGTCCATATTGCTTTTTTTGCTTTCCACAAGCTAACTCATCTAGACATATTTTTTGAACCACTAAGGCAAGGAGATCTGTACAATTCACAATCCAAGGAATAATATAGCCAGTTTAACAAGTAACCAGCTCAGCTAGCAGTATGCAACAGGGCTTAGTTAGACAAAATAGATGTCATTTAGTCAGTGACCTTATTTATTTTTTACATGGTTTGTTAATAATTAATCAAGTGCGCATCCTCTAGCTACAACTGATAAAAATGCATATGTGTTTCCATTATATTCTCTCATTCCAGCATATTACAGCTTAACCATAAAATCTGGCCTTTGGCAGAAACCTGGTGCTCAAGGACTCAAAAGATTTATATAATACAGTTTTTAAATGGAGAAACTAATAAGCTTTTTTAAAAATTAAAAGCATATTTAACCAATTTTACACATTTAAGTGTGCAGATCCCAAAATATAAACACACCTAAATGTCAACACTGAAGCCTTTTCCTAAAATTGCAACACAATAAATGAAATTCTCCTGCTTACCCAAATTTAGTACAGAAAATGGTTAGGATCTCTCTAACGTTAATGTGCAATCACAGCTGCAAAGAACTGTCTACATTTTAATACTAACCTCAGCAGTGTAGCATAAAACAGGAAAAAAGCCCACAAAGGATGTTATTGATACTGTCCTTACTCACAGCAGTGGGAACAGTCCCCACAGAACTCTCAGTGTACCTGTACAGCTGGCCACGGACATTGAGACACGTGCTGGGGGGGAATGGGAAGTGTCTGTGTGACACTTGTATTAACAAATGAGTAGCTCTAGTGGAAGTATTCAGGCTTGATCTCTGACCGTGTTACTGGGGACCACATGAAGCAGTTGTTAATGTATTCAAGCTTAGTTTTGCTCTCATTTCCAGGAAGGTACCGTCAGGAACCTACACTCCTATCCACAAACACTACGACTCAAAATCAGATTATTTCCTTGACTGGTGCATGAGCCTCTGCCTATGTATTCCATTTTAACATGTCTGCATCTCAGACTTTAAAAGCAACTTTTTAGTTGCAGATGTGAAGTAAATCAGGTTGCCTGGAATCTGTTTACTTCTATCATAGCTGTAAATTTATTCTAAGCATCAGGCTTTTTCAAAGGCTTTGAGCAAATTCTATAACACCCAAGTGCAGAACCTTCACTGCAGAGGGTCAGTGAAGATCCAGGTTCCTTGAAGTCCAGCCCCACAGAACTGGGGCAAATAGTGAGAGATTATAAAAGTGTTAAAGCAGTTTTAAAAAAGAAGATTGGGTGAAATCCATCAAACCAAGCAGGTTTCTACAAACCAGACATATACATTACCCTTTCACCCCAAGGCATCCACTGTAGTCACTGAAGGCCTAGCAAATACAGTCATGTTACCTAAGATGACATGCATTTCTTGTAGAAGTTAAACAAGAGGATATTGGCCGTTGTTCTTCCATTCCACCAACCAAAAAGCCAAGCCAAGATGACAAGACTAGTTAGAAGATATCTACATCAATGATGCCTGGCAATAAACTCTGTAGGGCTTTTTGAATCCTTTTTTTTTCTTTCACTTCTCACTTGAAGATTTTTCTGGACTGTTTATTTCTACTAATCTATTTCAGAAATACTTGACAAATGTTACAAGTAAAAGCTGTATATTATATACAGTTAATTCAAGCTGTTTGTGATTATAATTTTTCTGTGCTTTTACATAAATTAAAAAAACCTCAACAACACCGTCTTTCCATGTCATTTCCATGAAATAGCCATCATTTCAATTCCACTTCTTGCTTTAGGCCACATTCTGCATTTTCTGTCTGCCATAAAATATGGACACTGTAGTTAAGCTCAGTTTTCCAAAAGTTATCACATGTCCAGCTTTGCCAAAAAACACCACTGAAGCCTTATCAGAAAATCAGTGCAATTATAAAGTCTACATACACAACACACAGCTGCTGGCTCTTTGAAAAATAGCCAAGAATTACGAAGTGATAGACTGTAGGAGAAATCAAATCTTAGAAAAGAATCTTTTAATACACTCAATCTTATAAAATTTTGAACTTGAATTCACTTAGGAAAAGATAGCTGTCTGGACGTTCTGGTATCTCTCTGTGTATTTTGTTCTCCACATGTCTGAAGTTTGGTGTTTCCAGCCTTCCTCCATTTTGGTGGACCAAAGGAAAGGAGTAACACATACATGACTAGATCATGTCCATACCACAGATTCCAGCTGCCATGCTTGTCAATAAATATTCCAGGGATTTTTAATCCCTTTTGATTTTACTGGTACTCAGAGAAGCAGAATAAGTAACAGATACCTGTTTCATTTCCATAGGACTATAAAAATTCTCTCTGAAATGGCCTCTCTGCTTTCTGACACTTGTCAGCTGCAGGCTAGATCAAAAGACACAGTAAAGGTGCTTGGCTGTTTATTCAGCTGTGTATGGCACCTCTGCTTTAAATCTCTGAATTTATCCTTTACACCTCACAGGTGCTGATGCTGACCTGCAGTTCCGTGAGAAAGGCCTGGGATACTTTACATAGATCTTAAATAGGACTTGAAGTACGTTTCACCTACTTTGATCTTTGCTGGTAATCAACAGAGATTGATTTAGACTTAAATTCACATTTAAGTCTGAATCAATCTCTGTTAACAGCAACCTGGGAAAATATGAAGGGATTATTGAAGTTACTGTGAACAACGAGCTGGAAAGAAGCACTGTGGGAAGGGACCTGGGGGTCCTGGTCAGTGGCAAGTTGGACATGAGTAAGCCCTGTCAGCCAGGAATGGCAGGCATCAGGGACAGTATCACCAGCCAGGCAAGGGATGGCATTGTCCCATTCTGCTCTGCACTGGAGCAGCCTCACCTTGAATATCGTGTGCAGTTCTGGGTGCCAAAATACAAGAAAGACATTAAGTTATAGGAGAGCTTTTAGTTATTAGAGTTCCAGAGGAAGGCCTTGGTGAAGGACCTTGAAGGGAAGCCAGATCAGGAGTGACTGAGGTTACTTGGTCTGTTCAGTCTGGGGAAGAAGAGACTGAGAGGCGATCTCACTACAGTCTTCAACATCTCATGAAGCAAAGTGGAGGGGCAGGTACTGATCTCTTCATTTTCATGACCAGTGACAGGACTTGAAGGAACATCCTGAATTTGTATCAGGGGAGGTTTAGGTTGGACTTCAGAAAAAGGTTTTTCACCCAGAGGGTGGCTGGGCACTGGAACAGCTACCCAAGGAGGTGCTCACAGCACCAAGCCTGGCAGAGCTCAATAAGTGTTTGGAAAATGGTCTCAGGCACATGGTGTGACTCTTGATGTGCAGGGCCAGGAGTTGGATTCAATGATCCTGATGGTTTATTCTGACTCAGTATATTCTCTGATTCTCTGATTCTCTTCTAAGATTTTACAGCACTAGTTATCAGACATTCATATCCAACTAGCATTATTTTTCTAATACCTAGTTTATTCTTCTGATTCCTCATTTCCCTAGTTAGAGACCAATTAATCTACAGATCTGCTGCCAAGTGCAATGCTTCTCATCTTGCTCTATCTGATAATATGGAAAAAACAATTCCTGCACGCTGGACACTCACCACCGGCAACAATCAGACTGCAAACCATACCCTGAGGGCTCGGTTGATTACATATGACCTTTACTAACTTTTTATAAGCAGAGATCCAGGTATTACACTGCTTTTTTTCCCAGGCTAATCTTCCAGGTATAAAGCTTCTGACAAAGCTTATTTATTGTTCCATTAAGCCCAGGCTCATTTACAGACTGCACTCAAGAGAGCTCCTTCCTCCTCTGCCTCACTAGCAGAGCCTAGCCATAGGCAAGGAACCTTCAGCATCGTCCTTCCACCACTGCCAGCAACAGTCTGTTCCCTGCAGTGAGAGCTTCCTGGGCTACAAACACAGTGCTCAGGTTGCCACTGACCTGCCTTTCCTCCAAAGCCTGCCCTAAGTTTCCTGCTTTCAGCCTGCCACTCACCTTCATACACAGCACTCCTCTGACATAACCTGAAGAGCTCTGGTTACCTTTATTTTCCTCTCCTGGCTTGTCAGGCAGACAGGCAGCTTGTCTGTGCCAGCCAGGAGACCCCAGCATCTGCTGGACCACCTGCATGCAGCACAGAATGGACTCCCTTGTCCAGCTACAGAACGGGGAAGGGGAGCCACTTGTGCTCTCTCAGCAGTTCCCAGAGCATCTTCTCCCACTTTTCAAAGAGTCATACAGACAGCAGGTAAAAAAACCCAACATAAGGTTCCATGGCACTTATCTGGCCACTTCCCTTCAATTCATTAGCAACTAGCAAAGTATTGACACACACCTATGCATTTCAGGCAACCTGAAATGAGCTCTTTCAAAACAAGCTTTTGAGAAAGACACCATCAAATGTTCTATTAAAATGTAAATGTATTGTCTCTATTATACTCCTTTTCTCCATGAATTTTATAATTTGATCAGGGTTTGTTTGTTCTGGCTTCTTTCTTAAAAAACCTGTGCCAGTACTTGCTCAGCTATCCTCTAATTATCTATATGAATGACAGTGGCCTTAAAGATATTAGTACTTCTTTTGATAGCTTATTAGGGACTGAATTAACCATCCACTGAAAACAGCACAGAAAGCTGTGTGTAATAATTGGTTACCTTACACTAAAAAGCTGGCAATGAATTAGCCTGAGTTGATACTAAGTATTTTCCATACCTCTGAAAGCCTTGGTAAGTGTAGTGAACATTTTTGTTTGCACAACAGAACTCAAAACTCTTAAAATCAATAAGCCTCTCCAAACTTCACAATGTTGTGAAAAGTTTTACAACCAACACTAGTGATACCTAGTTACTGTGGCAATATACTAAAAGTTCTTTTTACAAAAACAACAAACCAAGAGGAAAAAACTCTTCAGCAACAACACAGAAAGCTGTTCATGATTAAATTTGGATAGGCCTAAATTTCATAAATAGATATAAAACAGTGAAACATTACAAGTTCACCAACAGTTTTATTTTAAAAAATCTTTTGCATTATATTATTGAAAAATAATAAAAATATATAGCATGAATTCCATTCAACAGTTCTCACCATGAAGCTGCAAAGGTTTTTCTACGTAAAAGAGAGGAAAAATAAAGGGTTTATGACAGAATATTCACTTCTCATCCTCTGCTGTCCCTTGAAAGAATCACAGAAACAGGAGAGCAGAAAAATGTTCAGCTGTACTTTCCATGTCATACTTCCTTTTTAGAGGTGTAATACAAAAGCTGTCTACTGGGGATCTTAGCTGAAATAACTCATCGGGGCATTGTTCATTGCTAGTTACCAGCATATCCTTCCACAGGACTTTGCCTTATAACACACCAGATTTCACAGAAGAGAACAGAAGGTTTTCTCCAAGGCTCAATAAATCCTTGGGTTTTAATCAAATATAAAATTGTGAGTTAACAAAGTACTCCTAGACAAGGCTTTTTATAAATGCTCATAACCCAAATATGCAAACCCAAGGCCCGACTTGCATTACCACAAGTTAGAAATTTCTTAATTTCTAAGCAGAGTATCAATATTTGCAGACCTGCAATTAGGAGTCATAAAGTTTCAGCTCCTTTCTTCAATTTGTGCTTTAATTTGATCAATAATTTATTATCAGCTGAAAACTAAACACAACTTACTAACAGTATATAAACAACCTTCTGCCTTAATAGTGTCGAAGTTAAACAGGATGACAATTAGGAAACCCTGATTTTCTCTAACCATCAAATTCTAGGACAACATTAAGTCTTTAGACCAGGGAGGATAGATTAATAATTTTGGAGAAAATATCTGCAGCAGAGTTCATTAGCATAAAAGTAAAAAATATTACATTACTGAAACAGAAACACATTCAGATCCAAAGCAAGTTACAAGGCACCCACAGCAGAGAGCCTAAAGGAGGACAGAACACAAAACCTAAGACAAAGAAAAGAAACACATAAAATGTACAATATAAAATTATATATCTTAAATTCAGGAAGAAACACACATACATAGCTGGAAGAAAACATTAGGACATTTAGATGACAACAAGAAATAAAGAAAAAAGCAAAGGCGAATTGGATTCTACAGGCAGAAGTAGTGAATCAGAAGATATGGTAGTGTTACTGCATAAAGTAATAACACAGTATGTCAAGTACACTCTGTTTCTTTGATTACCTAATCATAGCAAGATTATTACAATGTTTGAAATAATGCAGCACAAACCAGGCAGAACGATATTAGGACTCAAGGTTAAGACTCAGAAATTACAGATAGTTTCTCCTTTTACTCTTTAGATAGCAGTAAACTAGATGAAGTAATGACGTATAAGCTAGAAGAAAAAATACACAACAAAGAAAAAGCAACAACCAAAACAAAAACCCCAAACCAAAAAAAATCCCAAGCAGCAAGCAGCAAAATTCAGTTTTTTTAACAAAGGCAGAAAGCAAAATGTGTAAATTTAATTTTGTAAACCTGTATTTTCCTAAAGTACACATTTTATAATCAGTACATGAACTGGTGAACTCACTCCATCTTTTCTTCAGAGCTTTAATAAAAGGTACCAAACTAAATCTAACCTTCTTAAGAATATTTGAAAAAGTATACCAATTAAGTACCATTTAAAGAATTCTTGCATTATTCTGATCATCTGGGCAGGATTTAAGAAACAAGAAGTGGCACCATGTATTTTTGAAGAAGAGAACAAAACTCTGTCACCCTTTTCAACAGGCTGAAGGGGCTGGAAACAGACTGAACAAAAGAGAGACAGAGAACAATTTTCTGTGATAACCACCTGGTCTAAGAGCAAGAGTAGCTGGAGGGAACAGATGCCAAGTACATAAACAACTAGAGGATGGCTGTGAGTGTGGTGTGAGAGTGAGCAGATTGTTGGGATGTGAGACCCAAGGGCTGGAAGGGAGGCAGGTGGCCCCACTGGCTGCTGAAGCTTAGAGTGGTGGGGATATTCCTGGGGTAAATGCAGCCCTTGTTTTCTACACTGGAATGGCCCATCCTCAGTTTAAACCTGGTAATGGGGAAGTTTCCAGTGTTTGCAGAAGTCATAGCAATAGTATATTTTCATTATATGAAAAACATCCTGTAATTAAGCAGCAGTTTGGATTGTGTGCATGTTATCATTACAAGGGGGAATTTCCCCAGAACACTTGGTATCCCGAGCCCCTCACTTCATGCTGACATTGCTTTCCCTCTGTACCATCAGTCCTCCACATTCAAGCTCTCCTTACACCTGCTTCTGGTGTTTTTCTTGTTTTCTGGATACGAGAATTACCTCAAAAGCAAGGCAACTTGTCAGCATTGCATGAAAACACACATATACCAGACTCTGGATATAAACTAATTAATTTCCTCAAACCTAGTGGAAATAAACAGAAGTTATCCCTTCTCATACTTCTCCACAGAATCACAGAATCATTTAGGCTCAAAAAACCCTTTAAAATCATTGAGCCCAACCATTAACCTAACACTGTCATAACTGAACATTTCAGCTCTTCCTATCAAAAAGTAGCTCATGCTGATGTTTACACACTGCTAGTTTACATGTACTAGGACTCCTACATATAAAAAGAGAAAAAAAAAAAAAGAAAAAGGAAAAAGAAGAAAGGAAGATTACTGTTTTTACTGCTTTTCACAGTGCTTGTAAGTGCAAAACTGATATGCTTACAAAAATATGTCTGGCAAAAAAAAAAATAAACAACACATGAACTATAAATTTTATCAAGAAAATACACTGATAGGAAATTATGAAAACATATCGTTACCGTTTCAAAATAGGGTTCACTTAGTAAGCATTTATCCAAGTGGGGAAAAACCATTACCAGTAGGCTATTTTGCAAAATACTCAGGCCACTCAAAAGCCTAACCATATCAGAAAATTATACAAATTACAGAAAAAAGTCCCATTAGTCCATCTTGAAGCACCCAGGTATTACAGCAATACTTGTGGGTGCTTTAGAAAGGAACTAGGAGAAAGAGACATCACCTGTCAAAACAGATTTTTTCCGTGATGTTTCCTACTATAATTTTAAATGTCTTAAAGGATGGAGCTTCTAATTTTTTTTTTTTTTTTATGAAAGCTCTTCTGCAATTGTATAGATCCCCAAGTCAGGCAGTTGTCTTGTTATTGATCTAAACTGTCTCTTCAGTAAATTATATCCCATTACATCAAGTCACATTCCTTTTGGCACATTTTACATGCAGTAAGTACAGAAGGAATCTTATCTTAATAAATGCAAAGCATTTAACCCCATTTTTGCAGCCTCACAGGTACTCACATAATTCCTATTTCTCTAGATCCTGTTATTCACTATTTAGACAAATTGTACAGAATCACAGAGTCACAGAATCATCAATGTTGGTAAAGACCTTCAAGATCATCGAGTCCAACTCTCAACCCAGCCCCACCATAATGATCCCTAAAGCACATTCCCAAGAGACACCTCAGTGCCTCTAAAACACTTCCAGAAGGTGACTCTACCACCTCCCTGGGGAACTCACTGAGATGCCTAACCACGCTTTCAGTGGAATTTTTTTTTCTAATATCTAATCTGAACCTGTTATAAATTTAAACTTCCTCGCATTCTTTCAGTTTGAGACATGGCAGAAGAGACCAAGCCCTACCTATTCTCAACTAGTTCTAGAGACTGATAAAGTCTTCCCTAAGCCTCTTCCAGACAAAACAACCCCAATTACCTCAACTGCTCCTCACAGGACCTATTTCCTAGACCTTTCACCAGCTTAGCCGCCCTTCTGTGGACATGCTCCAGCCCCTCAAGGTTCTTTTTGAAGTGAGGGGCCCAAAACCAAATCCAGTACTCAAAATGCAGCCTCAGCAGCACCAAGTACAAAGGGACAATCACTTTCTTAGTCCTGCTGGCCACACTCTTCTTGACACAAGCCAAGAAGCCATCGACCTTGTTGGCCACCTGGACACACGGTTGGTTCATGTTCAGCTGCTGCCAACCAGCACCCCCCAGTCCTGTTCCGCTGAGCAGCTCTCAAGCCTCTCCTCCCCCAGCCTGTGGCATTGCATGGGGTTTTGTGATCCACAGGCAGGACATGGCATTTCATCTTATTGAAGCTCATGCAGTTGTCTTCAGCAAATGCAGCTTTTGATTTACTCTTTCAGTTCCATCTAACCACCCTCTTAATGATACCTGTATATATATATTCCAGCAGTTTTCTCACCAGCGTGTTACAGACTATCCCAGCTTTGTGAGCTGGTACCTTCTGTAAGTGATGGCAACACTTCTTATGGGGTGAGAACAAACAACTTTTCAGTTGTTATAGTTATTGGTTGGCTGATAATGTGGAGTAGGGAAATAAATATAAGTAAATGGGAAAGCAATTGAGTCTCTACTGTGTTTTTGCTTGGTGTTCAGGTAAAAATAAACCCTGTATGTATATATATAATGACATTATTTGGCTCCTTCTCCTTGCTTTTTTTCATATGAAGTTAAAATACAGCCCAAGCTCAGGGTTCTAACACATTTGCAGGAGTATCTTGACCCCAAAAATTAATTTTGAAGCATACAGCAGAAAAAGCAGGGCTGTCACACCCCAGAGCAGATACGGGTGTTTTAGGGACAGCCACTAAGTTAGGCACCAATCTGAGAATCATCACATGCAGCTGCTCCAAAACATAAGTGTTAGTGAAGGGAGACACCGACTCACTGACAGAGGCAGCCATTCCCTCCATCCCAAATGACAAACCTCACCATGGACTACAGGTGGAGCCTCAATAAGAACAGGACCCTAAACAAGGCCTAGAAACACCCTCTATGTGACTGACTCCCCCCAAGGATACAAATAAAATCTTAGTCCTTACTCCTCTAATGAAGCAGGTATAACTTTCCTCTTGTACAGAATTACTTTCATCCATTGAAAATTGGATTTCTGCACTTTCTGCCTAGTCAACCAGATAAAAATGAAAAAAAAAAAAAAAGATTACACTTCAGAAGAACAAGCCCAAAGCAATATTCCAAGCATGAAATGGCAGAAATTCTCCGTACCTTAGAGGAATAAAGTTTTTCTGACAACTGGGGACCAGGGGGCACTACTGCAGTTTGTTTCACTTAACTTGGCCAGCCACTTTGAAATCTTCCTCTACAATCTCTTCATCACACTCATACTACGTTAGCTGTGGTTCCCCCTCTAAATTAGACCCTCAAAAGGGTCATCAGTTGCTAGATTTTTCTTGAGATATGAAGTTTGAAAACTCTTCATCCACCAACACAGTGGATAATGCCATATACTGCACATGCTACGTGGCACCTTCTGGGTCTTGAAATTGTTAGGTGCTGCAGCTACAAGTTCTATGCCAATACATGGAACAAAGTTAAAAGCATGGGGAAAAAAAGGAAAACACCATGACTCCTTTTATGTCAAAACTGAAAAAAAACAACAAATGAACAATTTTTATGCAAACAAACACTTAAACATCACCTGTAGTAAAAAGCAACAGAGAGGGATTTTCACTGATCCCAACACTGGATCATAAGTACAAACCTCTCACTGTTGCACTCTCTGCGACACCACAAAAGTATTCTGTTAATTATTTTTTTTTTTTTGGTTGACTAAAGAAAGAGCTCTGGGTTTGCACTGAGTTTCAAAATATTTCATGCAACAATCACAGTTTTCCTATGGGTGTGTTTTTACCAAGATTCTTACATATAAGCCTCCCACTAAACTTAGTATGATTTGTATGATTGGTGAATGCCAAAAGAAAGGTCTTGGCCCTCTGCAATTTAGGATGCTGGATTATTAGGTACAGAAGCCGTGTTTACTGTTCATTCAGTTATTGCATATGGAAGAACAAAAAAAACAATAAATAAAATAAATTATCTAATAAAAAATTAAAAAGGTCTATAAATTGGAAAAATAATTATTTATAAAAATGTAATATCCTTATCAACCAGCTGCTACTGCAGTTGCAGTGGCATATGAAGCTTTTCATAAAGCTGATAAAGATGTGGATTTTGCATCTTTTTAAACTCTTCAGTTCTTTCTTTGGAAAACAAGCCATTCCCTACAAAGGGTTTCTGAGGCTCTTCTGAGGTTTTCATGAGCAAAGCACATGACACAAACACAGCATGGGGTTTCAGGAGCATACTGGGTTTGCAGAATGAGTGAACTTCATAAAAATGTTTCACTTTAATTTCCTTGTCTTGAAGGACAACTACAGACATTAATTTCGAAGTTTTACCCAACAAGCATTTTAACACATTCCAGCACAAATCCCTGCCTTGGAAATAGGACTGGAAAAATCAAGGTGTGTGTGAGGGAACAAGAATGAGCCCCTGAGTTTCAGGAAGCTAAGAATGGTATTATGAAAACATGAGGAGGTTGGATAAAAAAAAAACCACAGCAAAAGAAACAGTTTTCTGGCTGCCTAATTTGGTTAGTGTTGCTCTTAATGAGGAGGAATAAGTGGTTTTGTCATTATAACACCTATAATGCGTTGTCTAAAAAATGTGATGTCTACAAAAACAAGGCCATGAGAGGAGCATGGGAATCTGAAAAACACTCTTGTGAGAATGAGAAGAACCCACTGACCACCCAACATATCAGCAAAGCTGACAACATAAAACTCATGCTAAAGGGGCTGCAGATGACACTTCTGATTGGGAATTCTGGGAGATTTTCACTGAAATTCTTGTGATTTTTCTCAAAGGAAGGAAGAAGCACAGCAAAATATTGCAGATCAAGAATTAATGCTATGGAAAAATGATAATAATGGATAGGAAACATTAGAATGGGTACTGATTGAATGTGTATCTGCTCCATGGATGCAAATGCATAGAGAAGGTTGAATCAAGATAAAATTCATGATAGCGGGGTTAATGAGATCAGTTTTAAATTAAGGAGTACAGGGGCAAATTATAAAGAGATCTGCCTTATTTGCATTAGCTTGGTTTCTCAGTGTGAAGAAAAAAAGGAAATCATGAAGCTCGAAAAGCAGATGAAGGCCTGTGCATGGCTGTAGTTTACAGGAAGAGGAAAATGAGTAAGTAAGAATATGACAGTAGAAGAGTGATTACCAGGGAAAATTTGAAAGTACAATAAGGAGAAGGAAACTATTAAGGTTGATGAGAACAGTAAATATGCAATCAACAGAGATAATGAAAGGAATGAGCCGACCTAGCCTGCACAGTCGAGAAGAAGGTAGATTTGCTAGCTCCTAAAGGAAGTAACTAAACTGCTGAAAGGGAAAAGCAACAAAATGGAGGTGTTAAAATTACTGACACAACCTCAAAGCAGCTAGTGCAAGCATAATAAAAATATTAGGGTATTCCTGGCAGGAACAAAAAGCATTGTGGAAAGATGCCATTGACAAAAGACATATTTTTCTCATGATAGAGAGAAATATTACACCATAAGATAGCACTGTAGTTTATTAATGTGACACTACAGGAGGAGGCATAACATCCAGTTGGCACCCAGTCACTAGTGGTGTCCCCCCTGGAATCAGTGCTGGGCTCAGTCCTGTTTAGTATCTTTACTGATGAACTGGAGGGGGGGATCAAGTTTGCCATTTGCAAAATTACAGATGACACCAAGTGGAATGGGAGTGTTGATCTGCAGGAGGGAAGGAGGCTCTGCAGAGGGACCTGGACAGGCTGGAAAGATGGGCTAAATACAACAGTATAAGATTCAACAAGACCGAATGCCGAGTTGAATAACAACTTTTAAATTTTTTAATGTGGAGAAGAGGTAAAAGAGTTAAAAATCTAAGAAAGTGCTATTTCAGCAGCTTTGAAGAGAAAACTACTTTAATGTCTGTGCTGAAATTTTAACTGAAGCAGAAATGGCTTTGGTGGCTTAATAAAAAGCTAGCAAATGAAAATCCTTTAATATTATGCTCTCTCTATATTTTAAAACCCTTGCATTAATGGAAGTTTTGAGTGCATGATACAGTGCTATCAGCAAGGTGATAAACTACACACGATGACTCTCTGCTACCTGCTTCTGAGGAATAACAAACAACATATGACAATTGCAGCTCTGTTGACTCAAGTTAGCAAGAGATCAGATTTTATGCTGATACTTCTTCTAAAAAAAGTAGTATCTGCATAGCATGAGCTTGGTGGATAAGAGCAGATATGAAAAAAAGCAAACAGGGAAACAAAATCCAAACATGTTAATACCTAATCATTTCAAGGAAAATATTCTGGAAGAGGCTTCCTTAAGCATAAAGAGACAGTATACAATACCTGTCATAAACAACATGTATAACAGGGTCACCCTGATCATTTCATTATATAGGAATTTCAGTTCCCCTAGTTTTGGCAAAATCTGTACCACACCTGGTACAATACACAAAATATGGTCATGTTTCTTGATGCAAGAAGTTGGAAATGCACCCAGCCAGTACATAGTGTTAGATGTGAAGCTTGAATGTTTATCAGAACTAATAAAACAGCTACACATATCAGAAATATTTATAGATCTGGGGGGCATTTTTGTTATTATTTATAACAAACTTCCAAACCTGTGAAAGTTGCTTTTCTTTCTGTAGATTTAAAAAAATTTTAAAAAATGTATTGACAGAAAATGCTGAGCAAGTTAAATAAATAAATATTAAATAAATGTTTCAAAATATAAAAAATCATGCATAAATTTTAAATATAACTCAACATAGGTATGTGTAACAGGATCTGGCACATCCATTTATTTTTAATAAACCAATTGAGCAGAAAGATTTTTCACAGTAAACAAAACATACTGGATATATCAAATACCATCCCAGAAGTAACCAGGAATCATAACCATTTGAGATTCCACTGAAAACACTTAATTTTGACAAAATTTTCCTATGCAAAACAGTTTATTTAGAATCTATTTCAGTATTTTAAGATGCTTTTGCCAGTTTCTAATGTACCTTGAAATCACAGGTTCTTTGTTTCATATGAAAGGTTTTGGCTAGTACAATGATTCTGACTCACTACTAAGGATTGAAGATTTTGCATATTTTGGCAGCACCAAAAATTAGAGCCCTTGTTATGCAACAAAATACACTAAATATTTCCACATTTGTCTAAAGCTTATTTTTTTAACTCATTCATTTTGGCCTTTAATATTTGGCTTCTCATATCAATTCTTCCCTTTGTGCTTCTGTAAAAGTATGGCATTAGCTCATGCTGTTAAACCAGGAAAATCACTTAGTGAACTGATGTTGAATTAACCTAATAGCATAGACAGCCTTGCTGACAGAGCTAAGTCAAAAATACAAGTTTCTATTTACTCACTTAAATTACTAAAAAAACTTCTAATTGAAGCACATTCATGCAACTGGCACAAAAAGAACAAAGCACATTCCTCTTAAAGGAAAAAAAACAAAGGATTCACCTAAAAATCCATTCATCTATTATTTCCTCAATCTGCCAAGAAATGTATGATATCCTTATCTTTCATCCAATTCCTACTTCCGATAGATACTCTTCCATGAGCATTAGAAATGGAATCAAACTAGTGGCTAAATCAGGGATTTATCTGTGTAATATCCAGTACAGACAGAGCCCATGATGAGGCCATACTGGTACTGCCTCAACAAGCCATGCTACCTACAGAACTGATAACAGGATCATTGTGGATGCTGCCACACACATGAAGATGCTGTGGGAAAGCATCTTAGAAGCTACAAACGGAATTAACATGCCACCAGAGATGACATGTTCAAAGGTGCAAGAAAGGGAGTCAAAATGCACAGGTGGATCTGCCTTGAAGTGTTCTTCAACACAACATATAGAACAACACTGTCCTGAGGGGCACAGGGGTTTTAGTACATATTTTGTCACTAAAAGCCACATTGATAACTATGTAGACAGGGCAGGTATTCCTACAGCCAGGAAACATACAAGCAGTAAATCAAGTTACACTAGTTCCTCCACTGCACTACCAGAACTGTCACTCAAACTTCTTGAAATTCATATAACCCTTGCCATATGTAATACACTGGCAGTATTTAAGTAAATAAATGTGTTATATTTATAACCACGGGTCTTTTTATATAAACAAATTCTTAATGATTATTTTTTGTTTCACTGCTGAATTTTCCTCTTATAATAATTTCATTACAGTGGAATCTGACAAGTAAAATCATAAATATGACACTTTTCACAGGTTGAATATTTTGACAAGACATCAGTTTTATGTACGCAGCAGACTTCAAGAACTTTTTACATGAACCATAGCTTCCACTGTATTTACATGTATTCATAATTTTTAAAGTGAAGTTTATTCCAACTAATCCAGGTTTCTGTTTAAGATTTACATTCTAAAAGTTCCTCTATTTCTTCTTCTGTCATGCTAAGAAAAACCCCACAACTCTCAGGCAAAATACTTCATTCTAAACACTTGAGTTCCTTTCCTTTTCAGCAGCCTTAGTGTTCCCACTAGAAACTGGCTTTCAATACTTTCTATATTAAAGATCCCTATCTAAAGTACCTATGTAATATTTAGAGGTCTGTGTGAGAAATGATGGAAAGCACAGGCGAGCAAGCCGTCCTCTCTTACTACTCTTAGGCTGTGGTCCTGCCAACCAGAAAGGCAGCAGAGTTGTTAGGGGCTGGTGAGGATGTGGTTTCCAGCCCATGGCGAGCCCAGTGGGGATGAGGCCCCGCTATGGGTCTAAAGACCCAAGCGCCAACTTTGCTAGCAATTTAGAAATATTTCTGAGGCTGGACTTCCGATTTTTTTCTCCCTCTTCCAGAGGGAGGACCACAGAGAAAGTTACAATTTTGAGCTTTCACTTATCCCCAGCTGATCTGATTTAAAACTCTCTTGTTCAAAGACCATTCTGATTCCTTTGGTCAGTGGCTCACTACTGCAGCGAACTAATGCAGGACATTTATCAGAACACTCCCTGGCTTTTGAAACCTTGACCACAGGTTTTTCCTCACACATTTTCACATCTCAGCTGGACACAGACAATGGCACCATTTCAGTGGCTTTATCTCTGATGAAGTCAAGATGTAGTTGAGCTGTCCTAACACAATTAGTCCCACAGCCTGCTCTCCTGGTTTGACATGTGTGAGAAGCCTTTCCAAGGGGCAGTGAGGCAAGCACAGCTAAGCTGTCTTTGCCTTCACAGCTCTCTGACTTTGGCAGCATTCAATACGTGCTGAGGTTGACACAAAAATACAGGACTTGGTTATGAAGGCTGGGGAAAAGGTCTAGAGACCTAGACTAGACAGACTAAAGAAAGGGTGTATGTCATACACTATGTTTAAATAAAAGGATCATATGTGTTCTCCATAAAATTCAGAATAATTTACCAAAAAATAAAAATGAAAAAAAAAAAGAAAAGAAGAAAATAAGAAATCAACATAGACATCGGCTTGGTCTTGAAAATGTAACCAATCATTTATAACATTAAATGGACTATTTTACTTCTGACTGTCAAAACAGGGTTGTAACATTTCACCCAATCAGCAAAAACCCAGAATGGAAGGGGAACCCCTAAAATAAAAAACAAAAGTGATATCTATTTCATCAGAACACAGTGAGGATCAACGATATGAAGAAAATTTTGGGCATTTCTTTTCAACACCTTCTCAACCCAAACTAAAATCCAGTCTGTCATTCAGCATTTAATTAAGTTTTGAGATTACTGCAGTATTTTATTTCTAGGCTCTTATGAAGCAAACTGCCTGAACACATTGTATGGTGCTATTCAACAGAGTACTACAAAACATTAACACTCATTTTAAGTTGATTCAACTTCACAGGTTTTGAAATCAATACATAAATAAGTAAAATTATGCCACATGGAGTAATTTGCTAAGCAAGTCTTACAGAGATAGAGTGAAAAGCTCATTAAATCCCTTTTCACTAATCCCTTTTCTAAGGCGTTGACAAAACAGTTAATATAAGAAAAATTTTCAAGAAGTAATTCTAAAAAATTAATATTTGACATAGTCTTACTTTTTAATTCTAATTGCAACATGGGAAAACCTATGAACTGGAAAGTAACTTTAAAAAGTGAACAAAAAGTGAACTTAAATGACAAAAGCTTTTTTACTAGGAAAAAAATACTTTTTTAATATACTGAGTTAGAGAGCAATAAAAAGGTTTTCTGGAGACCTTTGTAAATCATATCAAAGACAGGAGAAAGGATATCCTTGTTTATTTCTCAAGGTATTTCTTAAGGTATTCATGGTCAATACGTTTTGAAATGATCCTGTGCTTGCTCTTTCAGAGATACTTCAGCTTTACAGACTCGAATTCTAAATTTAAGGTTTTATTGACAAACAATATAAAGAAGTAGTCAAAATTAATTTCAAGGAAAACTATTTTGAAGCTAAAAACAAAGCTTCAGACCTTTTCAAGACCTGAACTGGGTAGTGTTGTCATGCAATTCTT